>JAMXBB010000001.1:9847051-10381610 GCA_024138015.1 Lumnitzera littorea | reverse complement strand
TTTTTTTTTTTTCAATTGCTTCACTTTACTATCTCTTACTATTCTCTCGCTTCTTTTAGCCTCAAGAGTGATTGTTTCCGTTGTTGAGTTTTTTTTTTTTCTTTTTAAACGATTTAAGGCCATAAATCCATGGATTTTTAGTATATAGGCTTGAGGTACTTGAAAAGGAAATTGGCTCTTCTTTATTTCAAAGAAAAAATAATTTATGAGAAATAAAAGCTGTTCTTGAATTAGTATTAGTTAAACAAGCATACAATAATCTTACCCCTATCTTTTAATCAATGACCCTAACCTCCGAATTACCCTGTTATGGGGTAGTTCCTGATAGGGTTTTGAATTTGAAAATTCTCCAAAATAGGTCCAATATGTAAGCAACAGATCATTGTGTTTAGGATTTAGAAATGAATGCCTAACTTCACTTTAATCTACATGTCACATTCAAAATGAACCTCCTTTAAGGAATGAGTCTAAAGTATCCTTACCATTATATCGCTCAACTCTCAAAGTGTTTCGAGGGTTAGTGTATAAGATATAGTCTGCCTCTTCTCATCCTAAACTTTCAAAAAGTGAGTTACAAATTTCTTAAGGAAGAGTCTATTTTTTATTTGCCCAGGATCAAGTTTTGCCCCCCAGTTTCTTAAATCATGCCCTAGGATTTGGTTTTGTGTTTTGGTTTGGTTCATGATTGAGCTTGGCTTTCTAAACAAATCAGGGGTTTTGGATTAGCTTGGTTATTTTTAGGGGTTGAGGATTGTGCTCAAGTTGGTTGCCTTGATAGGCTATGGCTCTTGTTTAGATTGGCTGCTTGGCCTAGTAGCTTGTGTTTGGGTAGCCCAATTGGATGAGCCCAAGGTTTATGTTTAAGTTGAATGCCTAGCTAAGTGGCTTATATTTAGGTAGGTTACTTGAATAGGCCCAAGGTTGGTGTTGGTCAAGTGGCTTGTGTTTGGATTAGATGGGAGAAAGGGCTCGTGTTCGCTTTTTTAATAAATTGAAAGATCTGGTGTAGGTTGAAAGCCAAGTGTTTAGGCTGGCTGCTTGAATAGGACAAAGGGCTCATGTTTGTTGAATGGGCTAAGGGGGCTCATATTTGGGGTTAAATGGGCCAAGGGACTTGTGTTTGGCTTGAATGGGCCATGGGGCTCGTGTTTGGCTTGAATGGGCTATGAGGCTTGTGTTTGGTATAAATGGGTCAAGGGGCTTGTATTTGGCTTCCTTAATAGGTCAAAGGACCTCGTGTGGTTTGAAAACCAAGTTTTTGGGTTTGTTACTTGAGTGGGCTAGAGGCTTGAGCTTGTGTTGGCTCCCTAAGCTTATAAGGATTTATAGCCATTGACAACTTTTCTTTTCATTTTTTTTTTGTTTTTTCAATTTTTTCTTTTCCTTTTTTTTTAGAGAGAGAAAGGTAAAGTTTTATTTTCAAAAAAAATAATTTACAAATAAGGATGGTGATTTTTAGGTTTCTATTTACAAGTCTATGGATTTTATTTACATTTCCTTAACTAAGATCAAATAGTGGTTAGATAACTATTTATTGAAAGACTATTTACAAAGACTAGAAAAAATAATAGATAAATAAATAAAGAACAATGAACTAAAGAGAGCTTTATTATTTTAAAAAAGAAAGATTAGAAAAAACAAAGGTAGAGAACCTAAACTTTATTTCAGAATTTTATTTTAGGCTCTTTAGACCTAAACTAGAAAGACCCTACATTAAGTCTCGTATACGGGCCTTAAGGTCCTCTATCATCTCATAAGTATCCCCAGTGACCTATGCTAAAAGGGACCTTAAGGCTCGGTTGTGAGCTTCAGAACACTCAAGCTTTTCCTTCAAATAAGCAATTTCATTTCTCAACACCTGCTCGTGAAATCTAGAGGTGTCCAATGGTCTATTGCTAGCTTGATTATTTGCTTGGTTGTCTACCATCCTAAGTCTACACATTTTATGGACAAGAGTCAATCATCAATACAATGATAGAAAAACAAAAACATGAAAAAATGCAGATGTTAGGGTCGTTTGGGTTAATATACTACTCCTTCGGTTGCAATCTTACTTGTAAATTTCGAAAACTTGTTTGTAAAAACTCTTGAACGATCAATAGGGTTGCAATCTTTTAAGGGTAGTGTATTAACTCAAGTTTAGAAGGAAGTATATGTAATTAGATTGGGTTTTAAAAAGTCCTTAAGCTCTGTAACCTCACTTATTTTCTAAAAAACACTTTCATTGGTCACATTAGCTTAAGTGAGGTGGCCTAATCGACCCTAAACGATTGTTGCCCCACTATGCTTAGAACTTACACAATGGCCCCCCTCCTTAGGGACTTAAGATGACCTACGTTTGATCACATCTACCCTGCTTCTTTGATGCAACAAATGAACTCCCATGCTTCAGTGTATGTTATTTACAAAATAAATATGCTTAATTAAAATAAATATGTATACGAAATTAACAATAAATAAATAAATGAATATATAAATAAATAAACAAATAAATAAGTAAACAACATGGGTAACTTGAAAGGAGATTTTAATTTTGAATTGTTTTTAAGTGGTTATCCCTCTTAACGTCCCCAGTAGAGTTGCTAAACTGTCAAACCTAGTTTTTCACCCTCCCAGTTTTTTTTTTTTAAATTAGGTCTTCTCAAAATCGATCAATATTAAACTCTACCCATTTAATACAGATTCTCAATTAGGGTTTAAAGAAAGCTATTTTTTTTTTCAATTTAAAAGGGGTTGGAGTTGCAACTTAATTGGGAAAAAGAGGTTAAGTTATAACCAATTAGATGAATTAGTTATAACTTAGCTACCGGTCTATCAATTAGAATCAATTTTTTTGTAAAATGGTTTTTCTTTTGAAAACTAAAGATTTAGGTCCGGCATTAAGACTTTTAAACCTTTACGGGTACCTTTAACTTTTCAAAATTAACTTTAAAAATCACCTTTTTATTTTACAAGACGAAACTCCATTTAACTATTCTAATTGGACAAAATGAAATAATCTAAACTAATGAAAAAGGAAAATTAGGTTTTTTATTTTTATCGTCGCCCCATAGGTGCCTACATACCCACTATTCGAGATCAAATGTATGTAGTTCTTTTTGTAAAACATTAGTGGGTTAAATTGATTTTAGTTTTGTAAACATGTTAAATTTACGTTCTTAGTTCAATTTGATTTATTTGAGGAAAATTTCTAAAAAATGAAAGTTCTAAATTGAAATTTTTATTTGTTTTAGAAAATCTAAAAGGGCCCTAATTTGGAAAATGGTTGATTTATTTTTTTTTTTTTGGCAAAAATCAATTTTTCTATGTGATAAAAACAAATGTTTGTTCTTATTTTATTTCCCTATCTTTTTTATTTATTTTTATCCTATTTCATCACTTAATTTATTTATTACTTATTATATCTTATTTATTTCTATTGAACTAATAAAATAAAATAAAATAACTTTTTTTTTCTTCTTCTTCTCTTTTTCTTTTTCTTTCTTTTTTCTTTTTTCTCTTTTTTCCTTTCTTTCTTTTTCCTCTTTTTATATTATTACATTTACATGAACAAAGCAAATAACTAAATAAAAAAAAAAAATTTGAATGGATACAACTGGATGTGCAGGTCAATGGATTGAGTTGGGTCGGGTCGGGTCGGATTGGATCGGAGCAGAACGGGTTGGATTGGATTGGGTTGTCGGGTATAGCAGCGGCAGCTAGAGGGTGCGATTCTGGTTGATTTAGATGGATTTTCTTGGGGGTAAGGGTAGATTTATGAGTTTTAAATTGGACTTAGGCAGAGGGGTTGTTAGAGGTGGCTGTGTTTGGGTAGTGTGCGGCGTGGCTGTTGGAGGTGCAATAGGGGTTGGGACTTAGGTTTTAGAGTGTAGTGAGCTTCGTAGTGTGGTTGTTTTCGTGCGTGGAGTGGTGGTGGTGATGGTTTGAAGAGAGAAAGGGGTGGCGGTTAAGGTTTAGCTTTGAGGCTACTAGGGGACATGGCAGCGGCAGAGGGTGGTCGGGTTAGGGAGCTGATAGAGTGGGGGTCACAACTGTAGTGGTGGTTGGGCTTGGTTTGGGGTAAAGAGAGAGAATCGAAGAGGGAGAGTACAGTTTAGAGAGAGAAACAGCTAAGAAAGAGAGAGAGAGCTTAGGAGTAACTCGTGATCGATTGTGTGTATCTGTGTGAGCTCCATCAACACCATTTTATACTTGAATCGATCCTAGAAACAAAGGAAAGTTAGAATCGGATTTAATGAAGAATGCTCGAAAACCTAGTTTTTTTCGATTTTTGAGCTCAAATTAAATTCGTTTTTGACTAAACTTGGATGCGTTAAAGGTTTCGATTCATAGTAGGCTATGTCTAGCTTGCAATTTCGTTATTGATTTGGCGAAATGGCAACAAGAAAGGGTCCAAAAATCGTATTGAAGTGGGCAATCTAAAGATGAAAGCGTTGGAAATTTGGGGAAAATGAAGGAAGGAGGGGGAAAGAGAGGGAAATGGGGAGAAAAAGAAAGAAAGGGAGGGAAAAAGGGCTGACGTAGCGTCATGTCAGCCGACCTAACCACTCCTAACGTGCCACATGTATTTACGTGACACGTGGTGCTACATTAGCAAGGCTGTCCAATCTGATGATGCCACGTGTCAGGACACGTGGCATAACCAGATCCTGACATGTGGCAGTGTGCTAGTCGATAATGAATAAAACAAAAAAAGAAAAAGACCTTCCTGCCTTTACCAGGATTTGAACCCTAGACCTCACACTCAAATCCCATGCTCAATCCATATGCTTAACCATTTGGCTGTTGCCCAGTGCCTTGTCCATATGTGTAATCAATTTGATTACACATATAGACTTGATCAGTCTAGATTAGATTTAAATCAAAGCCTAAGTTTAACGGCCTAACTTCTAAACCAAAATTAAAATTAAAATCTATCTTAATAACATGTTATTCAAATCTTTTATTTGAATTTAATTTTTCTATTTTTTTGTAATTTTTCAAATTTCTAAATTTTTAAACTTCATTTTCTAATTTTTATTTTATCTTTTTAAGGTTTCTTTTTGAAAATTTTTTGTGCTTTTTTCTTTTTTTTTGAATTTTTTGTATTTTTCTAAGATCCTTATTTTTTCTAAATTTCTTAATTTTTTGGGTTTTCTTTAATTTTCTAATATTTTATGTTTTTTCTGATTTAGGGCTTAAAGAGAAAAGAAAGAAAAATAAAAGTAAAAATAAAGGGGGTAAAAATTAGGTGTCTACAAGAGGCATTGTGTGAAGGAGAATAGATTTAGGAGTAATGGAAGAAGAGAGTAAGGAAGAGTATGATGAAGTAAAAGAGAGAGCATGTGTACCTTGAGTTGTTGACCATGTAAAGCTTTAAATTCCAAACTGTAATGGTTTTGGGGATGCTAATGACTGTCTCGACAGGGAAAAAAAGGTGGAGTGAGTTTTTGATTACTATCGATATAAAGACCGTGAGAAGGTGAGGATCGTTGTTGTATAATTCTCCGAGTATGTTGCAATGTGGTGGAGAAACTTTCAAACAATGAGAAGGAAAAATGGATAATGAGAAGTCAGTACTTGGCTCAAGATAAAGAAAGTCCTTAGAGTAAGGTTTGTACTGGATACCTATTTACATGACACTTTTGCTCGACTTTAAGAATTGAAGCAATGGAGTTGCATTGTTGATGAGTATGTGAGAGAATTCCAAAAGTTCATGATTCGATGCGAGGTTAGTAAACCTTTAACTCATATAATATCAAGATTCTTGACTATATTGAGGTCAGGCATACTATATGTGATGGAACTACAACATTTTATCATACTGGATAAGGCTATAAAAATTACTCAACGAGTAGAGAGGTAGAGGAAGAATATGCCAAGCCAACCATCAATGAGCTGACTTGTCCAACCCAGTCGAATTGTTCAAAGTAGTGATTGAGTTGAGTTAGAAGATAGACATTAGAACCAAGCAAAGGAGCTGACCAAATGATAGTGAAATACTGTTGAGAACATTTGAGAAGGGACAAGATTCATGACCAAAGACTAGCCAAATCAGGTGTTTTAAGTGTTAGGGATTTGGCCACATGGACGCCTAATGTTCGGATAAACGAACCATGATTATTACAGGCAATGCTTTGAAGATTGAAGCAAATAGTACGGATAAGGAACCCGGAGAGAAAAGAGAATTAGAGGAAGATATCAAGTGTAATAAAGAGTTAATTGAGGAGGATATATTTGCAGAGATTTTGACAAACTAACCTTAGTCGTCAGATGAACCCTGAGTATTGAACCATTTGCTAAGGAAGAGCAACGAGAGAATTTGTTTTACATCACTTGCAAGATGAATGAGCAAGTGTGTGTACTCATAGTAGATAGTGGAAGTTGTACTAATATAGTATCTATTGACTTGGTTTAAAAGCTTAAGTTACCAACCTTATCACATCCAATACCATATAAGCTTCATTGGCTAAATAAGAAGGGAGCACTGCATGTCACTCAGCAAGTACTAATGCCAATCTCCATTGTAAACTATTTTGATGAAATTCTTTGTGATGTGCTACCTATATGTGCATCTCATGTGTTATTGGGCTATCCTTAGTTATTTAATTGAATGATGGTTCTAGGAATATGTACTCATTTGAGAAAGATAGGAAGAAGTTTACATTAGACCTCATGACCTCGAGCCAAGCGAGCAAGTTATAAGCTAACTTAACCTAAAGATCCAAGAAGACATTAGTACTATGTTGATCCGAGCTCTGAGAAGCCATTAAATTCAATGCATCGACCTTTCTATTGATTGGAAGGTTATTGAAATTAAGGGAGTAAGCTGTACTACCTAAAGAGGTTTGAGAATTGTTAGATGAGTATGCTGATCTGTTTCTCAAGCAATTACTTGAGGGATCACTCCCTTTTAAAGAGCCGCGTTACTAAACAAGCTTGCTTATCGGATGAATTCCAAGCAAGTGGCTGAGCTCTAGAGGTAAGTCATCGAACTACTATGGAAATGTAAGAGAGAGTCTTGGCCCCCACCTTGTGCCAATGCTTTTTGTGCTAAAGAAGGATGGTATTTAGCGTATGTATTTAAATAGTAGAGCTGTTGACAAGATTACAATCAAGTACAGGTACCTTATTCTAAGGTTAGATGATTTGCTAGACGAATTGATTGATGCCAGGATTTTCAACAAGATCAACCTAAAGTTAGGTTACTACTATAATCATGTGAGGTAAGGAGAAGAACATAAGACTACATTCAAAAGCTGACATAGTCTATATGAATGGATGGTAATGCCCTTTGGCCTACTAAATGCTTTGAGCACTTTCATGAGGCTAATGAATCATGTGTTGAGAGATTTGATCGAGAAGTTTGTTGTGGTCTACTTTGATGACATCCTTGTGTACAGTACCGACTTGTCAAGTCATGTCAACTATCTCTGAGCTGTATTTGATGTACTTCGAGTTGAGAGGCTCTTTGGAAATTTGAAGAAGTGATCTTCCTTGGATATGTTGTGAGTAGAGGAGGCTTATGAGTTGATGATGAGAAGATACAAGCTATTGTTGAATGGATGACCCTAACCACATGTGTCACGCCCCGAAGCGGCAGAGTCGTAACAGCCCTGCCGTGTAAACCACCCTAAGATAGAAGTTGGCCTTACAACCGCTATCTTAGACCTGATCTACACAAGGCGTCCACGACTAACCCGCTTTGAAGTAGACAATTTGTAATTTAAACAAATCATTTACCTAAGAAAGTGAGGAAATATATATATAATCACTATAATTCAGTTATTACATTAATTAGAAATGAAAAGTAAAACATGTGTTGATTCTTCAATGTTTTTCCTCACTCCCCAGGATCCAGCAGTTGCTAGCTTCAGAGTAATTGTTGCCGCTTCTTAGCCAGCACCTGCACGACGTCTATAGGGATGTGAGCAACCACAGCTCAGTAAGTAGGGACGGAGGACTTAAAACTATACCATACACACAACAAGGTTTTCAATCACTTATTAAATGCAATGCATGTGCAAGCAAATGCCATCGCACGACGTTGTCCGGCCCGTCGTGAGATTAGAGAAATTGCGCCCGCTCTAATCCGGGTTGAGGAGTTACCGTTAATGCAACAGCTCACGACCAAACCCAGGCTTGTGTAATGGAGACCTTGCTCCTCCCGCGACTACCTTCGAACCACTGTCTTCATCCCCGCCGCGACCTTCTCTCCTGTCACTTAGTTCGACTGAGGATGAAGAAGGGACCATTTTGCAATCCTGCGCTATCCCTTCCGAAGGGGTCGGTATTTGGCCGGAGAGTCCTAAATCCCCTAACGGGTTGCCATGCATGTTCGATTATGATTACTGGTCGTATATTTGATTAAGTCCAATTTAGGGTGATCAATCATTACATACAATTCATACAATATGTGCCAAAGCAACAAACAGAATCATAGCATCACCCATAATCAAGCACATGCACGCATTCAACTATCTAACAAGCACAACCAAGCATAATCTTAAGCCTCCAAAATACAGCATCGTATTAATCCCAACTTACCTCGACTCCTCGCTCGCTCACTCGAGGTCCGATTTGCTCAGGCCATCGCCGGTTATCCCTATAACACGAACGTGGTTTCAGCTTTTCATATAATTGTTATAGGTTCGTTTTATCCTATAATGCTTCTTGTTAGGTTTTGTTTAAGGTTTAATATGCCCAATTATCTAGGTATTAAGTCTTTTACAATTATTCTAGGTTTGGGGTTAGGTTCAGGTTCGGTTTTCGCATCGATTTCTAAACCAGGTTTTTAGTTCGATTTTTAAGTAGCGTTTTATATTCCAACCCTAGAAATTAGTTTCAACCCATAATGTGAAATTAATCACATTATTTCCCGATAACCTAAATACCATCATTATCCTTTGTCAGTGTTTATTTTACTCGGTACACTTAAATCCATATCAATGTACCGAATTCACTCCTAATGTGACAAATTTTTACATTTTTCATATAATTCCATAAATTCAAGTTTCCTATCAGATTTATTGTGCATTTTTATTATTCTCAAAATATCAATTTTTATTATAATATTTTCTATTTATTATATTTTCAATAATTACACATTATGCATTATTGCATATTATGCACATAATGCATTTCTAATATTTCTATTACCCTAATTACCATCTCTAAACACCAATTATTATTTCAAAATGTCTAAATCCATCCTAAATCAGGTTTTACACCTAATTATTCTAATTTACAAAATTAACTCATAATTTACTATGTTTTTCTATTACTAATTTACTACATAATTAACCTAATAATTACATCTAACACCCTAAATGCTATAAGTATCATACTCCATCAGATCTTAACATCCTAAAACATGTAATTATTCACTAAATCAGAAATTAGTCATTTAATTACATAATTAACCCTAAATTACCCATTTTATGCCTCTTTTTAGAGCCTAAAAATTATCTAAAAATTTCGAAAATTAATTTTTGAAAAAGGGCTTCATAGCACTGTTCTATATCATCTAAGTAATCTACAGAAAAATTTTGGGCTTGAAACTACACTCCTAAGGTCATTTATTTCTAAACCGAAATATGTTCGGTTTTGCACAATTTCTTAGGGACCATATATTACGGGACATAATTTCATCAAAATAATATTTTTCCTACAAACTACATACAAAAATATCTCAGAATAACAAAATTCATAATTTTATAATTATAATTACTATTTTTACAAATTTTCACAAAATCGGGCTGGAAATCGGACTCACCGATTTGGGTGGCTCCGGCCACCGCGGGCCGCCGTGGCCTTGTCGGCCGGCCTGGGCGCTGCCACCACCGTGTGGTGGTGGTGGCCGTCCGCTTCCAGCTGCTCGTCTGGTGGGGGTTCCCTTTAGAAGCCCTAATTGCACAGATTTTTCTAATTTTTTTCCAAACCGAATTTTTCTCTCAATTTTCGACTCTCCCTAATTTTCTTTGATTCCCAACTGTCCAAATGAGTTCCTGGATTTTTCCTGCTATTTATAGGGCTTTAGTGTAATTATTGTGCATTAAATTAGATAAGACAATTACTTTATCCCTTACATTTTGGCTTTTGTGTTGCTTAATTCTTATTGGTTAATTTTTCTTTTCCTTATCCTGACATGCCACGACCAAGTTTACATCATTCCACACCCTTCTGATTTTTTTCTGATTTTTCCTCAATTATTTTATAATTTTCTTTAATTATTTGCTTAGTTTTCGGCCAATTTTAGTAATTACGCGTATTTTTATCTACACGTAAATACATGTGGGGTACACGTGAATATTCCTAAATATTATTTTAGTCATTCTAAAATTTTTAGTATACATATAATCTATCTCTAATAATTTATTAGTTATTATATTACACTTTTTGCCTTTTTGGTAATTAGTAGTTATTATGCTTAAAATTTGAAAATTTTATAGTCTCCTATTTTAGTATTTATTTTCTTAAATTTAAGTTTATGGGGTCATTTTTACTAATATTCTTCTCAATAGTTTATAATTTGGGTTTGATCGGATCTTTTAACCGATCGCCCTAAACCTTGGGTTCTAAGTTCAATCTTACGGTTACTTGGCTGAACTTTGGGGCTTACATTCTACCCCCCTTAAAAATAGTTTCGTCCTCGAAACTACTGTATACCTATGTATTGCTTACTTGCTAGGATTGTTAGTACATTTAGCTCTACTTAAATTTGTAAGTCTAGACCTTCATCCGGTTGTATCTTAACCTACCCCGTGTCTCAACTCTTAGTCTCAACTCTTGAACTTCTGAACCTGATTATCCAGTATTTTTGGGGGTTACTTTATATCCTTAAAACCCACTTTCCATTCTACCGAGCTATCTTCAAGTAGAACTTCTGTGTAGTTTGCTGATTAAGTTCCTTAATTGCTTTCTAATTAACATTCCATCTCTTCTCTATTTGATCCTTTGCTCGATCTCTTAATTTCCTTCCTTTGCATTCCTTATCTCAATATCGATCAGGGCTTATTTCATTGCTGTACTCCTCTAGTGGTATTGTACTATCTTATAATTTAGCTTTACGACCTCGCAAATTTTCCTTATTGGTTTATTCTCCATTTATTCCTTGTTTGATTGTTTCTTAAGTTTTATTTGTGATCATTAGTGATTCTGCATTTACTTCATATCATCACCCTTCCTTTCATCTAAACTCTTCCACTCAAATGCTTATACTACTATCATAGCTTCTCATTTGCTCTTCATACAGCTTAGCATAGGATCAACAGAAGCAAATTTGGCAAATCTTGACGCTTCTCCATCTCGGATTCAAATGAGATGGTTAACAACTCAATTTGACTTGACTTGACTCGACTCGAGATGAATATAACTTTTGACTGATAGACTCAGCAAAAGAAACAGTATTGAGATTATTATTGGACAAGACATGACACAACGAGATACACTGACCAGATCGACAAGACATGAGACTCAACAACAACAATTGGACAATTCAGATTTGCCATGTTCCTGTTGGATTATCTATTGCAATTGCTAATATGAAGTACATTGTATCTTTAAATCTTCTTCGTATACTGGATTACTTCAATGGATTTTTCCTCTAATCATCAATTCAACATTTCTAATATCCACTAAAATCTCTTCTCCAAATATAACGAACTTAATGAAAACGTATTCTCTCCTTCAAAAATCACATATCTTCCATTTCAATATACTACTTATGATCACCCAACTTCAATAATGCTATTTACAGATACTTTGTATATCAAAATACTATTGTTGGGTACCGCCACAAACGTTTCCATATACAGTTGGTATATATTTCTTTTTCCCAATTCCATGAATATTATTTATGCACTGATCCTTTCTCGATGTCATTCTACTCTAATATTATTCTAGAAATTGACAGTCACTCTTCTAACTCCTATGGTCTCATTTACAATATCCAATACAGCGTTTCAATCATAGGTTTGATTCTTGATTGACTTAATCATGATATTCTAATATCCACAAAATAATCTTCAGAAATACCTTTGAACCCTTACATGTTACTAGTAGATTCAGTACTTAGTGATATTTTCTTCAGTCTCTTCTTTATAAATATGAATAAACTTCTCATAATCTATCATCAGTAACTTTCCTTTTTAAATTCCATTTCCATCATATCCTACGATTCTATGGATTACTACCCTTCTTCCAGTATAAATTCTAAATTGATAGGTAATGATAATCTCAATCATCTTAAACCCTTTTCCATTCACCAATTTCAAACTTATAGGGAATAAATACTTCAATATCATCATTGTACTTGCATTTCATCTATTTGTATATTTTACGGTGAGGGTACTCATAAACCAATCCTTTTGTTCATATTTATTATTATTCAATTAAGATCAAATGAAAGTCCTTTGCTAAAATCACCACTTATCTTCTAATCCCTTTAAACTCGAATCCTTAAATTCTTTCCGTGATTAACATTCCTTATCATAACTAGTTTACTAATAGATAACTATCTCATAAAATTTACTTTCTGAAAGGTTATACCTTTCGAGATTGGTCCTTAGGATAACTAAGTAACTGTTGATCAAAAGTCTTAATCATCTCCAACTTGTTACTTTAATTCCGTCTCCACCATCACTTGTTACTCATCCAATTAATATTTTAGAGTGTTTGGATATTTTAAAATTACGATTGCATTAACTTAGTATTCAATTATTGATTAGTATTCATCTATTGACTCTCCTAGTATAACTATACAATCTATCAATATCATTTTTGCTTATTGAATTGTGGGAATTCCAAATTTAAGTTAATTGGAATTGCTTCTCAAATTAACTTCTAACCTTAACTATAATATATTTGAATCGCTTCTGTAATAAAATATCTTAAGATTGCATCAAACTCCTGAATTCCACTATTAGGTTGCCTTAGTCCTAAGAAAACAAATAGCTAAACCTCATTCTATTCAATTATTTCTAATTACACCATCCTATTTATTATAGGATCTCGTGAATTGTATAGCAAACTCAAACGTTGAATCAATAGCTAACAATATTGTTCAAAGAAAATAAAGCATAGTGCAATTAGATCACAATAATAAGAAATTATAAATTGATAATAATGGAAAACTAATTATATAGAAAACTAAGGTTCACGATAATTGAATAATAAAAAGAATTAATCTAAAACATCAAGAAAACAAAGAAAAGAAAGAAAGAAGCCTAGGATATCTAAGTTATGATGTATCCCTTCACTAATTGTGGTTCTAAGGTCTCTTGATAGTTACAAGTGTATGGCTACTTTGAGGGCTTCAAATCTTTCCAAAAATAAGGAGATTCATAAGGAATAACATGTTCACATCTTAGCTTGATGACCCTTGATTCCTGAGCGTGATCTTTCTCTACTGAAAAATTGCGAATAAGTGAGCTAAAAGTGCTTAGGAACTCTATATAGAGCTCCCTATATATACTGGGTTATTGATTGTCAGTAGCCTATTTCATCCACCAAAGTCAATTAGCTAGTGGATCCTAGCATCATAATCGGCTTATGTCAAGGCGTGTCAGTCGATATAGATGAACTTTGCAAACTTCTTCTTAGAAAGTTGTTTAAACCTTTCCCTTTGCCAATCGTGCTCGAAAGTGACTTGAGGAGGTTGTGCAATAGCGCTCGAGTTTTTACGAGCTACATGCTTAACTTGAGGTATTTTCTAAAATTAAAAAATAAACAACTAGTTTAAACGTGATCATTAACAATAATTTATGTAAAAATTAAGTTACTCTTGGCAATCACCTATATTAATTGCTAGCTATAGATACTCCATTTTTACCTTTCGATATTTTTTTTTAAAATTTTTAGAATAAGGCAAAGGGTCCTAATCCAAGAAAAAGCACAAAAAATGGAAAATTTAGAAAAATACAAAGAAATTTAGAAAATAAAAACAATTGAAAAATTAAAAAAATACAAAAAATTAGGAAGATAGCATTTTTTTTTGGGGCCTTGTGTCATTTTTAAGGTCTTTGAGTTACTAGAAGTCTCATTTTATTTTTAGGGTCAAATAAAGTCAAAATGTACATACGCGATTTAATGGTTTCAAGCTATTTTTGAGAATATTAAGTTTTTATTTGAAAATTTAATATTCAAAAAGTGGTTGGTTTTAAATATTATTAGTTCATAAAAATGGAATTAATTTAAGCTAATCATGGCTTCAAACAGTGCTTTGATTGGACTTAAATTGATTGATTTACGAAAAAATCAATTTCAAATTAACCCCGCAATTAATGAACCAGAGTCTATAAAATTGTTAAATTGAGTTTAGATTTAAAATGTGTGTACTAAGCTTGCTTAAGGAAGGCTTTGCATTTTTAATTCATCAAGAACCAATTTAATAGGGCTTAAATTCGGCTCAAATCGATCTTCTTATTTGAGATTCGGCTTAGGCCATTTTAAAAAGATATAAAGGTTTTATTTGTATAACATAACAAGAAAATTGTCATAGGTGTAGTAGCTTCGGATGTTCTAGAGCTTGCAATAGGTTACGGGTTCGAGACTTTAACTAACCATTATGTGCCTTATTTTTTAATTGAGCAAATGCGTGCCACATGGCGCGTTCTGATTGGGTGTTAGACTAGTGACTGGTCAGGCCTTCTTCTCCATGGAGTGAGCTTGTAAAACTGCAGTAATGGAAGAAAATTGGTCATGTTATTCCAACATTTTTTTAATCTGATTGAACTCATTTTTTGGCCAAGTTTTATCAAATAAAAGGTAAGAATTAACAAAGGACATGGAATAATTTTGAATAGTACTCATCTTATGTCCAAATTCATTTATTTTCTTGGTCAAAATAATATTTGAAAATAAAAAAAAACTTAAGAAATGTGCTTTTTGCTTTAATTTGGAATTGCTTGATTCAAGTCCTTTAATGAAAATTGAAGCTTCTATTGGTTGTTTAAGGCAACAAAAAGCATCCTAGGATTCTATTTTGATTCTAATTTTAGCTAATATCAAGCAAAAATTGGATCAAACTAATCAAGACCCATTAATTTTCAATTTTGAATTTAATGGTTTGTTGGACTTTCCCGAACTTCTTCGGGTTAGGATCAATATAAAAAGGGCTTAGGGATTACGTTCCAATGGGAATTAAGCTTCGAAACATCTCTTACATGCAATAATCAAAGTTTTCTCTCTCTAGCTCGAGAGCTTCTCTTTCTCTCTTTAAAATCCTGTACTTTTGGTGGTTTTTGAAGCAAACCAACACTAGCAAACCAAAACCACCAAGAGCTTCAACACCTTTGATAACCCCCAACCTAATACTTCCCTCAATTCCATCAGTCACTAATCGACTTGCACCACTACGACCACCTACAATCGACTTCCAAAACACCACCAAATGAGCTCTAAACACCATGGCATGAACTCTATACCCTTAATTCTTAGTACAAAACACATGAATCTCTAATCACTACTCTAAAATTCCTATCGTAAGCCATCGCACAAAGTACCCGTTACTGCTGTTTCTTCTCTCTTTTGGCAACCCAAATTCCTTGATCTGACCCAATCCGACTCGACTCGGCTGACTCAATCAACCTGCACATCCCCTCTCTTGATTTGGTTTGACTATTTTGTTGTCTTTTTGTTTTTTTTTTTAATTAATTAATTTATTTTTATTTACTTATTGCTTCCATGTAATTGTAATTATATATATAAAAAAAAAGAGAAAAAGAAGAAAAGAAAAGCCAAAAAAAGGGAAAAAAAAGAAAATGAAAGAGAGAAAAAAAAAAGAGAAGAACTGTTTAGTTCACTCTTATTTTTATTTTTACATTTTAACCAAAGAATAAAAAAATAAAAAACTAAATTAAATTAAATTAATTAAAAATAAAAATTAAATAAATAAATGAAAAAAAAAAATAAAGTTATCACTTAGAAAATCAACTTTCCAAAAAATAAAATAAATAGACTATTTCCAAATTAAGACTACTTTAGAATTTTTCAAATAAAACCCTAAATTATGACACTTTTAGGAAATTTCTTTAAATAAATTAAAATGGGTAAAGAATGTAAACCTGATCATTTTTGTAAAAATTAAAATCAACTCAACCCCTTATGTTTTTGGTGAACGAATTACGGAAGTCTAAACTTGAATAGTGGGTACATAGGTATTCATACATAAGTACAAAGTGGCTCAAAATATGGAAAGTTTTATTTTTTCCATCTTTGTAGATATTTATGTAAATTAATTAAATGAGTTACGTGTAATATGATTAGCCGTTTAGAAATTGAAAAAAGGTATTATTGAAAAGCAAATTTAAAATTGGAAAGCAAATTTAAAATTGGAAAGTTAATAAGTGGTACTTGTTTAGGGTTTAATAGGATAACTCTTTGATCTAAATTTCTCGTTTTAAAAAACCATTTTGCAAAAATTGGTTTTCTCGTTAAGATCGGTTAAATGAATAGGATTTAGTACTGATTGGTTTAAAAAAGACTTAATTTATAAAAGAATAGGAAGGGAAAAAACCAGTCTCGATTCTAGCTAATGTACTAAACAATTAGGATAGTGATCAAATTAATGAAATTGCTGTTGAGCCTAATTTTTCACCTCTCGGTTCTATTCTAAAATTAGGTTTTCTTTAAATCGGTCAATACTAAACCTTTACTCGTTTAGTATTGACTCTCGACTAGGGTTTAAAGAAAACCAATTCTTTTTACATTTTTGAAAGTACTTTAGAGTGGTCACTTGGCTGGAGTTAGGAAAAAGTTAAGTTATAACCAATTGGGTGGATTAATTATAATTTAACTATTGATCTATCGATTAAAAAACCAATTTGGAAAATGTTTTTTTTTTTTAAAACCAAAGATCTATATTCGGGGGCTAATGATTTTTAAAACTTTATGGGTACCATTAACTTCCTAAATTTTAAATTAAAAAATGATGTCTTAATAGCATTCTCATAAGTACAAAATAAACATGAGGGTAATTTAGGAAAAAAATATAAGAAATAGGAAATCTAAATAATACAAATAAAAATAAGTAGTCAAATAAAATGTTCGGACGAAGAGTAGATGAGCTCGGCCTTGTCATTTGGATTGGGTCGGTACCCCGAATCTCATCATTTTCTTTCCTTTAGAGAAGTTTCGACTTAAAACTTGGTAATTGGCGGCTCTAGGTTCCACCACGATCAAATACCAACTTGCAAAAACCAAAGAGAGTGATACAAAGATAGTTTGGGTCTAAGATTAGTACTAATATCATCCTCGGCTCCTTCCACTCGTTGTGGGCATGGTCAACCAAAATCTTTATTGAAGCCCCTTCTTTCCACTTATCACGTATTTGAACATGTAAGGCCTCAACCAACTCCCCTACCTCATTTACTTTCACCTCTTCAATTCTTTCACTACTCAATCCTTCCTTTCTTCATTGATATAATTCTAGCACTTCTAACATAAGATTTCCAAGTAAGAGCATAACATAACCCCAATACAAATATCCATTATGATGGCCACAATAAATATCAAGAAGTAATAAGATCTCATGGGAATAAGATTACTATGACTCTCACTAATCCCAAATAATCCCATCAATGGATCAAGATAAAGAAGCCCAATAGGTAGG
The DNA here is from genome assembly GCA_024138015.1 of Lumnitzera littorea. Classification (NCBI taxonomy): domain Eukaryota; kingdom Viridiplantae; phylum Streptophyta; class Magnoliopsida; order Myrtales; family Combretaceae; genus Lumnitzera; species Lumnitzera littorea. The sequence continues at coordinate 10,364,020 of JAMXBB010000001.1, read as the reverse complement.
AGATAGATGTAGTAGTACCTGGGGTCATCCTTAATAGTATGGATGGTCGGTAATGGAATCACATTGGGAACATGGAGGTTTAACTTCAGTTCAACTTGGTCCTCTTCTTCTCTACTACTTGCTTCTCTAGCAACTTTTACCTCCTTAACTCCTCCTTCAATACTTTCTAATTCGTCATTCCTTTGTTATCTCATTTCATCCTTGAATACCTTAAGCCATTTTTCAATCATCTTTAGTTGATCTAGCACTTTAGAGAGGTTAGCTCCATAGGTGTATTTTCTTTAATAAAATTTGTCTTGGTGATCTTTGGGCACAAATTTTCTTTGCATCAGGTATCTCATCTCTTCCCATGTAAAGATCTTAATGTTTCGTTTGTCAATTCTTTGATTTATCATTCTCTTTCACCAAGTAGTTGTAAAGTCAATTATCGAATTCTTTATAGCATAGGCTCTTTTATGCTCAAGGTAAGAATAATTTTCAAAAACCTAATTGACTCGAAATTTTCAATTTGAATATTCATTTGGAGTGCCATATCAGTCAAATTCTGGAATTCGTGATATCACATCTTTGTAATAATATTCATAATCATATTTAACTTCATATGCCATGTTGAATATATCTTAATTCAACAACTTGGAAGAAAATGGCTTAAGAATATGATAGTACTCTATACTTTTGACTAGCTCTTGGCTTCAATCACACCATAATTTGTATATGTACATGCTTTAAACCGCACATAAGCTGGTTCAGATGATAGCTTCAATAGTTCAGCTTAGTAAAAGAAGCTCGACAGCTTACATTCCCTGCACGTGTTTAGCTAAACGAAGCAACACATTAGCGTACGCACTTTACTCCTTACAAGCTTGGTTTAATCAATTGCTAGCACCATTGTGCACTACAAACACAATAGCTCGGACTAAAATTAACTCAATATAGCAGCACAGATATGCAAGCTTAAAGTAACTCGGATCCTCAAACTTAGCTTGTCATGAATTTTAGTAGCTTGATTTAGATACAATCTCAACTTCGAAACACGACTGCTACCTGTTCAGCACTTGATCTACTAGCTCAGCATCTTCAATGATAATTTAGCTTGCCAATGTAAGACTATAGTAGGTCGAGAACTTATAGTTTGGCATGTAACTGCATGGGCAGCAATTAAACAAAGCAATATGGTTCAATAGCTCACCATATACGCACTTAACACTGATTAGGCATAAATTAGCTCGAAATTAACTTATGCATGTAATAGCTAGCTTGGCATTTGATAACCCTATAGCTTGGATCTTCGATTTTAGCTCGGTGATTTAATCTTCATAGCAGATAAGATGATAATCACAGCTTGGACTTCAAGTAGATAGCTTGGTTATACTTCATCAATTGTCTTAACTCCAACCGTTATTTATTTCGGTAATTTTGACAGCATAATAGCTTGACACTTTATGTGAAATAAAAGCACAATAGCTCATCTATAAGTAGTAGCTCAGCAGTAGTTATAAGGAATAGTACGACTATTCTAGTTGACACAAGTAACAGCTCGGTCAATTAATTGAGTAACTTGGCAATGGATCTAATTCACAATAGTTCAGCACGATCACTCAATAAGTTCACCATGATCACTTAATAAGTTCACCAACTATTACAGTAGTCAATAACTCGACACAATCGCCATTTAGCTCTTGTTTTACTTGCACTTGCTTGGTGGCACACACATAAACTATACGGGACGACACAAATCACTTTACTCTTGGTATACACATGTCACAGTGGCATAAACAAAGCTAGAGACAGTTTTACACTGTGAATTTACAATTGTGCTTGCTACACTGTGTACCGAACACCACATACAAACTAACTCAGCTGAGTCGACTCACATACAACTCGTACGCAATATGGTAGTTTGGAAAATAGTTCACAGCTTCTATAATTAGATTGGTATATACAAAATCACTTCTTTAAAACCAAAAGCTCTTTCACAAGTCACACCATAACATCAATTCGCTTTGAGCTCTGACTATACACTTAGTTCATGGTTGCAATCTAACACTGTAGCTCCATCACTAATACAATAGTTGCAATTTCATGAACCACAATTACAATGTTTTAAGCACATGCATGTATTACGGACCTCCCAAAATGGGTCATTCCTAGGAGGTTCTTAAAGCCTAAGACTAAAGCTTAAGCCTACTAAAAGCTTATAGAAAATGAAAAGTTCCAAAAGGTTCTAGAGAAGTCTAGAATCTTGTATAGTAGTAGGTGGGGTAGGTGAATGTGGTAATTGGGAGTCAACTGTAACCATTAGATTGAATTGATCTTAACCATTAATTTGTAAAGGCTTTCTGTATATATAGGGGTGTTCCCCTTAGATGTAAGAAACAAGTCATTTGAGTGAATACAGCATACCTTCAAAGTTTCTCTCTCTAAACTTTGTGAGTGTGTTATAAGTTGACTTAGCCTTCCTTAGTGTGGTCAGGAACGCTAAGTACCGTATGGGATCGAGTGACAGAATCCGCCCATGACACATGCACCTGCGATTTCTTGAGAAATATAGCAACATAAGTATACAGCAGGCCACTACTACAACTTTACTCCATGCGATTACAACTTAAGTGTAATTCTACATAATACAAATTCCTAAACTTGACTTTGGCAGCAACTACCACCATGATAAACCCAAGGGTACTACTATGAACTCCACACCCACTTCACAGAGTAATGGTGTACATACATACGTCTTCAATTCCAGTTCCATACAGCTTGAACGAGCCCATATACACCTCGAATTTTCTCAGCCCTAAATACAGTTCAAACACTTGACACAACGCACGTAGTCACAGTTTACAGTCCCCTGAAATGCACCACTAAAATAGTACTGCACAAACGATAGACACTAGCCACCATGCTAAGGATAACCCACTATCAGAAGTTGCACAACCACTAATTAATGACTACACCTGCACATTAATTTCCTTTTTATTGAATGTAACCCAATCGTGAACAGTACAACACCAACACTCATGATGGCCACCCTTGTTACCGCTATAACAACGAAACCCACTTCAACTGGTGCTTTGGTTTCCACATGAAAACCCCCAAAAGAAAAAAAACAATCTAATATTGTACGCCTTAAATAATCCCAATCAAATGCCTTAAGTAGGTTCTAAGAGACCTACAACTATGTGGACCCATAAAAACCCTATTTTTCACCATTTGCCTTTTATATCCTTTGTGCAACACGGTAAGTGTACCCAAATCAAACCCTATGGCAACCTATGTTACAACTACAGTGGCTCATAAAGTACTGTATAGAGTAATTTAAGAACATTAAATCTCTACTTCTGAAAACTATGAAATTCCGCCTTGTTTGCTTTCTTTTTCTTTTTCCTTTTTAATCGAATAATGGAATATTAGAAAATGGGTTTAAAGGGATATCAATTATTGATTCTTTTTGCAGACCCACAAAATGGATTGTGGCGTTCAAATACCTCCCTTCTTGAATATAAAATTCTATAGGTAAAAGCTCTTATGTTCTTCTATAGTTAATTCACAAATGGTTATAGAAATTTAGCTTCAATATTATAACAAAAGTACATCAAATCCTCCTGCTGTCGAACCTTCGCTCTAATACTAAGATGATACGCCGTGCTAAGAACCGATAAAGGTGGCGATATTGGGGTGGGTTCGATATTTTTGAAGGAACGAAGATAAAGTGTGTTTAGTGAGGGTTTTAGTGAATCCGTGAGCCATCTAACTGGATATGACGCACTAGCTAGATTCTACATAGGTTAAAACTCGTCGGATATGATGCACTGGTTTGAGTAATAGGATTACCCATAATCCTTACTAAAGAGATTGATAAGAGCTAATAAAAGAGGGTTTTTCAAGAGAAAATACTTAAAGGATTTTTCATTAATATTCAAATCTGTCTAAATCCTACACCTATATACTATTTATATATAATGGCAAACTTGTAATTAAAATGACTAAAAAGATGCCCTAGTGGCTTTCCCGTAAATGCAAAATAAACATGAGAGTAGTTTAGGAAAAAAAATACAAGAAATAGGAAATCTAAATAACACAAATAAAAATAAGTAGTCAAATAAAATGTCCGAATAAGGAGTAGATAAGCTTAACCGTGGCATTTAGGTTGGGTTAGTACCTTGAATCCCATTACATTGTCATGCCTTTGATAAGCTTTCGGGCTTCCTTTGGTGTCTTAGCACTTGGACTGCCTTTAACTGTGGCATCAATAGTTTGTCAAGTGGAAAAATTAAGTCCATAATAGAATGTTTGGATTTACATCTAGCGAGGTAATCTTTGATGTGGACACTTTTTCGGTAATTCTTTGAATCATCCCCATGTGTCATGTAGAGTTTCATCATTAAATTGGATAAAAGTAGAAATATTATTCCTAATTTTTGCTATCCTTATGGGTAGAAAATGTTTTTTGAGGAAATTTTCAACTAAGTATTCCTACGTAGTGATGGATCTTTTAGGTAATAAGTTAAGCCAATGTTTAGCCTTACCTTTTAAATAGAACAGAAATAACCTTAACCTTAACCTTAACACATTGTTTGAACACCATTAATTTTGAATGTGTCGTAGATCTCTAGGAAATTTAAGATGTAGGCATTAGGGTCCTTATCAGCCAATCTGTTGAATTGGACGAATTATTGGATCATCTAGATGATGTTAGGTTGAATATGAAAGTTGGTCTAGAGTGCGGGTTTAGCGATGTTGGACTTAGCCCTAATCACCATTGGCTTTGCAAATTCTATAAGTGTCTTGTTGGCTTCACCATTGTTGTTTCCATTGTTTAAGGCTATGTTTTCTTGCTCACTTTCTAACTCCTCTTTCAATTTAAATGGCAAACCTTGATTTATAGTGTTACGATTTATATTTTTAAGTTGTCTTACTATCCTTTCAATTTTTGGGTCAAAGTCAACTAGTTGCTTATTGCTACTTCATGTCATAAGCTGTAAAGGATTAAAAGTTAGCAATATAATAGAAAGAGACATAATATCTAATAACTAAGGAAAAGAGAAAAGTGTTAATGTAATTGAATAAATCTACTGTTATGTTGGTGATGCGTCTCCGGGGTCATATACACGGAGAAGCACCACAACGGATGGGAACGAAAAGAAAATAAAGGGGATTAGCAAATCCGGGCAGCTATTAATCGGATATGATGCACCGACCAATCCTACTAGGCCTACAATTTGCTATATATAACTCACTGGTCTAAATTGTAGAGTCACTTGCCACTATTTCTTATTAAAAGGAATAGATAAGAGTTAAAGGGAAAATGAGACTACTAAGGTTGCTTACGAAAGAAAACTTGTAATAATTTGATGTAATGTCTTGTTAACTACATATAAAGGTAGTAAGGTATTTATATGAACTTACTAGGGTTATACTAAATAAGGAAAAGACAAAATGGATAATATACAAAATGATTCCTAAAACATTATTAAAAGGGCAAATAATATACTGTACCGAAAAGTGAAGAGTTATTTTAGACTAATGTATCGGAAGATATGTATTGAGAAGCGATTAGAGGTTGGTTGTGTAGTTGGTTAAGCTGAAATAAGTGTTGAGGCCGCTTGACAGTTGTAGGGTCTTATTTAGACAAGTCCAGAAGAAGGTCATCAGTTAGAGTTGACCTAATCGGGTTTAGGTTAGAGTTCGAGTTCTGAGGAACACTCTGATCCTTTCTTGGTTGGGTGTCTCCATAGCTCGACTCGAGCAAAGGTTTGATGCTGGTTGGCTCGAGAACTGCCTAGATTATGGTATGAGCTCAGCAATATATATGGCTGCTCAATTGGTTGGCATAATTGCTTAGTAGCTCAAAATGGTGTTGGTACTAACGAGAGCTCTACACTCGGGTCGATAGTAGTATAAAAGATGGAGATCGGAATAGGACTCCTTATCCTGATTGGTGCCTCAAGTTAGTATCCTCTGTATGAGTCCTTGTAGTCCTCTAACTCGATTACATGTGATTGGTTCGAGGAGTAGATTCCTATCATCTGCTTGGGGGTTAGAAGGATTTGTCCTTAAATTCGAAGAGGTTTCTGGCTCTTACTCTATCATAGCATTTGTTGGGTCTTCTTTTAGTTGATAGGGAATCGGGCCGGACACATTGAAGGTAGAGGAAACACCATAGTTCTAAGGTAATTTAATCTAGTAGGCATTGTGATTAATTTTCTTTAGGACCTTGAATAGACCATTGACTTGTAGAGATAGCTTGCTTTATTGTAGGTATGAAAATCTCTCTTTGCTAAGATGAATCTATACTAAGTCTCTTGGTTTGAAAGAAACAGTTCAACGACTATAACTACCAATCTCTTGTTGTCTTTAGTTGAACTTGGTGATTTTCCTTGCTACGGACTAATGTAGCTCTTGTAATTCTTGGGCTCAGTAGACTCTAGATGGACTCTCTTCAGCAGCTATAAGGTTACTAATCAGATCTAGGGAATAGTGGGATTGATACCATAGATGGCCTTGAATGGAGTCTTCCCAATGGTGTTGTGAATAGTTCAGTTGTATGCAAACTCCACAACTGGTAGATATAGATCCCAATCTTTTAAATTCCTTCTTACGATAGCTCGAAGTAAATTACCTAATGTTCTGTTCACTACTTCAGTCTGGCCATCGGTTTAAGGGTGGCTACTATAACTGAACATAAGTTTAGTTCCAAGTCTTCTCTAAAAAGTCTTCTAAAAATAGCTTAAGAATTTTGTATCTTGATCTGAAACAATGGTATTCGACACTCCATGTAGTTGGATAACTTCTTGTAAAAACAAGTTAGCAATATATAAAGCATTGTTGGTTTGTAGGCACGTGTTGAAGTATGTCATTTTGCTGAAGTGGTCCACTACAACAAAGATTGAATCTTTTCTTCTGGATGTCCAAGGAAACCCTAAGACAAAGTTCACAATGAGGTCAGCCTAAGGTGAAGTCAGTATAGGTAAAGACGTATACTCTTTATGTGCCTTTCTCTTTCCCTTGGCTCTCTTTTACACTTCGCAACTATTGACTACCTTATGGACATCCGTAGCCAAACCAAGCTAGTGAAAGTTCTCTTTCAATAGGTTGGCTATTTTAGTCTCTCCAAAATGGCCAGATAATCCTTCGCTATGAGTTTCCCTAACTAACAACTCGCGTATGGAACAACTTGGGATGCACAAACTTTTTTCCTTGTTAAATAGCCATCTTTGATATAATGTACTCCAATAGCAACTCCTTCTCTACACTGCTCAAGAATATGACCAAAATGGTGGTTGTGAGCATATTGCTCGGTAATAAGTGAAAATCTTAGTAATTTTGTTTGCAGGGTAGTCAGCAAGGTTTGTCAACGTAACAGGGCATCTGCGACTACGTTAGCACTACATTTCTTGTGTCAGATCACATAGGAAAAACCTTCTATAAATTATAGCTACTTTACTTATCTTTTTGAAATTTTAATTGACTACCAAGATGCTTTAAGTGCTCATGATCCATATAGATTATAAACTTTAGAGGTAACAAATAGTATTGCCAAATAGTAAGAGCTTGGAAAAGAGAGTACAATTCTTTCTCATATACAGAATAGTTTAGTGTGTCACTATTGAGCTTCTCATTGTGGTAGGCAACTAATCATCGTTCATGTATTAGGATGGTACCAATTCCAATGCCTGACGCATTGCATTCTAATTCAAATGGCTTGTCAAAATCTGGTAAGGATAAGATAGAGGTAGTAGTGAGCTTCTCCTTCATTTCCTGGAAGCTCTACTTAGCTTGGTCATTTAATTGGAATCCATCATTTTTCCAAGTCAGCTTGGTTAAGGGGGCTGCAATCATATTGAAGTTCTTAATGAATCGCTTATAGAAAGAAGCAAGGCTATGAAAAATTCGCACTTTAGTGACATTTTTTAGTATCGGCCATTCTAAGACAGCTTGGACTTTTTCCTCATCTACTCGGATTCCTTCTCCAGATACTACATACTTAACAACTTCACTTTAACTGAACATGCACTTCTTTAGGTTCTTATACGAAATGTCAAAAATAGCTCGGAGATGTTGAACATGGTTGTTCAGGTTAACACTATATACTAATATGTCATCAAAGTACATAACCACACATCTTCTAATAAGAGGGTGCATTACATGGTTCATCAATTACATAAATGTGCTCGGCACATTGGTAAGTCTTAAAGGCATAAGCAACCACGTATAGAAACCATGCCTCATTTTGAAGGTAGTCTTCTATTCATTGCTAAGCTTGATGCGAGTTTGGTGGTAGTTACTTTGCAAGTCAATCTTTCAAAATATCTTAGTGCCATAAAGCTCATCTAACATTTCATTAAGCTTTAATATTATATATCTGTACTTGATTATAATACAGTTTATAGCTTAGTTGTCAATGCACATGTGCTATGAACCATCCTTCTTTGGGACGAATAGAGCTAGTATAGTACAAGGACTTATGCTTTCCCTTACTTAACCTCGTTTTATCAATTTATCTACTTGTCTCTTCAGCTTAATAGTTTACTCAGGGTTTATTCTATAGGCAGGTCAGTTTAGTAGGGTTGTGCCTGGTTATAGATCGATGTAGTGTTCTATGCTTAGGATTGGAGGTAGTCCTTTAAGCAACTCTTCAGGAAACAAGTTGGAAAACTCATCAATCAATCTCTAAACCTCATAAGGCATATCTCCCAAATCTCTTATCTCTAGTAATCTTCTGATCAATAAAAACATAGGCTCATTGGCTTTATCAACAACTCGAAGCTCTCTTCGGCTCATTACTAAGGCTTTCTTCTTGCTAGCTCGAGTGAGTCGGTTATGGGTCTCATTCACTTGAGTTGGAGTCATGGGTTGTAGTACGATTTTCTTTCCATCCTTAACAAAAGCATAGTTGTTCTTATATCCATCGAGAGTAACACGTTGGTTGAACAACTAAGGTCTTCTAAGTAACAAATGTGAAGCTCCCATGGGGATGACTTCACATACCACTCCATCCCTATACATATTCCCAACACTAAAAGGTACGGCTACTTGTTCAGTGACATGTAGAGTACCCTTATCATGAAGCTAGTATAGCTTGTAAGGTCGGGGGTGTTTAGAGGTCAGTAGTCCTAACCTTTCTATGAAGGATTGTGCAATAACGTTAGTATAGCTTTGATAGGAATCAACATCTTAGACCGATTACATAACGTCGAGCTAAAGGATTCCAAGGACTTACTCGAAGAATACTAGCTCAAAGTCTTATCTTAGACGAAATTCCTATCCCGACCTTTGTGTTTCCTTTTTCTACTGACTTGACTGCCAAGCCTTCACGTATGCCAGACTTGTCTAATAGTTATGCTATAATAGAATGTTTGAGTAGATAGCCCTAAGACTATCCAAGCTGAGCTCTTAAACTGACAACAGATGTCTGACTTCAACCCAGTTGACTACTCTACGATGAGATTGACTGAGCCCCAACCTGATGCAAATTAGGTCGGCCCCCGATTGTAAATTCTTTTCTCGTCTACTTTGTACCATGTTTATAATGTCCAGCCACTGAGTGATACGTATATTCTAGCACGACATTCCAGAAGGATTCTTTACTTTCTGTATTGAATATTCTTTGTCTCTTTTACCCTTTTTAGTATGTATTGCATAACCTAATCGTAAGAATATCCTTTTATCTTTTCATATATGTAAAGTAACCCTAGTGAATGGGTATATAAATCCCTACTTAATTGTATGCACATATTGAATCCTTAACATCAGAATTTAATCAAGTTTCCTTAGAACTCTTATCTATTCTCTTTAGTAAGGAGTAATAGTGAGTGACCCTTCAATTCGAATTGGTGAGTCATATTCGGCGGATTTTAGGCAAAGTAGGATCAATTGGCGTTTCATATCTAGTTGGTAGTTGTTAAGCTTTGTTAGCTTTTCTTTGTTTTCTTTTCTGCTCAATTTTTTATGGTGTTTTTTCGTGTATTTGTCCCCAGAGACGCATCAAGCTCCCTCTATCCACAATGATGGTATACAACTATCCTCTAATAGTACACTTGGTGTGATACAAATTTTCCCTTTGATCTTCCTTGGGGCTTGGCAAGAAGCTTAGTATATATCTCAGCATTAGTGTCATCATGTCTCCTTGGTCGGCATAGATACAGGTCTTCTCTTCCTCCTCAGCTTCAACTCTTCCAACATTCTTCTCCTCTTCTAGCTCGCTTTCGTTGGTGCAATCTACTACATCTCCTCGAAGCACCATAACATGTCGGTTTGGATACTTAGCAGCCATGTGTCCAAAACTCAAGCATTTGAAGCACTTCATCTCGCTTGTCTTTTGTCCAGAGGTTTGTTTTTTCTCATATGTCCTTAGGGTTAGCCTTTCCTCAGCTCAACTTTATTGGCCTGCACAACTATCATCAGGTTGGTTATATTTTTCCTCGGTTCAGCATGGCAGGTTGGTGGGGAACAGGAGCTCGGGAGAAACTCAGCCTAGGTTAGCTCGGAGCATTTTTTCTCTACTTTTAAACCCTCTGTGCTACTTTAATTGCTTCTTTTAGTGTATAGAACCTTTGTACTTCTACAAAGTTACGAATCTCACATTTGAGTCCGGAGATGAACCTTGATACTGTATGAGCCTCTAGCTCATCCATGTCTACTCAAATCAACAGCATCTGAAATTCTCTCACATAATCATTAACAGATTGGCTTTCTTAGTGAAGTTCTTGCGACTTTGCAAACGTATCCTGTAGGTAGGTCTCAGGTACAAATCTTCCTCTCAATAATCTCTTCATCTCTTCCAAAGTTCTTATAAGCCTTGCAATTAAAAGTTCAGATTTAATATGTAAAATTTAGGGTGATCGGATAAAGTATCCAATTGAATCTAAATTATATGACAAAGTTAAGAGTATTAGTAAAAGTGACCCCATAAGTTTGAATTTAGAAAAATAAGTAATAAAATAATTAAATATCATAATCTTGAATTTTAAGTATATTATTTGTTATTTATCGGAAATGCGTAAAACGGGTTTCGATAACTAACGAGTCAATAAAAATAAATTATATGCACACTAAAAATCATAGAATAACATAAATAATGTTTAGGAGTATTTACTTGTACTTTATATGTATTTATGTGTAGGTAAAAATATTCGAGATTACTTAGAATGCTCGAAATATACTAAAATAAAACTAAATAATTAAAGAAAATCAGAAAAAAATCAAGGAAAAATAGGAAAAAGTGTGGATTTTTCTAAAATTAGGTTATAGCATGTTGTGGTTAGAAGAACAAAAATTAACCAATCACATTAAGGCAAATAGAAAGTAAAATAGAAGAGCATAAGAGACTTGGCAAGTTAAAAATTAAAGAAAATGCCTAACCAGCCCTATAAATTCACCAAGCCTCATCTGGAATTCATTTTAGTCATTTAACAATTAGAGAAAAATAAAGAGAAGTTAGAAAGAAAGGATTAAGTATTTTTAGAAAAAATAGCAAAAATAGTGTGTAATTAGGGTATATAAGGAGATCCTTGACTCAACAGCCACCTAGAATTGAATCGCCACCTGGAATTGAATCGCCACCTGGAATTGAACCACCTCTGCACCCTATCTCCACCACCTAGCCTTGTTGATAACCCTAAAACCACCATTGGTGGCTAGAAGTCCATTAGATAGGTGCGTTAGATTCTTAACTCGATTTTGTTTAATTTTGTAAAAATATTAAATTTATTTAGAAAATTATGAAATTTGGTATTTTGATGTTTTTATGTATGTAGATTTAGGGAAAAATCTTAGTTCGATGAATTTAGATTTAGAAATGTATAGTGCTTAAGAAATCTGGTAAACCCGAGCTCATTTCGATTTAGAAATAAATAGCCTTAAGAGTATAGTTTTGGGCTCAATTTTTTTGTGTAGACTACTTAGAGGATGTATAATAGTATTATAAAGAGATTTTTTAGATTTGAATTTTTAAAATATTTAGATAATTTTTAGGCCTTAAAATGATATATAAAATAGGTGATTTTTGGCTAATACAGTAACTAAATGAATAATTACTGATTTAGTATATAATTAGGTGTCTTAGGTTGTTAGATGAAGTATGATAACTATAGCATTTGGAATGTTAGATGTAATTATTAGGTATAATATGCAGTAATTATGTAAAAATTGATAATATGTGAAATTGGATTTATAATAAATATAAAATATTAGGTTAAAATTGATAATATAATAATAATAAAAATATATAATAAATTTGATATGAAACTTAAATTTTGATGATTATATAAAAAAATGTAATTTTTTTTCACATTAGGAGTAAATTTAGTAGTTAAATGAAGACTATGATATATAGTACAAATTAGAATATTGGTTAGAGGTTAAAAGCAATATTTAGGATACTCAAGTATAATGTGATTAATTTCACATTATAATTCAGAACGCATTCTTAGGATTTATATTTAACATCTGTAATTGAAACTGAATTAGAACCTAAATCAGAACTAGATTTAGAAACCGATTTCGAAACTAGTCTAGAATAGATCAGAAATAAATAAATAATATATATATATATATATGTATGCAAAATTCAGTCAAATCATAACCTAAAGTTTATATATTATAAGGATATAAATACTAAAAAAGTATTTATATTATAGGACGCACGGAGATAAGTGACCTACGGCAAGTCGAGTAAGCTAACCCAGGACTTCAGGTAAGTTGGGTTTATACTTTGTTATATTTTGGAGTACTATACTAAAGTACTTAGAGGCTTAGGATTGTATATGATTGTGCTTGTAAGTAGCTATACATGCATGTGCTTGTATGTCTCTAATTACTTACTGAATAGCGAAGTTATGTTGGTGATGTGTTGTGAATTAAGTGGTGTAAGATTGTTTGGTTACCCTGAACTGAACTTAATCATAATTGACCTAAATGCCTTAATTAGACATGCATTGTAACCCTTTAGGGGACATTTAGGATTCTCCAACCAAATACTCACATCTTCGAAAAAGATAGTGTTAGATAGCATAATGGTCTTTTCTTCACCTTTAGCCAAATTAAGTAACAAGAGAGGAGGTCATGGTAAGGATGAGTGCAATGGTTTAAAGGATAGTCATGGGGGGAGTGGTGTCTCTATTGCACAAACTTGGGTTTTGTTGTAAGCTGTTGTATAAACATGAAAACTCCTTAACCCGGATTAGAGTAAGAGAAATTACTCTGATTTCATAATGGACTGGACCACATTATGTGATGGCATTTACGTATTGCATTGCATATAATTAATTATTTAAAAACCCTGTTTGTGTTTGTTATGCATTCTTAAGTCTTCATCCTAACTTACTGAGCCATTGGTTGCTTATACCCTTATAGATTTTCTTACAGGTACTGATTGAGATGTTGCGTTATAATTATCCTAAGGTTAGTTCCTTTTTGAAGTATCTTGGGGAGTAATAGAGTCATTAGTGTTTATTTATGAACTCTTAGGTATATGTACTGGTTTGTAATTGATGAGGATCATGGATCGATCACCCGTTCTCAAGCCAGAGGGCTTTAATACATGGTCTGCTGAGCTGTCCGAGGAGAGTTAAGCGTCAAGGAGTAATGTTTTCCCCAGTCTGATCTGCCGAGCTATTTTGCTCTTCACACCATCTAGGAAGTTGCCAAGGTGATTAGCCCACACCTGGAGCTAACCCCTCCTTGTACCCCAATCAAAGCGCCAAATCAGGAAAACAGTCATCTCTAGAGTGCTGAGGCTGAGCAAAAAATTGTGAAGGGCCGACCATCCGAAGTCGACCCAAATGTGAGTTATCCCTAATCCATCCCCTGTCCAGCCTTAGCCATTAGGATGCCAAATTGTCGATGCCAAAGAGAATTGATAAGAGGACTACCCCCACTCGGTTCACTATATTGTTAGAATCGTAGAGCAAAATGCATGCGCGTTGTCCTTTCTAACAACCATACTGTCCTTTTTAATAGAGGATGTTCGTTGTTCACAATTTTGTGTTTTCCTTGTAAATTATTTTTTTTCTTTTCAGCATATAGGAATCCATTTTTGTAATTTTCTATAATGTAGAACTTACCCTAACAGGGTACCATAAATAATCACATAATCTAATAGCCGCAACAGAATATACAGAAGAATAGATTGAACTTTTTACCCTCTATTGAGCTAAGTGTTCTCTTACTTACTCTTAAGCTACTCTTATTTAGCCCATTTGAGTGTGGACTAGTGGTGAGTAACCTCCGACTATACTTGTGCATCATAACAAGTGTGACCTGAGCTCGTATGAGGCATTGGTGTGTCATATCCATTGTTGGTGCATGGGAACCCCTGCTTACCATCAACTATCATTTACTCTTCAAGCCATCTTGTGGCTTGGACATACTCCCTTTGGTTACGTGTGGTATTGCATTCGTATGTTCATTTACGAGTCTGTATTATCCTAGTATCAGAGCTTAGCTACGTTTGAAGCTGGATTTTGCTACTGTGTTCTTTTGATAGTTTGTCATTGCTTTCGTGTGACAGAGGTTTTATTGTTCACATTGGGGTTTGGTAGTTGAGTAGTGTTTTGTACTTTGCTTTTCCCTTATTTTCAATACGCAAAGTAGAATGTGGTTGACTGCGCGTTTGATTGTCATTGTGAAGTAACCACTAATGTTAGAGTCAAGTGTTTAAGGAACTTTAGGAAACCAAGAAAGTGATACTTGACATGGCCAAGGGTAAGAAGGAAGCTTCATACCTCAGTTAGTGGATGATCGATTGGATAGGCTTACCAATTTGGTAGCTAGTTTGGTGACTCTTATACAAGAAGACAAATAATGAGCTAGAAATGGCCCTACTAGAGAATGTAAGCAGCAGCAGTGAGGCAATGGTTAGTTTGGCCGAGTTAATACTCCAGCTTGCCCACCTTGAGTTAAGGGAATTGGTAGGGATGAAGACGAAGGCTAACGCTTGAAGAGATTGAGGAGGAAGCAGAAGGGGATGATGAGGCAGAGGAGTACTATGAGCCTAAGGAAAAAAATGCATGAACCCCTAGAGTTGAGGGATTGAGAATGTGGATTCCAAGTTTTTCTAGTAGTGGTGATGCCAAGGATTACCTAAATTGGATAGACCAGATTGAAAAGTAGTTTAAATGCCACGAAGTAGTTGAAAATGCAAAGGTTAGGCTAGCTGTGTTGGAGTTTATTAGTTACCGCCTTGTAGTGGAAAAACTTGCAAGCTACTAGAAGAAGGGAAGGAGAACGAGAGATTAGGAGTTGGGATGATATGAAGAGAGTCATATAAAGAAGGTTTGTGCCAAGCTATTATCTGCAAGATGCCTTCAAGAGACTATAAGAATTGAGACAAGGAGGATTGAGAGTAGATGCTTACGTTAAGGAATTCTAAATGTTAATGATCCGGTACAAGGTTGTAGAGCCAGAAGACCGAATTGTATCTTGATTCATAGGTGGATTGAAGAATGCGATTGGGGATGTCTTAGAAAACCCTAGACATTAGAACACTTGATGATGCAATCTGAGCTGCCTAGAGGATAGAAAGGTGTTGAACAAGAAGATTTCAAACACTCGTCAATCGTCTTGGCAGTAGCCGACTTGTTCTTAGTAGACCTATGCGAACAGAACTAAGCAAGGCCATTGAGACCCGACTTGCTCAAACTACCCGGGCAGAGGAGAAAGAACCCCCAAGGAAGTTTGAGAAAGGCTAGAGTTCAAGGAGGAAGACGAGTGAGATTAAGTGTTTCAAATGCTAAGGATTTGGACAAATGGCCACTCAGTGTTTAAATAGGCAAATAATGGTGATAAGAGGCGAGGCACCAACTGTTATGGTCGATAGTATTGATGACGATAAGAGTGATCATAGAATGGCTCGAGCTGACCTGTTTTATTGATTTGAGAAGTTTCTATGGCCCAATGTTGTTCTATTGTTGATTCATAAAGAATTTCAGCACGATTGTGGCCCCATTCACCAAACTTTCTAAGAAGAATGTTGAATTCAGATGAGGAGCAAAGGAGCGGAAGAGTTTTGAGGAAGTGAAAGAGTGGTTGACTAAAACCCCTGTCTTGGCTCTATCGAGCTTCGACAAGGTGTTTGAAGTAGAGTGTGATGCTTTCGGACTAGGTATAGGTACTATGCTAATGTACGAAGGCCAACCTATTTCTTACTTCAGTGAAAAACTGTAAGGAGCCATACTTAACTACTCTATCTATGACAAGGAGCTTTACTCCTTAATCCGAGCCCTTACAATATGGCAACACTATCTACAGCCTAAGGAGTTTGTGATCTACACTGATCATAAATCCCTGAGATACCTTAAGAGCCAGACGAAGTTGTCCTGGAGACAAGCCAAATGGGTTGAGTTTATGGAGGGATTTTCTTATGTCGTAAAATACAAGAACGGAAAGAGCAATGTAGTGGCTGATGCCTTATCGAGACGACATACTTTCCTAACCGAACTGTAGATGAGGCTACTTGGTTTTTTAACCATCAAGAATTTATATGCTGAGGACCTACATTTTAGTCCTATTTATGATCGTTGTGAGGAAGGACAGATGCTGGATGACTATTACAGGGAGGATGGATACTTATTCAGGAAGAGGAGGCTATGTATCCCAACCTATTCCATGCGATAACTACTAGTGCATGAGGCGCATAGAGGGGAATTGATAAGATACTTTGGCTAGTGCTGAACTTATGATGTATTATCCTCTAGATTCTTTTAGCCAAGGATGAAGAGAGATGTCTAATCCATGTTGGAAAAGTGTACGACCTGCCAAAGAGCAAAGAGTCAAGCTGAGCAAGGACACTACCAACCCTTGCTAATCCCGACCAAACCATGGTTTGAGTTGAGTATAGACTTAATGTTAAGATTGTCGAGGACATCCTGAGGAAAGGACTCCATCATGGTAGTTGTGGATCAATTTAGCAAGATGGCATATTTTGTGCTCTGTTCCAAAACTAATGACGCTTCGACTATCTCTTTTCTTTTCTTACAGGAAGTAATCAAGCTGTACGGAATTCTTAGGACCATTGTTTTAGACTAAGACCGAGACCCCAAGTTCATGAGCCACCTTTGGAGGACACTTTGGAGGCGAATGGGAACCAAGCTGCTGTACAGTATGTCCTACCATTCATAGACCGATGGACAGACTGAAGTTGTCAATTGAACTATGGGAACTTTGCTACGAGTTGCTGTCGGACGAAACATGGTCGATTGGGATTTATGTCTACCAATCATTGAATTCACCTACAATCGAACTGCCTATGGTGTCACAAACATGTCTCCATACGAAGTTGCCTATAGGTTTAACCCCAAGATCCCGTTGGACCAAGTAACCCAACCGAGGATTGATGATGATGATTGGCCAACTGCAGAAAGATTGAGGCCATCAGAGCTAGGCACTAGAAGGTTGTGGAGCAATTGTGTTGGGCCAAAGCTAAGCTCGAGAAGTGGAGCCAAGGACGGAGGAAGAGAGAATTTCAGCTAGGCGATTTAGTCTGGATACATCTTAGTAAAGATCAGTTCCCAAACTTGACGAAGAGTAAGTTGTCTCCTAGGGTCGACAGACCATTCCGAGTGCTTGAAAAGGTTAATCTTAATGCCTATAGGATTGAATTATGTAAAGGATATGGAGTCTCGGACTCCTTCAACATTGCCAATCTCCAACCTTACACTCCTGAGGATGAGTAACCTGAAACCGAATCAGATTTGATCCCAAATCTCAAGCAACTTAGAAGGAATGATAAGGATTAAGGACTGATCACTTGCTCCCAAGCTAGAGGGCTCTCATACATGGTCTAACGAGCTGTTTGAGGAGAGTTAAGTATCGAGGAGCAGTGTTTTCCCTAGTTTGATATGCCTAGCTACTTTGCTATCCACAGCATCCAAGAAGCTGTTGAGGTGATTAGCTTACACCTGGCGTTGACCCCTCCCAATACCTCAGTCAAAGCACCAAACCAGGAAAACAGTCATCTCTAGAGTGCCGAGGCTAAGCTGAAAATTGTGAAGGGCTGACCATTTGAAGCTGAACTTAATGCTAGTAGCCCCTAATCCATACCCTATCAAGCCCGAGCCATCAGGACGCCAAATTGCCGATGCTAAACAGACTTGATCAGAGGACCGCCCCTCTCGGCTCACTATGCTGTCAGAATTGTAAAGCAAAATGCATTCGCGTTGTCCTTTCTAACAACCATACTGTCCTTTTTGATAGAGGATGTTCGCTGCGTACGATTTCGTATTTTCCTTCTAAATTATTTTCCTTCTTTTTAGCATATAGGAATCCATTTTTGTAATTTTCTATAGCGTAGAACTTACCTTGACAAGTTATTATAAATAATCACATAATGTAATAGCTGCAATAGAATATATAAAAAAATAGATTGAACTTTTTACCCTCTCTTGAGCTAAGTGTGCTTTTACTTACTCTTGAGCTAAGTGTGCTTTTACTTACTCTTGAGCTACTCTTATCTAGCCCATTCGAGCGTAGACTAGTGGCAATTGACCTCCAGCTATACTTGTGCGTCATATCAAGTGTGACCTGAGCTTGTGTGAGGCGTTGTTGTATCATATCCATCTTTAGTGTATGGGAACCCTTACTTACCATTGACTATCATTTACTCTTCAGGCCATCTTGCGGCTTGGACCCACCCCCTTTGGTTAAGCGTGATATTAGGTTCGTGTGTTCATCCACAAGTCTGTGTCAGTAATACTTTACTTATCAAACTTTTATGACATGTAAATTACTTCCTGGGATTGTAAGACGATATAAGTACCTTTATATAAATATGACTTTAGGTTTTTAGTTATATTTATAAATTTTGTCTATAATTATGAATGAGTTGTTTTACTTCAAAGTGAGGAGTCATTGATGCCTTGTATAAATTGTATCTATGATAGGGACTGTAAGTTCAGTTATTATCATAAGTTGGTTTACATGGTAGGATTGTTGCGACTTCATCACTTTAAGGCGTGACAGTTCTTACACCTTATCTTCCATCTCTCACTCTAATCGTATTTAGATTCTTCCACCACATGGCAGCATATCCAGTAAACTCCAATGTAGCAAGTTGTACTTTAACAGCATCAGTATACCCATAACAATCAAACACTTTCTCGACCTTTTCTTCCTACTCTAGTTATTCACTTGCATCTCTACTTCTATTGAAGGGTGGGATTTAGACCTTAACATTGTCAAGTCTTCGAGGAGATCAGCCTCCTTGTTTTTGTGCTTGATATTTTTTAGCCTCCTCTTCTTCTCCATGCTCTTTTACATCTACTTTCTCATCCTCCTCCTCCTCAATCTCTCCTAACTCCAATCGTTGTTTAGTAGCTTGATCTGTAACTCCTTTAACTCAATGAGGTTAAACTGGGTGATTAGCTCAACTGCCTTGGCCATATTGTCACTTAGGAATATTCTTAGCTTGACTATGGTGAGGTATACCCTGTAGTTATTGCTTGTTGGGTTACATTGCAGTAACCAAACTTTTAACTAGCTTGGTGAGTTTGCCAAGCTTGTCATCAACCAACTTAGGGGTGTTACTATCAGTTAGACTATGGCTACTACAAGTGATACTAACTTGGTCACCAATAACTCGAATGTTTGAATTTGACATTATGGGATACTTCTTTGACAAATTGACAACACAATAAACAACAAACACTCCTACTTACTACCTAGAATCTTACTAACATAGTCTAACAACTTCAACACCCAATACTTACTTGAATACAATAGAATTGAACTTTGTTTTCGCAATAAAAAATAAAGTATAACAAAGTAGCAATAGAAACTACACTTACCAATCCAAGAACCTCTACTTCACAGCTCACAACTTCAAACTTACTTCATTCTAACACATTACAGTAGTTACAGAAGGAACATAGCAGCCACTAATAGCAAACACAAACAAAAATTTACTATAATTTCACACACTCCCTCTTGGAATCATGCTTTAATACTAACGAAGCTGATGTGTCTCTAAGATCGTATACATGAAGAAGCACTACAATGGATGGGAATAAAAAGAAAATAAGGAGGATTAGCAAATCCGAGCAACTACCAATTGGATGCATCGACTGATCTTACTCAGCCTACAATTTACCGGATATGACTTACCAATCCAAACTATAAGGTCACTTGTCACTACTCCTTACTAAAGGAAATAGATAAGAGTTAAAGGGAAAATGAGAACACTAAGGTTACTCATGAAAGGAAACTTATAATAATTTGATTTAATGGCTTGTTGCTTATATGCAAAGGTAATGAGGTATTTATATGGTTTCGTTAGGGTTCTACTAAATAAGGAAAAGACAAAATGGATAATATATAAAAGGATTCCTCAAACATTATTAAAAGGGTAAAAAGGCTAAATAATACTTTGTACGAAAAAGAAAATAATCATTCTAGACTAATGTGCTGGAAGATACATGCCGAGAAGTGATTAAAGCCTGGTTGTGCGGTTGGTTAAGCTGAAATGAGTGTTAAGGCCGCTTGTAGTTGTAGGGTCTTGTTTGGACAAGTCCAGAAGAAGGTCATTAGTCAGAGTTGATCTGGTGGGGTTTAGGTTAGAGCTCGGATTCTGAGGAATACTCTGATCCTTTCTTGGTTGGGTATCTTGACAACTAGGCTCGAACAAAGTTTTAATGCTAGTTAGCTTGTGAATTGCTTAAATCATGGTATGAGCTCAGCAATATATACGGCTGCTCGTTTGGTCGGCATGTATGCTGGCCAGGTCGGCATAACTGCTTGGTTGCTTGAAATGGTGCTGGTACTAATGAGAGCTCGACAATCGGGTTGGTAATAGTGTAAAAGATGGAGATCTAAATAGGATTCCTTGTCCTGACTTGTATCTCGAGCTAGTATCCTCCATGTAAGTCGTTGCAGTCCTTTAGCTTGGCTGCATATGATTGGTCCAAGGAGTAGATTCTTATAAGTTAGTTTCCTAAATTAGACTACTCTATTTTTAACTCCCTAGCAACGGCGCCAAAAACTGCACTATAGATGAGTGCACCTAGTCAAGTTATAGTATAGATTTAAAATGGATATTGAGTACGAGTGTCTATCTCACAAGGAGCTAAGTTATATGAGTATATCTAATTATTCCTAGCAAGTGTACCTCTTTAATTTATTCAATTACCTAACTTTTCCTTAAGAGAGGATTTTATGGAATAACCAAGATTTAACGAAATAAACTAAATATAGAAAGTAAGTATTGGAATGAAATCAAACATCAAAATAATCAATAGAAATAAAGAAAATTAAAATAACTAACTATTAATAAAATAATTAAATAACTGATCAGCTGAATAACATAAAAATAACAACTAGCAACAAAACAATAAAAATAACAATATGCATGGAAATATAAAAATAACATAAAAGCAATAAGGACTTAGAAATATTAAAATAACATAGAAAACATGAATTAATTAACTACACACTAACATTTTCTTTAGTAAATATTAAGTTGTTGTTTACTACCTAATTTTAGAGGATTATTCAATCTCAATTGCCTTATTAGACCGTAGAGATTCCTAATCATATTCTAATGGAAGTTGCATTCTGAATTAGCTAGACATGTGTCTCTGGCTGATTTCTAATCCTAAGACCCTCTTTACCTGCATTGCTCTTGAATGGAGCATTTCAAAATCTCATGAAGTACATAGACCTCGATATTAGGCCACCCTAATGCGGAAATATTAAATACTTAATCTCTTAACGTACCTAATCCCTTCTAACTATACTTTTTTTTACTGCAAGCCTGGCGACTCTATAGCAAACTTAAATGTCAGACTAATACTTCGGATAATATTAATCTAACATAATAAAAGCGATATAACTAGATCGTAATAAGAAAAATCATCAAAAGAATTTCATAAATAAAATTAGCTTCATGAACATAGGGTTCAACAATGATTTACTAATTTTATTGAAAATAAAACATAAAAACTAGAAATAAAGAGAAAATCATGATGGAGGAGCCCCCTTGTGATATTCTAAACCTAACAACTACTTAAAGGGCTTTCTCTATAACCTTAGGCTTAAGAATGTATTTATAGGCAATACTCTTAAGATTACAAAGAAAACCATACAAAAATAAAAATTGGAATTCATAATGTCTTATGCCCCTAGTACATGGCCGTGTTAATGAAACTTTCAAAATTCAAAATTAATTATTTATGAGATGACTACGGGTAAGGACCATGGGCATAGTCCTTGATTGTAGTCATTGTTGGACTTTCAATCTAGATTGGAAATTTTTGTGCTTCACTTCGTTAGCCATGATTTTACTCTAAAATTGTCTAAAATCATCTCGGAATCCTTAAATTCTTCATAAAGTACTCTTGGAGTCCCTAAAGTGATAAATAAACAAATTAAGCTCAAAATAACGCCAATTAAAAGAAATAAAGTTGAAATTATTGCAAAATTACTATAGAAAATATAATGCTCTTTTTGCATTATAACCCCTCATCATTGGAAGATCGAAAGGCTCGAATTTCATGAGCATGTTGCATTATTGGGTGATAGGCAATTTTCCCTTTTTGAGAAGTATTTTGAGGTCAATCTTTATCTCCCTTTTACTCCCTTTGAAAGGGTCTTTTTGGCTTATCACCATATATGCTCAAGTATGTTGATACTGAACTCCTATAGGTTGATGATTGATAAGTGTAAATTACTTTATACTTTCAAAGCATGTTTAAGCATAAAATTGATCATAAATGTGATTTAATTCTTTAGATTGGGTACTTAATTGTGTAAAATATGGATTTCAAGTAAATCACAAGCAAGGGGATGAATTATACATAAGAACAACAATTTTCTAGTTAGTCACGACCGTTAAGGAGAAGAAATCAGTATAGTAACATCAATCATGGGCATGATAATGAAGCAATGAAGAATCTAGCCTTGGTCACGCCTTCAATCACGACCGTGATTAAGGAAGTTTTGTCAACTATGGTCGTGATTGAATAGCAGAAGGATGATCACGACCATGGTCGCGGGCGTGATGATATCTAATAATGCGACGAGGAGTTTATGGCCTCAATAATGGTCGTGATTGGTGAAAAATAATTCTTTTTGAGACTATCACGACCTGAGTTATGGGCGTGATAGGAAGGGGCACAACTGTTCTTTTCAACCCTTTCATGCGAACCAGTACATAGGAAAGGTCAAGTGATGCCGTGAAGGGGTAGATTCGAGTCTTTTGACGGAGAGAATATAAAAATATAGCAACTAATCAAGATAGAGGATGTATCTTTTTGAAGAACATCATTAAGAACAACATACCATCTACCCACATATACATCCATTCAGCTATTCTTGTACCAAGTTGTATGTTGTATAGTTTTTAAGTGTTATATCGTGTACTTTTCTAGGAATTACTCAAGGGAGAGATGACAGGAATTCGTTGTTCATGTATTCGTCAGACTTCTTCATTGGAATAAAAAGGGGTTTTTACTTTTAACTTGTTCCATGATTTATTTCTGTGTAATTATGTTTCATGTTAGTTTGTATTGTTGTTTTATCATGTGTGAGTAATCTATGAGGGCTTGCTACATCACTTAGTATGATCGAGTGCTTGAAAAAGGTAATTTCCTAACGTTTGTTAATTCCAATAAATGGCATTTAATAAATCTAAGTATAGTGTAGTGCAAAACATTAACTTAGGATAGATTTCAATAGAATATATCAAGAGACAATTCTATTGAATAGATCTAATTCATTGGAACAATTTACTTCTGATAATAGAGATATTATTAAGAAAGTTGTTGTATCCTTAGGGGAATCAATACATTAACACAACCTTAATGCAATCTTAGTTGGTTGTTGATTAGGAAGAGATTCCAATAGATACAATCAAGATTAGAAGTAAGTAGTTCTGAAAAGAATGCTTATATACTGTAATTTTCTGTAGTTAACAATGATGAGGAGAAAAAAGTATTTTGGTAAGATTTTACTAATTGATGAAGCAAGTCTACATGTTAAGTGTATTTTTTGTAATTGTTGTTGTAATCATTATAGTATTAACTCTAGGTTGTGGATTAGTATAGTTTAGTAACAATTAGAGTCTTAGTAATTGATCAATTGATAAATTTGACTGCTAGGAAATAGGAAAATCATTAAGCACTAGTGTTTCAATCATTTTCCCAATGGAGACGACCTTATACTTATCTATGCTATAAAGCGATAGGTACACTTGCCTGTCAAACTGAGTTAAGGATAAGATATAGGTTTATAAATTGTAAAACTCGGAAGCTCTATTTAGAAGCGATCAATGATAGCCTTTGATTATATTTGTGAAGACCTAGTGGTTAAGGCTACTCTAACCTTATTTAGGTACCTTTTTACAATAAAATGTGGTTTTGGTAAGCTTTATATTTGTGCCCGACTTAGAAGGAAGATTTTGATTGGGCTAGAGTCTTCAATCCATAATTAGAAAACGAAATGGATAATTGTTAGGTTGGAGAGAGATCTTGATTTCTCAAACTACAGTCTTATCCTATTAGGTAGAGTGATATTAAGGTATTGTTAGAGAATGACAAGGTTGCCTATAACTAGATCATGGAGAAAAATAATAGCTATTGGTTTGTATAGGACGTTGACAGCATCACAGATTGGTTTTATAGTGGTGCTTCGATCTTTTTTTATGATAATAAGGGGGCTCTAGAAGGTGAGAGTGTCGTTCGAGGCAATAAAAACACTATTGAAGGTGCGAACGAAGGTATAGTTATGGATCAAGAAGCTATTGACTTTTACAATTTGCCGTGTTGAGTTGGGCTTGTTGTGAAGCGATCTGAATCGATTACTTTAAAGAACGAGTGGTCTTTCCTGCTCGTACTTAGCACTACGTTTGTCAGTTATCTGCTTCCCCTTTGTCTATTGCTAAGCTAATACATTTGTTAATTTTGCAAAGATGCTGCTAAGAAATCCAGTCTAAGAATTTATTTTCTAGTTTGAAGGTTGGGCAAGTTTTGAAGGACAATGGTAGGAAAAAAGGAATTCCTACTAAAACAAAGATAACTATTGAGAAGGTCTATGGGCAAGTTCGGGCTGCTAAGGTTGGTAGCGGTTAGAAGAGGAGTAAGGCTGCTAAGTTTGAACTAACCAAGAAGCAGCTTATTGTTGAACCTTCTGCTTGAGACCCAGTATAAGGTAAAGATGCGGTTGACCCCATTAGGAAAAGAACTACTGATGTTCAAGGGTCAAAGAATCCTTGTCCAATAAAGGATGTTCCTTTGATCGTCCCTAGTCCTATGGCCCCATCATGAAGAGAAAATGAACCTATCTATTTGTCCCATTACGGGAAGTAAACATAGGCAACTATGCATTAGGTAATGATAGGATTGCTCAACAAATCTTGGAGGGGATTAAGCTCCCTATCGACATTGACAAATTAGACAAGAATGTCAAGTATTGTTGTATAGGTTTTGACAGAAGTATAAGAGATCTAAAACATCTAGCCATTGCTAAGTTGTATGATGTGAGTCGGACATTCAATCTTCTTTATTGTTCTTTGTTCGACATTTCACTTATGGTTTCTCTTTTCCCATGTAGACATCTTAGCATTTTCTCATGATCATTGACACTCTTATGGCCAAGAAAGGAAAGGTAAGGCACTTTTGACCTTCATTGTATGCTTTAAATGGGTTCTACCCTAGCTAATTTTAATTCCCTTCTTTACCCTACAGATTGTCGTAGAGGTGAAAAACGATATGGTGCAAGTAGAGACTAAATTGGCCACTCGTATCTATGGGGGGAAGGGGTTCGATATCGAAAGAGGTTACGTGCATGCTACGCGATAGGTTGCATTACACGTGACTAAGGAGATGATTTGATTTGCACTTATAGGATGATAAAGTGAAGTGGGATAGGGAGAGGGAGTGGGTTGTCTTAGTAGACTCTAACACGTTAAGTGACAGGCAGAGGAGTGCGATAGCATCAAACTCCACAGTGGGTGAAGAATGAGGTAGTGTTCTTAAGGTATTTGCGTGTTTTGATCTTCGAGATGGAATTCTAGTAGAGTAATGGCGTTAGTGGGAATTTATCTCTTGTCTAAACAATGAAATGAATAGGGTATTTATAGGAGATGGTAGGTGGATTCGATTTATTGGACCATGATGTTGATCAATGGTTAGGATTGAAGCCTTTTATATATATGGGTATTGGGTGGGCTTTTTCTATGGGTTTAAGCCTAAATGAAGGGTTTTATATTTTATTAGTGTGAGCCAAGGTAAGAAAGGTTGAATCGGGTAAACTGGTCCAACAGGTCCTACTCCAAGCCTACCGTACCCCTTGATCATCGCGAATTCGTATGGGCTTGACTCTCCGAACTCTATCACCTTAGTCTAAAGAGTCAAATCTACTTCGTTATTGGGCTTAAAGCCCATGAGTCAAATTTAGCCCTCTACAGTATCAAATCGTAGGAAGAGGAGAAGGAAATACTCGAAGGAGAAATTCATAGCTTAAACCAAGACTTAAATAATGAGATTGAGCTGTGTAAAGAAAAAGAGACAATGCTTGAGGAAGAATGCAAGAAGAGTGCTTAGCTTGTTATCGACCTAATGGAATCCCAGAAGGAGGTCAAAGATATCAAAGGTAGGCATGCGAAAGAGCTCTAGAGCTAGAAGATTTGCTTGGAGTAGTAGGAACCTTGTATTGTAGAGCTTGAAAGAGATCCACACTAAGGGTCTAGTTATGAAGAAGTCTTGAGAGAAGTTCAGGCTAGCGAGGAATATGAAAACATTTGTAAATAAAAAATCCTTGCTAGGAAGGAAATCTTAGAGCTCTATCCTAAATATGACCTAAGCTGTTTAGACTTTGGTGGCCCACTTGAAGAGGAAAATGAGGAGGGGCATTGGGACTTCCAAGCAGGTTGCCATTGTTGTTGAAGGTCAGGGTGTTGAGCAAATTGTTGACCTAGCCGGTTCTCATTAGCCATCTAAGTCATCAGTTGGCACCAATCGATCCTCCTATTTAAAAACACTAAGCTTGATATTTTGATTACTTCTCTTCCCTTCTTAATCTTGACAATTATATGATAAGACTCTTGACCTTAGGATGCCAACCTATTCTTATATGTATATTTTTAGGTTGTTGGATTTGTTGGAAAAACTCTTATTATGTCTTTAGTTGACATCGTTATCTTCAGTTCACGACTCTTTGAGCCATGGAAGTTAGATGTTACTTGCTCATTGTCTTTTATTTATGACTTAGAGCATTTTCCTTGTTTATCTTTTACATGTCATTTTCTCGTCATCTATACATAAGACTTAGAGCATTCTTTAATAGGACTTGTTCAAAGTCTAAGACACATCTTATTTCCCATCATTTGTTTTTATTTAAGATTGGGGCTTTATATTTGCTTGTCACCCATATACTGTTAGGGTTTAGAGCTATTTGTGCTTCTTAAACTTGTAAAATTTGAGAGCTTTTCCACCCGACTCACTTGTTAGCAAATTATACTTGTGTAGGTATTAGGTAGTTTAAGGGCGTTCTTTTAGCCTTAATTTTGTTGGTAATTTTTGCTAGCATTTTAAAGGATATATAAATTTCATTAAGGGACATAAATTGGAATTTCAAATAAATAGCACACAAATTTTGTAAATGCAACATGACGAGCACTTTTCATAATTTAACCAAAGCGTGTTGCATTATACCAAAAAAAGGATCCATTGAATTGAAAGGAAGATCACTACATCAAATAGAACAGTTAAAAGGTCTAACAACATACTAATACAACCATAACATCAAACATACACATTGAACATAGACTTCAATAGAAAGACAAATAATAACTCTAGAAATTTCTTTTAAAGACAAAGCATAGATAATAGCTTTAGATATTCTCTCATCCGTGCATCTTTCATGTTGCTTACTTAAAGTAAGGCCTTAAGTTGTTCACATTCCAAGCTCGGGATATGACTTGACTATCCAACCTTTTTAGCTTTCAAGCATTCCCCCTTCTGATTACCTCTTACTCTAGCTAGATCCTCCCATATTGGAGTCAATTTGCTTCGTTTCTCCTTAGGTTCTATAGTTTTAAGCTTCTTGTAAACCAAGTCTCTTGGTTGGAAATACTTATGCTTCACATGTTTATTACAATACCAAGTAGCACGTTATTGATAAGAAGTGAGATGATCCTTGGCTAGTGCTTTTGTCTCATGAATAGTGTCAAGATTTGCTTAAAGCCTGGTATTGTTATTTTTAAGATTCGTACTTTGGTACTTGTTATTTTAAGCTCAATAGGAAGGATTGTCTCAAATCTAAAAGCTAACTTGAAAGGCATTTCTCTAATTGAAGTCCTGTGGGTAGTCCATACCCCTAAAATACGTTTGGAAATTCATCTACCTACTTATTTCCTGCTTGAGTCACCCTCTTCCTCAAACTATGCAAGATGATTTCATTTACTACCTTTGCTTATCCATTACTCTAAGGTGTCCAATTGAGATGTAAGAGAACCTAACGTGACATTCTTCATAGAATTCCCTAAATCAATCATTATCAAATTATGGTCCATTGTTCATGATTAGAGCATACATCATTCCAAATCTGGTCAAGATATTGCTTACAACAAAAGCTTAAATGCTCTTCTTTGTAATGCTTGCTACTACTTCGGTTTCAACTTACTTGGTAGAGTAATCTACTACTACAATAATAAATTGTCTTTGCTTGATCATCTAAGGAAACAGACCCAATATATTTACACCCTACTTAGCAAATGGGTAAGGGCTAATAAGCGATATGAGGTATTGTGCTCTAGGATTGCTTAATAAACACATACCTATACCGACATTAGTGTACCTTTCTTCATCATTGGCCACCAATGACCAAGGCTCAAAACTTTCACATATTGCCTTAATATGGTTACTATAGACTCTAGCATCTAGGTTAGATAACACTCACTCAGCCTCATATGGTCACTAACACTTTAGATAAGGCATACTCAACCTTCTTGTGTAAAGTTTTCCATTGATAACAGTGAAGTTTGCAACTTGATAAATCAACTATTGAGCTTCTTTCCTGCCTTCAAGTAGGTAAGGATGGGTCCATCCAATATGATTCAAAATCCTTCTCCTGTACCTTTAATCATTCGATGGCCTCCTTTTCTATACTCTTCTCAGTTACATACTCTATGACAATCTTCTCTTCCTACCTTAGAAGGCTAGTAGATGCCAATTTAGATAACTTATCAATTGCATAATTCTGTAATTGTGGTATCTTCACAACACTTTGCTACTCGAAATGTGTTATGAGCCCTTTAACTATCTATAAGTATTTTCCCATATTGTTGTCATTCACCATACTTTCTCCCTTTACTTAATCGATAACTAATTGCAAATTTGAATAAATATCTAACATTTTGCCTTTGACTTCTCTAGCTAACTTCATCCTTGTTACTAACACTTCATATTTAGATGCATTGTTGCTGGCTTAGAAACCCGAATTTCAATGTATATGAAATCTTTGTACCTAATAGTCCCTTCAACACTAATCCTGCTTTGCTTCCTTCATAGGTTGATGAGCCATCGACATATATTATCTAGGTTAGCTCCTCAAGATGGATAAGAAGATCTTCACTTCCAATGAACTTTACAACAAAATCAGCTAAAATTTAGGCTTTGTAAGCCTCCCATAGTTGGTATTGAACATCGAAAGCACTCGATTCTAAGGTATACTTCACCATATGACTAGAAGCATTTGGTTTTTATAATGCCTGCTTCAAAGATTAATTGGCTAAGATAATTACTTGATGGGCCTCAAAGAAGATTGAAGGTTGTGTGTTGTTATGATAATCATCGGAGCAAATTTCTCCAAATTAGTATATTGGAGTTTTGGTCCTTACAATACATGGCTGACATAATACATCGGTCAATGTATCCTTCCTTCGGCTCTCACTAGTGTAGGCGAAAGAGCTTGGTTACTAACAAACAAATACAAATATAAAGTTTCTCTAGTAACTGGTTTAGAAAGAATTGGTAGGGTGGTGAGAAACCTCCCCAACTCCTAGAATGCTTCTTCACATAATTCAATCCATCTGAGCTCAAAAGGATTCCTTAATACTCAAAAAAATTCCAAGTACTTTTTGATACAAATTGATTTAAGGCTACAACTTGACCAGTTAACCTCTATACCTCCATTACAAACATTAGGGACTTTATATCTAACATAGCTTGAATCTTTTCAGGGTTAGCTTTGATTCCACACTAAGTCGCCATAAACCCAAAAACTTCCCCAAGTGGCTCCAAAAACACATTTATAAGAGTTCAACTTCATATTGTGATGTCTTAGAGTATTGAATGTCTCTTTTAAATAAGCAAGATGGTTGTTGTGCAGTTTACTCTTCACTATCATATCATCCACATGAACTTTAATATTTTTGTATTATTGAGGCTTAAACATCTTTGTCACCAGCCTTTGATAAGTGGCACCTACATTTTTTAAACCAAACAACATCACTTTATAACAATACATCCCAGAGTTCTTGATGAAGGAGGTATACACTTGGTTAGACAGATGCATTTTGATTTAGTTATAATTAGAATAGGCATCTACGAAACTTAATAATGCATGCCCAAACATTGAATCAACTAGCTAGTCTATTTGAGGTAAAGGAAACAGTCTTTTAGGTAAGCTTTGTTAAGATCGATGAAATTAAGAAACATCTACCATTTCCCGTTGGCTTTCTTCACTAACACATAATTTGTTAGCCATGTTGGGCATGGCTCCTCTCTAATGAAATTTGCCTTAAGCAACTTATGAACTTCTTCATCTACTATAACTTGCCTCTTAAGAGTGAAATGCCTTTTATTTTGCTAGATCACTTTAGCGTTTGGATTAATGTTAATTTCATGAGTTATGACATCCTTTAGGGTACTTGACATGTTAGATGGAGACCACTCGAACACATCTTTATTAGCTCAGAGAAAACTTACTACGCAATCCCATAGATCGAGAGTCATACTTCCTATAATCTTTGTGGTCTGCTTGGGGTCATTACCTAGCT
Source organism: Lumnitzera littorea (assembly GCA_024138015.1). Taxonomy (NCBI): domain Eukaryota; kingdom Viridiplantae; phylum Streptophyta; class Magnoliopsida; order Myrtales; family Combretaceae; genus Lumnitzera; species Lumnitzera littorea. The sequence goes on along the minus strand of JAMXBB010000001.1, from coordinate 10,333,035 downwards.
AGATAGTCAAAGTTTCTTCAGCTAGTTCTCCTCTAATTGCTGGTCCATGATCTGAGCTCTGCTCAATATGGTAAATTTGATCTCTCTTCAATACTTTTAAATATAGAAACCTTGCCAATTGTTAGTCACCATATCAGGTTTCAATTTTAGTTGGGGTCGGGAACTTTGCCTTTAGATGTACAGTAGATATAACCATCTTAAAGATATTTATAAACGGTAGTCCCATGATTCCATTATACGATGATGGGTAGTCTATGACAACAAAATCGACTTCTTTCTCAACAATATTATCATCATTGCTAGTTTGCAAGGACCGCATAGCAACTCCTTGAACCTTCACTGGTTGATTATTAAAACTATATAGATTATACTTACAAGGCTGCACCCTATAATCTTCTAACTTTGGCTACATCTAATTAAAAGCATGCTTGAAAATTATATCCATGGAACTTCTAATGTCTACCATGACCTTTTGGTACGGGTTTGTTGGGAAGGTTTACGCATGGCTACTAATATCACATGTAACTAGGGGTAAGTCTAAACCTTAAGATGATTTGAGAGATAAATAAGAGTCGAAGGTTGGGTATGGGTTTCTCATGCACCAACGATAGATATGATGCACCAAATCCTCACACGAGCTCAGGTCACACTTGATATAATACACAAGTATGGTCAGAAGTTACTTGTCATTGGTCTATGCTCAAACGACCTAGATAAGAGTAGGGATAGCAAGTAGTAGAACACTTAGCATGAAAAAGGATAAGGTTTTTATATTCTGATGATCAAAGCTGATGCTGTTGATTCAAATTACAAGTATTTATAAGGTCCAATTAAGACAAGTCCTAGGTTACTATATATGACCAAAAAGATTCTTACTGGGAAAGGAAAAATACATATTTTAAAGGGGCAATTTAGTAATAAAAATAAAATGAATATCCTTTTGTAAGGACTATATGGATGTTAGAAAATAGTACATGCGTCCATTTCTTAGTACGGTGGTCTAAACAGTACTAGATGCCAAGCAGAGCTGATCAGGTTGATGGCTCAACAAGTTGGCATCTCGACATGCTGAGGTTTGGAAAGTGCTTACTTGGTAATTGGCCACTTGTTTGTTCGGCTTTTGTAGGTTAGCTCGCGCTCAGACTTCTGTTAGTTTAGATTCTTATAGGTTCATTATTTGACTCTGGTCAGGGTTAATAGCGTCGATGGGGACTTCCTCCAATTGAAAAATGGAGAACAGATTGGGGTAGCTCAATAGATATATTAGGTCGGTTTAGAGGAACCAAGGAAACGAGGCCACGCGCTCTCGATTGGGTGATTGGCCCTTGATTCTTATCATCCCCTTTAGGCTGTTTGAGATTTGGGAACTAATCTTGATCGACATTGGGTAACTTATCCTTGAGGACCTATGGGTAGAGATAAGCAATATTGATAGTGTTAGAGAGTCCATATTCTTTAAGCAGATTTACCTTATAGGCATTGAGGTTAATCTTCATGATTACTTTAAAAGGTCCATCTACTCTCTAGGATAGCTTATTCTTCTTCGCATTAAGTAATCGATTTTCGTTGAGGTGAATCCATACTAAGTCTCTAGGCTAAAATTCCTTAATTCTTCTTCCTTGGCCTCTTCTTTCAAGCTTAGAAGCAAATTGGGTAAGGTGGTCTATAATATTTTGATGCATGGCTTGGATGGCTTCAGATCATTCAATGACTTGTAGGTCATTAGTATGGTTGGATGAGGGGATCAAATCAAGTGGGAGCTTGGGATTATTCCCATACAGGACTTCGAAGTGTGGCTTCTTAGTGACACTATGGGTAGTCGTGTTGTAAGCAAACTCAATGATCGGCAAGCACATATCCCAATTAGTTGGATTTCTCATAACAACTTATAGTAGATTCCCTAAGGTTTGATTAATGACCTCAGTTTGTCCATCTGTTTGAGGGTGGCTAGATGTGCTAAACAACAACTTAGTTCCCAATTGCTTCCAAAGGGTCTTCTACAAATGGCTTAAGAACTTACGGTCTTGATCGGATACTATAGTTTTGAATACTCCATGCAGCTTGACCATTTCTTAAAAGAAAAAAGAAAAGAAAAGCAATAGCCGAAGCATCATTAGTTTAATTACATGGCGCAAAGTATGCCATCTTGTTGATTTGATCCATAGCCACCATGATGGAATCCTTCCCATGGGATGTCCTTAGCAAAACTAATACAAAGTTTACACTTAGTTCGGACCATGCTTTGTCGGGATAGGTAACTATAGATAGGGCGTTTGTTTAGCTTGGCTCTTTGCTTTGTGGCAAGGTATACATGTCTCTAACATAGATTGTAGATCCTTCATCATTCTCAACTAAAAGAATCTTGAAGCCACTACTTATTGGGTTTTGTGTTTGCTAAAATGGCCAAACAATCCATGATATGAATTCGGACTAAGGACTAACAAGGTCGGCCATATGGGGTGGGTTTAAGCTTGTCGAGAGCTTAAAAACGAGGGTAGAGATGCACGAGAACAAGGAAACAAGCAAGCAAAACCATCATATGCTCCAAGGATATGATGCATCTTGGAATTATTGAGGACTCACAGCTTAACTTGATATAACGCATGAGTTGGCCCAATGAGGGTACTAGTTACCTAGCCTTGCTTAAGGGTTAGAATAAGAGTGAAGTAAGCAAAGAGGAATGCTCATGAGAGAGAGAACGCAGTATATTCAATATCAAGTTGTATGAGTTGTTGCGGTTGCATTTACAATGGGTATTTATACTTAAAATATTAGGGTAACAACTATTAATGGAAATGACTAAAAGGGTAAAATCCTAAATAAGTAATGTACAAAGAATAGAAAAAGGCATATTGGTACAGAAGATTCTATATATGATTGCTTGGACATGTAACTATCGGTTGTTAGGTAAACTTCTAGTAGAAATAGACAAAACTTATACTATTATGCTGGCAACTATCGAGCAGAGGTGTTAAGTAGGATTGGGGGTTCTCTCGAGCTGAATTTGGCTTGGACGTTCTTGGTGTAGTTCATATTCAACTTAGCTAAGTGGATGGTTGGATAAGCCGAGCTAATGTTCGAATGTACCTTAGGTCGGTAACTAGTGACTATTGATAAGCACAGGAGGGTTTAGCTCTTATGCATCTTCGGGGTTAAACATATGGAGGAGCACCACAATGGAAAGTAACCAAAAGAAAACAAATGAGGTTTAGCAAATCTGGGTAGCTACCAATTGGATATGACGTACCGACTAATCTTACTTGGCCTAAAATTCACTAAATGTGGCTTATCGATTCGAACTATAGGGCCACTTACCACCACTCTTTGCTAAAAGAAACAGATAAGAGCTAAGAGAGGGTGAGAACACTAATGTTGCTCAAGAAGAATATTGGTAATATCTAATAATTGGGTCTTGATGTTTGCATACAATAAATGGGGGTTTATATACTCACCTATTAGGGTTATAATACATACATTAAAAGATAAAAAGGGTAATTTACAAATAGAATACATGAAATATATTAAAAAGGGTAAAAGAGACAAAGAATATTTTATACAAAAAAAGTAAAGAATCATTCTAAAATGTTATGCTAGAAGACATATGTTCAATAGTGATTGGCGGTTTGCAATATTATACAATTTAGACGTAGTGAAGAAGAGTCAACAGCAAGAGTTTTAACGATTTGGCCAAAACTCCTCCCATTGAGGTATTGTCTACTTTAGCATGAAATGCTATACGGTTTTGTCCCTTAATGCAGTAGCTTCCTAAGATGTCACCCATCTTGGGATTACTCTAACTTGAGTACGCTTAACTTTGGAGTTTCAATGTGCTTTGAGATACTACACCAAAAGGTGTCTCAATGATTTAGAGTTCCTCCATCTAACATTTAAGGGGTATTATAATCTATTCCCTTTATAGAGCTGATGTCCTCATCAGTTTCATTACACAAGTCCAAGACTACTACCAGGCAAAGACTTGCCCTTCCGGCTGGTAGAGTGCTTTGATACCACCTGTAATGACCCGGCTAGAACTCCTCTCACTAAAGTATTGTTCACTTTGGTGTGGAACGTCGTATTGTTTAGTCCCTTGGTGGAGCAGCTTCCTAGGAGGTCACTCATCTTGAGATTGCTCTAACTTGAGTACGCTTAACTTTGGAGTTTCAATGTGCTTTGAGTCGCTACACCAAAAGGTGTCTCAATGATTTAGAGTTTAGTCACTTAGTATGTAAGGGGTATTACAATCCACTCCCCTTATAAAACCAATGCCTTTGTCAATTTTGTTACATAGGTCCAAGATACCACCAGGTAAGGACTTTACCCTTCTGGTTGGTGAACTACTTTGATACCAATTGTAACGACTTGATTGGAACTCCTCCCATCAAAGTATTGTTTACTTTGGCGTGAAATGCCGCATGGTTTTATCCTTTAGTGTAGCAGCTTCCAAGGAGGTCACCTATCCTAAGATTGCTCTAACCCGAGTATGCTTAACTTTGAAGTTTTGATGTTCTCTAAGTCATTACACTAAAAGGTATCTCAATGATTTAGAGTTCCTCCACCTAATATTTAAGAGATATTTAAGAGGTATTACAATCTACCCCTTTTACAGAACTGATACCCTCGTTAATTTTGTCACATAGGTCCAAGACCACTATCAGGTAGGGACTTGCCCTTTTGGTTAGTAGAGTACTCTGATACCACCTATAACAACTTGGCTGGAACTTCTCCCACTGAGGTATTGTTTGCTTTAGCATGAAATGCCACATGGTTTTGTCCCCTAGTATAGTAGCTTCCCGGGAGGTAACCTATCTTGGGATTTATCCAACCCGAGTATGCTTAACTTTAGAGTTCCGACGTGTTTTGACCTACTACACTAAAAGACGTCTTAATGATTTAGAGTTCCTCCACCTAACATTTAAGGGGTATTATAAGAGCAAACTTGATCTGGTTCAAGCTAAAGCTCGGTTACTCAAGGATGTTTAGATCCCTTTTAGGTTGGGTATCTTGTAGTTCATCTCGGATAAAGGTTTGACTCAGGTAAGCTTGAACTGGAATAGGATGATGGTCTACTTGGAAGCTCAGCTTGGATTGGAGTAGAATGCTAGTCAGCTTAAGAGGTCGGCATGCATGCTTGGAAAGTCGGCGTGATAGCTTAGCAACTCAAAAATGGCATTGATATTAATGGAGGCTTGGCCCTCGGGTCAACAGTAGTGTAAAAGATGGAGATCAGAATAGGAATCCTCATCTTGAATGGGGGTTTGAGCTAGTATCCTTCATGTGAGTCCTTGTAGTCCTCTAGCTCGATTATGTATGATTGGTCTAAGGAGTTGATTCCTATCATCTGCTTGGGAGTCGAAAAGATTTATCCTCAAATTTGAAGAGGTTTTTGGCCCTTGCTCTATCATATCATTTGTGGTATCTTATTTAGGTTGGTGGGGAATTAGGTTAGACACATTGAAGGTGGAGGAAACACCATAGTTCTTAGGCAACTTAATTTGGTAGGCATTGTGGTTGATCTTCTTTAAGACTCTGAAAGGACCATCAGCTTATGGAGATAACTTGTTCTGCCTCAAGTGTAGAAATCTTTCTTGATTGAGGTGAATCCATACTAAGTCTCATAGTTTGAAGGTAATAGTTTGATGGCCTTGGCTATCAATCTCTTGTTACTCTTGATTGAACTTGGTGATTTTCCTTATCATAGACTGATGTAACTCTTGTAGTTCTTTTGCTCAGGCGACTTTAGATTGACTCTCTTTAGCAATTGTAGGGGTATCAATTAGATTTAGGGGAATAGTGGGATTGATGTCATAGACGACCTCGAAGGGAGTCTTCTCAGTAGTGCTGTGGACAGTTTGATTATATGCAAACTCCACAATTGGCAAACATAGATCCTAATCTTTTAAGTTCTTTCTTATGACAGTTTAGAGTAAATTTCCCAACATTCTGTTCACCATTTCAATTTGGCCATCAGTTTGAGGATGGGCATTAGAGTTGAATACAAGTTTAGTCCCAAGTCTCCTACAATGAGTTTTCCAAAAATAGCTCAAGAATTTTGTGTCCTGATCTGAGATAATGGTCTTCGATACTCTATGCAGTTGGACAACTTCTTGTAAAAACAAATCAGCAATATATAAAACGTTGTTAGTTCGATGGTACATGATGAAGTGTGCCATTTTGCTAAAGCGATCCACTCTGAAAAAGATTGAATCTTTTCCTTTGGATGTTTAGGGTAACCTTAAGACAAAGTTCATGCTGGGGTCAGCTTAAGGTGAAGTCAATGTAGGTAAAGGCATATACTCTCCATGGGCCTCTCTCTTTCCCCTGGCCTTACATACTTTGCAACTACTGACTACCTTATGGACGTCTTTGGCCAAACCAAGCTAGTAAAAGTTCTCTTTCAATAGGTAAGTTGTTTAGGTCTCTTTAAAATGACCAGATAATTCACCACTATGAGCTTCCTTAATCAACAGCTCGCTTGTGGAATAACTCGGTATACATAACCTGCAATTCTTGAATAAATAACCATCTTTGATATAATAACCTCCAACAACAATTCCTTCTCTACACTGCTTAATAATAGGACTAAAGTGAGGGTTGCAAGCATACTGTTTAGTAATAAGTGAAAAACCCAGTAATTTTGTCTGTAGGGTAGTTAGCAAAGTTTACCAATGTGACAGAGCATCTGCGACCACGTTAGCATTACCCTTTTTGTGCCAGATCACATAAGAAAACCCTTCCATGAATTCTAACCATTTGGCTTGCCCTCTTCTAAAGTTTGTTCTGACTTCTAAGATGCTTCAATGATTCATCGTTAATGTAAATTACAAACTTTCGTGGTAATAAGTAGTATTACTAGACAGTAAGAGCCTTGAAAAGAGAGTATAACTCCTTTTTGTACATAAAATAGTTTAGAGTGGTGCCATTAAGCTTCTTACTGTAGTACGTAATTGGTTGTCATTCTTGCTTCAGGACGGCACTAATTCCAATGCTTGACGTATCGCATTCCAGTTCAAATAGCTTGTTAAAATTTGGTAGAGCCAAAATAAGGGTAGAGGTGAGCTTCTCTTTGATCTCTTTAAAGCTCTACTCAGCTTGGTCATTCCATTGGAATCTATCACTCTTTTTTGTCAACTTGGTTAAGGGGGTTGTAATCGTATTAAAGCTCTTAATGAATCTTCTATAGAAAGAAGCAAAGCCATGAAAACTTTATACTTCAGTGACATTCTTTGGCTTCAACCACTCTAAGATAGCTCGGACTTTTTCTTCATTTGCTTAGATTCCTTCTCTAGATACTACATACCCAAGAAAAACTACTTTACCTTAATACAACGTACACTTCTTTAAGTTCTGGTACAACCTTTTAGCACATAAAATGTTAGAAATAGCTCGAAGTGTTGAACATGGTTTTTCAGGTCGGCACACTAATACGTTATCGAAGTAAACAACCACACATCTTTTGATCAGCAGGCGCATCGCATAGTTCATAAGCTTATAAATGTGCTAGTGCATTTGTAAGTTCGAATGGCATAACTAACCACTTATAGAGACCATGCTTTGTCTTGAAAGTAGTCTTCCATTCATCACCAAGTGTCATGTGAATTTGGTGGTAATCACTTTGCAAGTCAATCTTTAAGAATATTTGAGCACCTTGTAACTCATCTAACATGTCATTGAGCCTCGGTATTGGATATCTATACTTAATAGCGATATGGTTGATAGCTTAGTTATTAATGTACATATACTATGAACCATCCTTCTTTGGGATGAGTAGAGCTGGTTTAGCATAAGGACTCATGCTTGCCCTTACATAACCTTGTTCTACCAATTCATCCATTTGTATTTTCAGCTTGGCAGCTTGCTTTAGATTTGTTCTATAAGCAAGTTGGTTTGGTAGGGACAGCGCCCAACTATAGATCAATACAATGTTCTATGCCTTGCATTAGGGGTAGTCCTTTGGGAAACTCTTCAAGAAACAGGTTGGAAAACTCATCAATTAGCCTTCATCTCTTAATTCTAGCAATCTTTAGACCAATAATAACATAAGTTCATTAGCCTTTTCAATAACTCGGAGCTCATGTTGGCTCATCACTAAAGCTTTCTTCTTATTAACTTGGTTAGTTGATTATGGGTCTCATTCACCTAGGCGAGTGTCATGGGTTGTAGTACAATCTTTTTCCCATCCTTGACAAAGGCATAGTGTTCTTATATTTGTTGTAAGTAATATGTCGGTTGAACAACCAAGGTCTTCTAAGCAATAAATGTAAAGCTCCCATAGGGATGACGTCACATACCACTTCATCCCTATATACATTCCCAATGCTAAACGGTACGGTTACTTGTCTTGTGACGTGCAAGGTACCCTTGTCATGAAGCCAATGTAGCTTATAAGGTTGGGGGTGCTTAGAGGTCGGTAGTTCTAACCTCTGTACAAAGGACCGTATAATAAAGTTGGTCTAACTCTTTCCATCTACAATGATTATGTACAACTATCTTTTGATGGTACACTTTGTATGGAACAAACTCTCTCTCTAGTCTTCTTTGGAGCTTGGCAAGGAGCTTAGCAGTTGTCTTAGCACTAGGGTCATTACTTCTCCCTAGTCAGCATAGATACAAGTCTCCTCTTCCTCTTCAGCTTTAACTCTTCCAACATTCTTTTCTTCCTCGGGTTCGCTTTTGTTGGTGCTATCCATTATATCTCCCTAAGCACCATGGCTCATTGGTTTGGATACTCAACAGCCATGTGTTTAAAACCCAAGCATTTGAAGCACTTTACCTTACTTGTCTTTCATCTAGAGGTTTGTCCTTTCTCATATGTCATCGGGATTATCCTTTCCTTAGGTCGGCTCTATTGGCCTGCTTGGTTATCATTGGTTTATCATATTTTTCCTTGACTTGGGAAGGTCTCCTTAACTCGGCATGATTAGGGCCGTGGGGAATAGGAGCTTGGGAACAAGTTGGTCTAAGTCGAATGGAAGCATTTCTCCTCTTCTTTTCAACTCTCTATGCTACTTTAATGGCCTCTTCCAGTGTATAAAACCTCTATACCTCCACAATATTATGAATCTCATACTTAAGTCTGGAAATGAACCTTGACACGGTACGAGCCTCTGGTTCATCCATGTTTGCATGGATCATCAGCATCTGGAATTCTCTTACATAATCATCAATAGGTCAGCCTCCTTGGCAAAGTTCTAGCAACTTTGCAAATGTGTCCTATAGGTAGGTCTTAGGTACAAACCTTCTTCTCAACAATCTCTTCATCTCTTCCCAAGTTCTTACAACTCGTCTCCCATCTCTCTCTCTAGTCACATTTAGATTCTTCTACCACATGGTAGTATATCAAGAAAATTCAAGTGTAGTAAATCGCACTTTAACGGTATTTCAGCACTTTTTCAACCATCTTTTCCCACTCTAGATATTCATCTGCATCTCCACTTCTATTGAAGGGTAAGATTTAAACCTTGACATTGTCAAGCCTTTGACGAGCTTGACGCCTTCGCACTTATGCTTGGTAATATTTAACCTCTTGTTATTCCTTTCCATACTCTTCAACATCTACCTCCTCATCATCCTCTTCAATCTTTACCAACTCTAACCTTTGTCTAGTAACTCAGTTTGCAACTCCTCCAGCTCGATGGGGTTAAACTGGGGGATTAGCTCAGCCCTTGCTCATAACGCCTCTTAGGAACATTCTCAAATGGGTTATGATAGGGTACACCCTATGGTTGTTGCCTATTGGCTTGCATTGCAATAATCAAACTCTCAACAAGATTAGTGAGTCAATCAAGTTTATCATTGATTGACCCAGGGGTAATACTTCCATTTTGACCTTAACCAGCTTGAACACCAGTACTTTATTCACTAATAATACCTTAAATACTCAAATATGACATTGTGTGATATTTCTTTAATAGAATAATAACACAATACGTAACAAGCACTTCTTCTTACTACTCAAAACCTCACTAACATGTACATTAACAAGTTTGACACCTAACACACATACACAAATACCACAGAAATGAAATTACTGTATTCATGATAAGAAATAGAGTAACAACAAGAACTACACTTATCAACCTACAAACCTTAGCTTCTTAGCTTACAACTTCAAAACTTACTCCATGCGAGCATACTGCAATAGCTATGGAAGTAACACAACAGACATTAACAGCAAATAAGAACTAAAAACTTCACTGTAACTTCATACACACCCTTCCGGAATTGTGCTCTGATACTTGTGAAGTTGATGTGTCTTCAGGGTTGAACACACAGAAGAGCACTACAACAGAAAGGAATTAAAAGAAAACAAAAGGGGTTTAGCAAATCTGTGTAGCTACCAATTGGATATGACGTATCGACTTATCTTACTTGACCTTAAATTCACTGGATGTGACTCATTGGTCTAAACTATAGGGTCGTTCGCCACTATTCCTTGCTAAAGGGAATTGATAAGAGTTAAGAGAGGGTGAGAACACTAAGGTTGCTCAAGAAGGACAGTAGTAATATCCAATAATCAAGTGTTGATGTCTACATACAATAAATGGGGGTTTATATACTTACCTTATTAGGGTTACAATACATACATGAAAAGACAAAAAGGTTAATTTACAAATAGAATACATGAAACATACTAAAAAGGGTAAAAGAGACGAAGAATATTCTGTATGGAAAAAGCAAAAAATCATTCTAGAATGTTGTGCTAAAAGATACATGTCATATGGTGATTAGTGGTTTGGAGTATTATACAATTTGGATACAGTGAAAAAGAGTCAACAGTCAGAGTAGACTTGATCTGGTTCAGGTCAGAGCTCGATCACTAAAGGATGTTTAGATCCCTTTTAGGTTAGGCATCTCTAGTTAAACTTGGACGGAGATTTGACTTAGGTTGGCTTGGGCTAGGGTTGGATGCTAGTTTGCTCACGAGCTGGGCTTGAACTAGAGTGAGATACTGGTCCACTCAGAGGCTCGGCTTGAACTGGAGTGGAATGTTAGTTGACTTGGGAGGTTGGTATGCATGCTTGGAAGGTTGGTGTGATAGCTTGATAGCTTGGAAATGGTGTTGATACTAATGAAGGCTCGATACTTAGGTTGGTAATAGTGTAAAAGACGAGGATCAGGATAGGAATCCTCATCCTGAATGGAGGTTTGAGCTAGTGTCCTTTATGTAAGTCCTTGTAGTCCTCTAGCTTGGTTGTGTGTGATTGGTCCGAGGAGTTTATTTCTATCAAGCTTAAACAAGACAGCAGATTGATAGATTGAAATAACTTGACTTATTAGGCATAGGTTAGTACAGGAGAACCCGCTTGGCTATACTCTCAAGCCTTTGAGCTAGGGCTTAGGTCAGGGGTTCAATGCTTGGATTCCTATTGTCCCCACCAGGTTGATTGGGATTTGGGATCAAATCCGACTTGTCCTCTTCTAAGTCCTCCTTAAGTTGGTAGCATTAAACACATTAGACATTCCAAAGTCTTCTAGTAGTTCTAGCTAGTATGTGTTGTCATTTATCTTTTAGAGTATCTTAAAGGGTCCTTTTGCTCTGGTAGACAGCTTGTTCTTCTTCTTACTAGGAAACCTTTCCTTGATCAAGTGTAGTTATACTTGGTTACTGGGCTGGAATTGCTTTATCTTTCTTCTTTAGCTTCATAATAGCTTGGTCAATTTGCTAGGTGTTATGTTGGTAAATCTGTTGGAGGGACTGAGCTTTAGATCTTCTTGTGTAGTTGAGGGCATTGGGTTGTGGTTGAGGGGTAGTTCGAGGTTGAAACCGTAGATGACCTCAAAAGGGCCATGTCTAATGGTGGCATGTGTTGTCCTATTGTAAGAAAATTCTACTACAAGCAAGTGTTTTGGTTGGCTAAGTTCTTTCCTACTATAGCTTAGAGCAATGATCTCGAGGTGCGATTAACAACCTTTATCTAATCGTCTGTTTGGGGATGGCAAGAGGTGCTAAGTAGTAGTTTGGTTCCCATTCGATGCAAAAGAGTTCTCTAGAAATAGCTCAAGAATTTTGGGTCTTTGTCTAACACCATACTCTTTGGTACTCCGGTAAGCAAATAAGTTCCTACAAAAACAAAGAAGCAATAGTCAAAGTATCGTTAGTTTTGGTGCAAGGCACAAAATGTGCCATTTTGTTTAATCTATCCACGATAATCATTATAGAGTCTTTGCCTTGGCTAGTTCAGGGTAATCCGAGAACAAAATCCATACTCAAGCTAACCTATGGTTTGGTTGAAACAAGCAGAGGCATTACCTTCCCTTGTTTAGCTCGGCTTTTTGCTTTCTTACAGATGGCACATCCTTCAATCACACAATGCACATCATGTTTCATCTTGGGCCAGAAGAACCTGCCATTTAGTAGCTCATATGTCTTTGTTCTCTAAAGTGCCCAAAGGGGATGATAGGGATCAAAGGCCAATCAATCACTCTTAAGCTTGAGTACTCACCTAAATGGTTGACTAAGTTGTCCAGGCAGAGCTAAACTTTGAAGAACTAGACATTATCTGCACTGACTTGCTAAGGTATGTAGCTTGAACTACTTTTTGTTTCATTAAGAAGATAGTTGAGCGGCTCGACTAATCACCAAACCAACTACTTATTGCTATGCCAATGGTGATGACCACATATGGTTGAGTTGACATATGTTCGAGTCTGAGCTGTTTACTTTCGATCTGACTAGCCAAGGCCACTTCGAAGTTAACCAGACAATGTGTTATCCATTAGACTAACCCTTCATTAGCTGTCGAGTTGTCAACCTGCTGAGTTGCCGACCTAGACCTAATATGCTTAGAACTTGTTCTGCTCGGCAAACAGTATCATTAGGACAAAAGAATGAACAGTTGACACATGCCGTATTTCTTGACATTCGTACTGTCCTTTCGTAACCATATATCCTTTTTATTTGTTTATAATTTTACCCTTGTAAGCTATGTGTTTTTCCTTTTTTAGTAGGAATCTTTTTGTAATTTATGAAAAACCTAGAACTTATCCTAATTGGGTCATAAAAATACTTTTAAAATGTAATAGCTACAATGGTTAAACAAAGAATTCATACTCTTCCTTTCGTGAGTTGAGTGTCTCCACTTACTCTCAATTACTCTTATGTAGCCCATTGAGTGTGAACTAATAGCAAGTGACCTTTGGCCATACTTGTGCGTAATATCGAGTGTGAGGTGTTGGTGCGTCATATCCATCGTTGGTGCATAAAGACCCCCCTTATTTAACCTTCGGCTATCATTTATCCTTTGACCATCTCATGGCTTAGACTTACCCCTTACTTCGTATGATATTAGTAGCTATTTGTCACCCCTTTCTTAGTAATTCGTATCATCTTGGTATTATAGCTTGGCTACATATGAGTAAGTTTCTATTACTTTATACTCTAAGTGATTTATTGTTGCTTTCGTGTGTTTTATAAGTTGTTTGTTGTTATCGTAAGAGTTTGAGAAGTGTTTAAAGTTAAAGGAATTCATTGCTCTGTTTTCCCCTGTTTCTTATTGGTAAAACAAAGTGTTAGTGTTCAATTGGTTTTTTGTGTGTTAGTTGTAATAGCTGTTGGTGTGTTATGTATTGTTTTATTGTAGTTTGTGGGAGGAAATTTTGAGTTATGTTTTAGCTATTAATCTATTGTAATAGTTAACAATGTTTAATTCTAGTATTCAAGGAGCTTAAGTAACCAAGAGAGTGGTCTCAAAAAGCAAGGTCAACAAATAAGTTTTACATCCTAGTTTATGAATGATCGACTAGACGACTTACTGACCTATTAACTAGTTTGGTGACTATCATAAACAAAGATAGATGAGCATGAAACGATCCCTATAGAGGATAAGCTAATGAACAAGTCAAGAGAGTCAATGGTCGATACATCTGACCTAATGCCCCAGTTCAACTACACCAAGTTAGAGGAGTAGACAGAGTTGCTAGATGTAGATTAGCGTTAGATGATATCTGTAAACCCCATAATTTAGCTTTTCGAGTATAAAATTGAATTCGTGTATTGTAGATGATTTCTTTAAGTTAATTCAGTTAATAAGTTTAAAACTAATTAAAATTTTAAATTTGCAACTCCAAACAAATATGAAAAACCTAAACTTATTAATCAAAACTTTAATCGTGTACGAAAACTTTAAACCCTAAACATGTGTAATTGTAAGAGATTGACCCCAAACTTGATAAAAACCTTAAATTCTACTTATGTATACATGAGAAATTGAACTTGAACTTGATTAAAACCCTAAAACCAAAACTTTAAGCTCATAAATGTACTAATTTGCTACTAAAAACACTCAATTTTTACCCTTTTTTTATTTTTATTTTTAGTATTTTTCTTTTCTCAATAGGCCCTAAATTAGGAAAAACACAAAAAATAGGAAATTAAAGAAAACTCAAAAAATTAAGAAATTTAGAAAAATACAAAAAAATTCAAAATTAAGAAAAACCACAAAAAAATAAGAAAGAAACCCTAAAAGACAAAAAATTTAGAAAATAAAGTTTAAAAATTTAGAAAATTGAAAAATCACAAAAAAGAGTAAAAATTGAAAAAAAAAATAAAAGATTTTAGAAATTAACTTTTTTATTAGGGTAGATTTTTTATTTAGATTTAGAAATTGGACCGTTTTCACTTGGGCTTAAATTTAAATTTAGTCTAAGCTAATTGAATTCATATGTGTAATTTAGTTGCACATATGGATAAAGTACATGCTAATAACCCATTGGTTAAGCACGTAGACTAGGTTTGGCTATTGAGTATGAGGTCTTGGGTTTGAATCTTGGTAAAGGCAAGGAGGCTTTTTTCTTCTTATTTTTTGTTGACTAGCACATTACTATGTATCAGGATCTGGTTGTACTACGTGTCCTGATACGTAGTATCGTCGGGTTGGACAATCTTGTGGACGTGGCGCTATGTGACATTCCATGTCAGTTGTTATGTGTCACAAGATGATACGTGGTAGGTTAAAAGTGATCGGTGCGGCTGACGTGGCGCCATGTTAGCGCTATGTCAGCACTTTCCCTCTTTTTCCCTCCTCTTTTCCTTTGTTCCCCTCCCCTTCCCTGATTTTCCTCCTTTTTCCTTCTAAGAACAGCTCGACCACCTCACTTTGGCCTCTGATTTTGTACTTTTTCCTTGCTGAAACACACTAGTTAATGATGCAAATTCATCCTTCACATGGCCTACTATGAATTAATACCAAGAATGCGTTCGGATTCGGTCAAATGAGCATTCAAATCAAGCTCCAAAAAGTGGAAAAAAAAACTGAAAATTTGGAATTTGCATTTAAATCCAATTCAAGCTTTCCTTAGTTTCTAAGTTAGTTATGAATATAAAAAAGGTATTGGGGGAGCTCATTGAGGAGACAGAACGATTCACGAGTAACTCCCAAGCTCTCTCTCTCTCTCTCTTACGGCTATTTCTCTCTCTAACCTGCACTTTCCCTCTTCGATTCTCTCTCTCTACTCTAACTTGAGCCCAACCACCACCACGGTTGATGTAAGCCCCACAATCAACTATTCGAGGTTCCAATCAGCTAAAAATATTATAAAGTAAAGTTAGAAATATTAGTAAAAATGATCCTGTAAATTTGAATTTAAGAAAATAAGTAATAAAATAAAAGAATATAAAATTTTCAAAATTTAAGTATATTGCTTGTTATTTATAAAAAATGCATAAAATGTATTTCGATAATTAATGAATTATTAGAGATAAATTATATTCACAATAAAACTCATAAAATAACTTAAATAATATTTAGGAATATTTATTTGTATTATATATAAATTTACGTGTAGATAGAAATACGCGTAATTAGTTAAAATACGCGTAATATGTTAAAATGATGCTAAATAATTAAAGAAAAGTCATAATTAATTAAGAAAAAATAAATAAAAATCATAAAAAATGAGGAAAATTCTAGAAAGTGGTCATGGCAATCTGGAATTGAAAAAAAAAAATCAACCATTTAAAATACAACAAATAGAAAGTGAAAAAAAGAAGAGATAAGGTAATTGTCTTGTTTAATTAATACATAATAATTCCCCAAGACCTCTATAAATACCCCAAATTTTTCAGAAACTCATTTTGGATGTCTGAAATTTTAGAAAATTAGAGAGGTAAAATTGAGAGGAAATTAGGGTTTTACAAAAAATTACAAAAAAAACTGAACAGTTGAGGCTTTTAAAGAGAACTCAGACCCGACGAGCACTTAGGAGTGGATGGTCACCACCACCATATGGTGGTGGCAGCGCCCAAACCGACTAACAAGGCTAAGGTGGCCGGCGGTGGTTGGAGCTACCCACACAAGTGAGTTTGATTTTCAACCTGATTTTATTTAATTTTTAAAAAATATTAAATATTCTTAGAAAATTATGAAACTTGTTATTATAGAATATTTTTGTGTTAAGTTTTTACAAAAAATATTATTTTGATGAAAAAATGTCGCGTGATATATGGTCCTTAAGAAATTAAACAAAATTGAGCATATTTAGGATTAGAAATAAATAACCTTAGAAGTGTAGTTTTGAGCCCAAAATTTTTGTGTAGACTACTTAGATGATATAAAATAGTGCCATGAAGCCTTTTTTCAAAAATTAATTTTCAAAATTTTTAGGCCTTAAAATGATGCATAAAATGGGTTATTTTAATTAAATGATTAATTATTGATTTAGTAAATCATTATATGTTTTAAGATGTTTAAATCTGATAAAGTATGATATTTGTATCCTTTAGGGTGTTAAATGTAATTATTAGGGTAATTATGTAGTAAATAAGTAAGAGGGAAAAATAGTAAATTTTAAGTTAATTTTGTAAATTAGGGTAATTAGATGTAAAATTTGATTTGGGATGAATTTGAATATTTTGAAATGTTAATTAATGTTGGGAGATGGTAATTAGAGTGATAAAAATATTAGATGTGTATTATATACATAATAGATGATAATACATAATATGTAATTATTGAAAATATAATAAATAGAAGATATTAAGATAAAAAAATGATATTATATAAATAATAGGAATATATAATAAATCTGATAGAAAACTTAAATTCATGTAATTATATGAAAAATGTAAAAATTTCTCATATCAGGAGTAAATTCGATATACTAATAAGGATTTAAGTATACCAGGTGGAATAAAATACTGATTAGGGGTAATTATGGCATTTAGGATATCAGGAAGTAATGTGATTAATTTCACATTATGAGTTGAAATGAGTTTCTAGGGTTTGTGTATAAAAAAGTACTTAGAAATTGAACTAGCACCTAATTTAGAAATCGATGCGGAAATTGAACCCGAACCTAGCCCCAAACTTAGCCTGAAACCTAGAATAATTGTAAAAGATTTGAGAACCTAAATAATTGGACATATTAAACCCTAAATTAAAGATAATAATAAGTGTTATAGGATAAAAACTAATCTATAACAGTTATATGAAAACTGAGACAACGTTGGTATCATAGGGATGATTGGCAATAGCCTGAGTAAGTCGGATCTTGAGTGAGTAAGCGAGGAGTCCGAGTGAGTAAGCGAGGAGTCCAAGTAAGTTGGGATTAATACAATGTTGTATTTTGGAGGCTTGAAATTGTACTTGATTGTGCTTGTTTTGAGCTGATGATATGATTTTTGATTTGCTGCTTGGCTTGTATCGTATGATTTGTATAAAATAATTGATTACCCTAAACTGGATCTAATCAAATATACGACTTGTAATCATAAATCGGACTTGCATAGCAACCCATTAGGAGAAACCTAGGATTCTCTAGCCAAATACTGTCTCCTTCGAAAAGGATAGTGCTGGATAGTATAATGGATCATTTCTTCATCCTTAGTCAAACTAAGTGACAGATGAGGAGGTCGCGGTAAGGGTGAAGTCAATGGTTTAAAGGTAGTTGTAGAAGGAGAGGTGTCTCTATTGTATAAGCTTGGGTTTGGTCAAGAGCTATTGCATTAACGGTAACTCCTCAACTCGGATTAGAGCGAGTGTAATTTCTCTAATCTGACGACGGGTTGTCGTACGATGGCATTTGTTTGAGCATGTATTACACATAATACTTTGGTTAATAACCTTGTTTTTGTTTGTAGTATAGTTTTAAGTCTCCATCCTAACTTACTGAGTTGTGGTTGCTCATATTCCTATAGCCGTTGTTGTAGGTGTTAGCAATGAAGTGGCCTATAATCACCTTGACGCTAGTAACTGCGGGATCTTGGGGAGTGAGGATGTAAACAGAAGACCAAATTCATTCTCTAGTTAGAATTATTTTAAAGCTTTTAACATTAGATTATAAATTACTCAATTAGATTGTGAATAGATTACTAAATCTTGTAAATACACTCAAATTAATTTAATGTGAATATATATTTTTCTTAAATTCACAAGTAAACAATTTATTTAATTTATGAACTATTTACTTTAAAGTGGGTTAGTCGGGGACGCCTTGTGTAGACCAAGTCTAGGATAGCGGTTGTAAGGCTAACTTCTATCTTAGAATGGTTTGCACGGCAAGGTTGTTACGACTCTATCGCTTCGGGGCGTGACAGCCGACCCTTTGCTTAGGCTCTCCAACCTGACCTCTTTCAACTACCGCCGTAACCCTTAGCAACTTCCTCAAGCCACCCTCCATCAAAACCTAACCACCGTCCCTCTCTCTCCTCGAACCACTAACTTCAGCCATCTTCAACCCAAACTAGCCACACAATCAAACTCTTCAAACTCCAAAATCCCTACCCCAACTGACCAATCACATCCAGCAACCCCCATACGGCCGAACCACCACTGCTACCCATGGCCAACTTTTGAAAACCACCAACTCGAGCTCCATTGGTTTCGGCACTTCGCCTACTCTCCATAAACCCAATAAAATACTCACTAAAACCCCTTTTCTCCATTGTTTTGGTGGTCGAAAATGCTTAGAGCTTCTCTGTCACATGCTGTTGCTTTCCTTCCATCAATGACCCGACTCGGATCCGTGCCAGCAACTCGAACCCAACCTGACGACCCAGATATGATCCGACCGCTTCGACCTGATAGACCTAGGTTCGACTTGTGCATCCAGTTACATTCGTCTGGAGCTTATTTTCTTTTTTTTTTTCTTTTTGTTTTTTTTGTTTATTTAATTATTTTTTTTACTTATTTATGTAAATGTAATAAAAAAGAAGAAGAAGAAAATAAAATAAGAAAAAAAAGAAAAAAGTAATTTTATTAGTTTAATAAAAATAAATAAGATATAATAAGTGATAAATAAATTAAGTGATGAAATAGGATAAAGAAAAAAATAAATAAATAAGGAAAAGTAAATAAAATAAGACTAAATAATTGTTTTTATCACTTAGAAAAATTGATTTTTCAGAAAAATAAAAAAATATATAAATAAATCAACCATTTCTCAAATTAGGGCCCTTTTTAGATTTTCCAAAAATGAAAATTTCAATTTAGGACTTTTATTTTATAGAATTTTCCTCAAATAAACCGAATTGAACCAAAAATGTAGATTCGACATGTTTTCAGAATAAAAATCAATTTAACCTACTAAAGTTTTCATTAAAAGAACTACGTATGTCTGATCTTGAATAGCGTGTATGTAGGTACCTACAAGGTGATGATAAAATTAAAAAAAAAAAAACTAATTTTTCCTTTTTCTTTAGTTTAGATTATTTTGTTTATCTAATTAGAGTAATTAATAACCAATTTTTGTTTTTCAAAATTTAAAGGTGATTTTTAAGTTTAATTTTAATTTTGGAAAGTTAATGGTACCCATAAAGATTTAAAATTCCTAATCTTCGGATCCAGATTCTCTAGTTTCAAAAACCATTTTTAAAATTGATTTTAATCGTTAGATTAGTGGCTAAGTTATAATTAATCCACTCAATTGGTTATAACTTAACTATTTTTCTCGACTCGTATTAGGTGGTGACTTCAAAATTGTTTTCAAAACAAAAAGGAACGATCTTCTTTAAACCTTAGTCAAGGGGTAGGGTTTAATATTGATCGGTTTAGAGAATGCCTAATTTTATAAAAAACTATGAGGGTGAAAAACTAGGCTCGATAGCTATGAAGGCGATAAAACCTTAATTAAGCTAAATAATTGAATGATACGCTCAATTATGTAAAATCGCTAGTAAACGATTAGAGATAACTTTTAAATACTTATAAATATAAAAATACTAGATTAATTTATTAAAAATTGTAATATTATTTTATAATTAACATTATCCTTATATTTTCATAAATAAGTTAGTATTATGTTAATTTAGATATTTTTGGTTATTTAGATAAGGTATAGTAAATATTAATAATACAATTTATAATTTACCTTGAAATCATATTATTTACTATTCTAAATATTATTTGTAGGATTAGAAATGTGTAAGGATATTCTATTACTTGTTTATTGGTTTATTATATTTAATTTTCTATTTTCCCTCTTATTTTATCTTTTTCTCTATTTTCTTTTTATTTCCAAATTATTTATATATAATATATAAAATATTCAAAGAGTTGACCAAGTCAACATGTTCTTATCAATATATTAAAATCCTTATCAAATGCATCTAACCTTCCTTATCTTTTTTTTTTTCTTTCCATTTTTCTTAGCTGTGAGTTTGAGTGGCCTTACTAGAACCATCTCTAGCTTTCTTGATTTGTTTCTAATTTTCATGTGTATTTATCTCACTTTTCTTTTGGAAATTAAAATAAAAGGCATTTGACACAACTTCCATCTTCTTCTTCCCCCATTACTCTCCATTTCTTCACCTAGCATTTCCTTTTTACTATATAATATAAACTCCATCTTAATCCACTTTAGGAAAAGGGCAAGAAGGGAAAATCAATCATCAAGAACAAGTAACCACATACTCTTTATGTTTAAGTTTATTTCTTATATATTTTTTAAGTATATTTATTTCAATATATATATTTAGTTTAAGTCTTTTCTTGTATACTTATGTATATGTATATTATTATGTTAGAAGTATTATACATGTATCTTAGCCTTTATGAATGAAATTATATGCAATTTTGTTGAAGCTCGTGGATATGAGCATGTTGCTTTTAGAAATTAAGTGTACAAATATGTACATATATACTACATATATACTAGTATATATATATATAGATACTTACCATATAGATGTACATGTTATAACTATATGTAAGTATATGCTATATGGTCAACTAATTAGGGATATATAAACATGTATGTATATACGGCACATATATATATATATATATATATATAATATGTACATAAACTTATGTATATAAGAAATACTAAATTTCAACACATATATGTACAAAATTGAGTATATAAATGTGTACATAAGATATGTATATTAAAGATTCTTAGAGTATAATACTTAGAAAAATATAAAGATATGTATAAATATATGTGTATAAAAGTACATACAAACTTAGGTATAAATATGTATACATATATATGTACATGTACATAAATACATACAATAAAAGCATAGTACATGTATAAATGTGTACATACATATGCCTATATGTTTAGATATATGTATGTAAACATGTATATATATATAGGTACATATACTAATATACTAAGTATGAGTGTATCTAATAATATTAAGTATAATAATATAAATACGAATACCTATGTACATACATATAATAAAATATCAAACATAATAAAATAATCGAGGATATAAGTATGTACATAAACACATAAGTACATAAGTATAATTGTACATATACAAATTATATTTATTTAATATAATATAATATAATATATATACACATACATTATGGGCCGAAACTATAATACATAATTAAGGTCCATAATCTAGTAATTAATTAAATATGATAAGATATAAATATACTTAATAATAATATAAAATTTAAGAAATGTAAAAAAATAAGAAAACTTAATAAGGTGCCATGTAGACTAATCGAAACGTACCATGTCAGCAAATATATCCAAATAAATAATTAAACTAAAAAATTCAAAATAATTAAGAAGTAATAATAAAATTAATTAAGTAAATTAATAATAATAACAAAATTACAATAAATAGTAAATTAAGCTTAAAAAAAGAAAATAATGAATGCTTCATAAATTAAAGTTAAAGTTAAGAAATCACAAAAATATAAAATTTAGAAATTAACTAAGTCGTAAAATAATAAAGAAACTTGAAAATTAGTAAATAAAAATATTTGTATCAAAATAATTAAATTTATAACAATTTAAACTTATCTAAAAGATATAGGTCTCAACGTCTAAAGCGGACCCCGCTATATGAAAGTACGTTTGAAAACGATAAATAATGACTATAAGATCATAAAAATAAGAGTTAGAATGAAAAAGTTACATACGACTAAAAAATTTAAAATAAACCAAAAAGAATAGGTAAAAGATTTAAATTAGACTATGTTTATACTTGACTTGAGTTATAGTGGAAAATTAGGCAAACAATAATAGATATTTAGTTGACTGAAGAACTTAACTTTTCTAAACAATAAGTTTTATTATCTTTTAGGTATCCCCATTATCGAATTTTGAGGATTCCAAAGGCTTGGAGAATGAGCATTAATACAAGTGAGACAATTTTAATGATTCGCTATATGCTTGTGTGTGCTATTTGTCTGATGTTTTGCTGGTTGTTGTTGCCTTATGTTTGAATGATTGTTTTGCTTATTTGCTATCATTCGTATGATCACCTTCTTAAACTAGAAAATATAAATATCTGAACTAAATAAGCAGTTATATTTATCGTGTGTTTATAACTCAATTGATGTATTAATGGAGAGTGCTAGCTTTGCAAAATTTTGAGAGAAGTATTTTTAGAAAACGTTTTTCCAATCTTAAACATATTTTTGTACGATTTCTATAAGGGTTTGTAGTGCCTGCAGATGATATTTTTATCGTTAAGACAAAATTAGCATAGGATCTTAAATTGATTGTGAGAGGACTCGCATATTCGTGATTGTGGGGCCTTGGATATATGTTGATAGTGAGAGGACTCGTTTAGTTGTGCCTGAGGGCCTTTGGACGGTAGATGGCCTTAGTTGGGGTCTACTTATTTGGATTAGTATTTCTTTCTTGACTAGGGTAATAGTCGAATGTCGCTTGGAGTGGTGGTGCCCTTAGGTAACCTCATGTAGATAAGGTGAGGTACCTTATATAGATAAGTACAGGGGATAATTGAAGTGTAGACGACGTAATTCTACACTTTCTATAGTTTTGGACTCTTATGGATGTCTTGCTTCCATTCATTGCACTTATATTCATTTTGTATGTAGATAACTTACATGTGTGCTAATAATGTTTGATAACTTGCTTAAATGGTAGTAGTGAGGAATGAACTCACTGAGTTGTTTTATGTATTGAACCTAAGGTTCATTATTTGATTTTGATGAGAACAAAACAAAAAGTGTATATCTAAACAAGTTGTTTTTGAAGAGAACAAAAACAAGTGGATGATTAAACTAAGTATTATTTGATTATTTTGAGATAATTGAATAAGTTCAATTAGCTTGCTTAATGATTAAATATATCAATTATCTCTACAAGAAATTTAATCTTTTGAAGTGGTGTTCAAATGATCTTGAAGTTATTTTGCAAAGAGTATTCGTTTGTTGTGCGTTAAAAGAATTTTCAAGTGATATTTGGCCTACCGGGTTAATAGCTCAAGCAAGAACCAGGCTGACGGTATAAAGCCCTAGAAAACACAAAGAAAAGCTCATTGACTTGGAAGAATCAGCTTGCTGGTTCACTTACCGATAGAGTAATTTTTACCGACTTGCCAGTAGAGTAACTTTTACCAGCTTACCGGTAGTTCAGAGTACCAGCATGCCGGTAAGTCAGATTTAACTAGCCATTAGAGCATTGAATCCATTGTAACAGGAAGAAATAAATGGGATAATATAAATGCTCAACAACCCGACCAAGGACTGTAGAGAACTGATCTTTTGCTGCAATATTTCAACATTCTCTTGTATTCTTGTTGTCTATAATTCTCATTGTCTTTTGTACCATAAATTGCTAATATTTAGAAAGATTTGAAATGTAGTGCTTGTGAGCTATTAGTTGCAAGTATTGAGAGTTAAAAGCACTACAGTAATAATTCTTGAGATTGAGTTTTTGTATTGTAAGTTGAGATTGAGTTTTGTGTTGAAAGTTGAGATTGTGATTTGTGTTGAGAGTTGTAAGTGTGAAACTTGTGTAATCAAGTTTATGTTTGTGTAGCTCTTGAAGCTTGGATTAAGAAATCAATAAAGTAGTGTGAAGTCCTCGCTTGGAGGCATTGTATGTCCGTGGTGACTAAGGGGAGGTCCGAACTCCATGTTATATCTAGGCTTGATCTTCTTTATCCTTATCTCTTTTAATTTCCGCACTTATTATTCTTCTATTTTTGCTTTAATTACTCTTATTATTGTATTTAGTTGCTTATATTGAAAAAGAATTGCAATTTGTCCTTAAACTCAATTCACCCCCCACCCCCTCTCTTAAGTTTAGCTTAGTGTTCTTCATTATGCTCATTCTTTTATAGTTTCTTTTGCAGATTCATTTATGTTGGGATTGGGATAAATCTCGAGTGCCGAGTGCAAAGTAAAGATAAGTATGTTAATGTTAGAATTAGTTAAGAATTTTATAGGTGGTATAGAAACATCCTTTGTAGAAAATGTTTGTATGCTAAAGTTTAGTATAATTTAGTATTTTTGGTAATTTTATAAAGTTGGTTTGCCCTGTCTTATTATTTGGTAAAGAATATCGATTCTTTATGGTTTTGAGGAATTATGGAATATCGGATATCCATAGTTATTCATATTTTACAATAAGTTAATTAATTAAAAATCAGAAATCTTAGTGATTAATTATTTAGAGTTTTGCAATCTCTGACTTGCAAGGTAGTTTTGTATCATGGGTGTACATATGGTATGAAAATTTCACGCAATCCTACTACGCTCCCTATAGGGTCTTAACAAGATCGAAAAAGAGGATGAGGAAGTAACTGATGAAGCGAAAGAGTATTGTGAACTTGAGGAGAAGAATGTCCGAGCTCTAAGAATGGAAGGGTTGAGGATGCATATCCTTAGTTTTTTTTTTTTTTTTTTGGGGAGTGGTGATGCTGAGGACTACATGGACTGGGTAGATAAGATTGAGAAGTAATTTGAGTGTCATGAGGTGCTTGATAATGCTAAGGTCAGAGTTGCTATGTTAGAGTTTATTGGCTATGTTGCTCTGTGGTGGAAGAGTTTGCAAGCCACTCAAAGAAGAGAAGGAGAATGAGAAGTTAGAAGTTGGGATGAGATGAAAAGAGTCATGAGAAGGAGATTTGTTTAGAGCTATTACTTATAGGACGCCTTCAAGAGATTACAGGAGTTGAGGTAAGGAGGATTGAGTGTTGATGTGTATGTGAAGGAGCTCTAGATGTTAATGATTCGATGTGAGGTTGTTGAGCCTGAAGACTGAACTATATTTTGGTTCATTAGTAGGTTGAAGTATGAGATTGGAGATATTTTGGAGATGATGGATATTAGTTTACTTGATGAGGCTACTTAAGTTGTCTAGAGAATCAAAAGGCATCGAGTAGGAAGATTCCCATCTCCTGTCGATCTACCTACCCTTATTTGACCTGTTCTGAGTAGACATGTGAGATCGAAACCAAACAAAGTTACCAAGGTCCAACTTGCTTAAACTACTTGAGTAGAGGAGAAGAAGATCCTAAGGAAGTTTGAGAAAGGCTAGTGCTCAGGAAGAAAGACTAGCGAAATCAAGTACTTCAAGTGTTAAGGTTTGGACATATGGTTACTTAGTGTTTGAATAGAAGAACCAAGGTGATTCGAGGTGAAGCGTTAACCATTGAGATAGATAGCATTGATGAGGAAGTGGAAAAACCAAAAAAGACTGGGCAAGGTGAGTTGTTCGATGAGGAGGAGGTTATTTATAGTGAAGAAGGGAATTTCATGCTTATGACCATGGTACTGAGGTGAGTGATGAGTATGAGCCCAACACTAGAAGATGAACAGTGAGAGAACTTATTTCACATTAGCTGTAAAATGAATGGGTTGTTGTGTGCCTTAATTGTTGATAGTGGCAGCTGCATTAATGTAGCATCTGCTTTCATAATCTAGCAATTGAAGTTGTCGACTAAGCCCTACCTTAAGCCTTATAAACTACACTGGCTCAATAATAAGGGAGCCTTACAATTGACTAAGTAAGTGACCTTGTCGATTAGTAGTGGAAACTATTGAGACGAAGTGCTCTACAATGTGTTGCCCATGAATGTGTCTCATATTCTTCTTGGAAGACCATAGATGTTTGATTGAAATGTATTATATGATGGAAGGAAGAACACTTGTTCTTTAGAGCACAAGGGTAAGAAGGCAAAGTTGGCCTTATGACTACTGATTAAGTTAAAAGCATGTAGACTCAATTGAGCTG
The DNA here is from genome assembly GCA_024138015.1 of Lumnitzera littorea. NCBI lineage: Eukaryota > Viridiplantae > Streptophyta > Magnoliopsida > Myrtales > Combretaceae > Lumnitzera > Lumnitzera littorea. The sequence goes on along the minus strand of JAMXBB010000001.1, from coordinate 10,306,638 downwards.
AGTTTTGAAGAAGGAGGCTTTGATGATGATTAGAGCTGAGCTGAAGAGAGAGATGAAGCGTAAGAAGCCAACCTACCTATTGCTCAGAAGGTTGCTTGACATGAGGGGATCAAAAGAACTGCTACCTACCAAGGTGAAAACCTTACTAAGTGAATTTGTCGATCTATTCCCAGGTGAACTGCCAGAGGCTCTACCTCTTATTTGAGGCATTGAATATGCAATAAACTAGTTGCCAGGAGCTGCATTACAAAATAAGCATGCTTATAGGATGAATCTTAAGCAAGTTGTGGAGCTGTAGAGGCAGGTGGATGAGCTGATGAAGAGAGGGTATGTACGAGAGTCCTTAAGCCCATGTGCTACACCAGCTTTGTTAGTACCAAAGAAAGATGGGACATAGAGAATGTATGTGGATAGCCTAGTAGCCAATTGCATTACCGTCAAGTACAGTACAGGTATATTATACCAAGGCTTGATGCAATGCTCAATGAATTGAATGGAGCAAGAGTATTCTCTAAGATTGATCTCAAATCTAGATACTATCAGATTCGAATGTGAGAAGGGTATAAGTGGAAAACCACATTGAAAACTCGCCATGGATTGTATGAATGGCTTGTGATGCCATTTGGCCTGTCAAATGCACTGAGCACATTTATGAGACTGATGAACCATGTACTCTAAGAATTCATTGGAATGTTTGTTATTGTGGAGATTTACTGTAAGCATCTCTGAACAGTCTTTTCAAAACTTCGAGTTGAGAAGCTTTATGCCAATTTGAAGAAATGTCACTTTTGCTGACCTGAAGTAATCTTCTTGGGGTTTGTTGTGAGTGGAGGAGGTATATAAGTGACGAAGGAAAGGTGAAGGAAATCACTAAGTGGCCTGTGCTGACCAGTTTAGTTGACGTATGAAGCTTCAACGACCTGGCCTCATTCTACCGCCAATTTATAAGAAATTTCAATACTATTGTGGCCTCGTACACTAAACTGTCAAAGAAGAATGTAGAGTTTAGGTGGGGAGAAAAGGAACATAAGAGTTTTGAAGAGGTGAAGGAGAAGTTGACTACTGCCCCTGTCTTAGCTTTACCGAGCTTTGATAAAGTTTTTGAAGTAGAGTGTGACACATCTGGATTGGGCATAGGTGCTGTGCTGATGCAGGAGGGTCGACTTATTGCCTACTTCAGTAAAAAACTTAAAGGAGCTACACTCAACTATTTTATATATGACAAGGAGTTTTACTCCATGATCTAAGCTATAACTGTTTGGTAACATTATTTGCTACTCAAAGAATTTGTGATTTACACTGATCATGAATATTTGAGATGTCTAAAGAGCTAACTTAAGTTGTCCTTAAGACAAGCCAAGTGGGTAGAATTTATGGAGGGATTTTGTTATGTCGTAAAATATAAGAATGGCAAGAAAAATGTAGTGGCCGATGCTTTATCGAGACAACATTCCCTCTTGACTAAGCTGTAGACCAAATTACTTGGATTTTCTATGATCAAGGATTTGTATGCTGAAGATTCACAATTTGGCCCAATCTATTCTAGATGTGAAGAAGGTTGAACACTTGATGACTATCACAGGGAGGGTGGATACTTATTTAGGAAGAGGAGATTATGTATCCCGACTTGTTCTATGCGAAAGCTATTAGTATGTGAGGTGCATGGTGGAGGGTTATTTGGATATTTTGGCAAGCACCAAACTCATGTGGTACTAACCTTTAGATTCTTTTAGCTAAGGATGGTGACAGATGTCTAAGCTGTAATGGAAAGATGTGCTACCTGTAGAAGGGTAAAGATATGAGCCGAGCAAGGCAATATTTACCTTTACCGATCTTGACTAAACCATGGTTCGAGCTAAGTATGAACTTTATGCTAGGGTTACCAAGGACGTCCTAAGGGAAAAACTCCATCATGGTGGTTAGGGACCGATTTAGCAAGATGACACACTTCATGCCCTGTTCCAAAACTAACAATGCTTCGGCTATCTTTTTTCTTTTCTTGCAAGAGGTTGTCAAACTTCATGGGGTGCCCAGAATAAGTGTCTCTAATAGAGATCCAAATTTCTTGAGCCATTTTTGGAGGACCTTATGGAAATGATTGGGAACTAAGTTGTTATTTAGTACATCTTGTCATCCTCAAACAAATGGACAGACCGAGGTCATTAATCGAACCTTAAGGAATCTACTGAGAGTTACTGTGGGAAGAAATCCAGCCGATTGGGATGTGTGCCTATCGATCATCGAATTCACTTACAACAGAACTACCTATAGTGTCTTTGAAAAGTTACCATTCTAGGTTACTTACAAATATAATCCCGAGCTGCCTCTTGACTTGATCACCCCTTCTAGCAGACCTAAGAATCTACAAGTTATTGAACACTTCGAGGCCATTCGAGCTATGCATTATAAGGTAATGGACCACCTAAATCGGGTTGCAACCAAACTTGAAAGAAAGAGGTGAAGACGTAGAGCTAGAATATTTCAACCTAGAGATATAGTATAGATCTATCTTAGTAAGGATCGATTTCCCCACCTTAGGAAGAACGAGTTATCTCTATAGGCAGATGGACCATTTAAGGTGATTGAAGAGATCAATCCCAATGTTTACATAGTTAAACTACTAAAAGAATATGGGGTCCCTGACTCCTTCAGCATTGCAAATCTCCATCCTTATGTCCCCGAGGACAAGTAATAGGAAGTCGAGCTAGATTTGATCCTAAATCTCAAACAGCCCAGAGGAGATGATAGAGCCAATCACTTGCTTCCAAGTTCAGGGACTCGCCTAAATGCTTTGCCGAGGTGGAGCTAAGCTCTAAAGAACTAGACATTATTTGCACTAACTTGCTGAGGTACGTAACTCCAACCACTCTTTGTTTCATTGAGAAGATAGCTAAGGTACTTGACCAGTTACCAAGCCAACTAGTTACCGAGCTAACCACTTATTGCCACACCAATGGTGATTACTACATATGGTGGAGCTGACACATGTCTAAGATTAAGCTATCCACTTCCCATTTGACCAGCCAAGGTTAAGCTGTCTACTTTGGAACCGACCAGCGGACTAGCCCTTCATCAGCTACCGACTTACCGACCTTGACCTGATCTACTTGGAGCCTGTTTTGCTCGGTAAACGGCATCATTAGGACCATATAATAGACAGTTGACATGAGCCTCATTTCTTGACATGCGTATTGTCCTTTTGTAACCGAATATCCTTTTTGTCTATTTATAGTTTCGCCCTTGTAAGCTAAGCATTTTTCCTTTTCTAAAAAGAATCTTTTTGTAATTTATCTAAACTTAGAACTTAATTGGGTCATATAAATACTTGTAAAATGTAATAGTGACAAAAGTTAATTAGAGAATTCATACTCTTCCTTTCACGAGTTAAGTGTCTCCGCTTACTCTTGATTACTCTTATCTAGCCCATTGAGTGTGGACTAGTGGCCAGTAACCTTCGATCATACTTGTGCATAATATCAAGTGCGACTTGAGCTTGTGTGAGGCATTGGTGTGTTATATCCACTATCGATGTATGAGGACCCTTTACTCAACCTTAGACTATCATTTATCCTTTGGACCATCTTACGGTTCGGACAACCCCTTGGTTTACATGATATTGGTAGCCGTATATCACCCCCTTTCCTAACGATCTGTATCACCTTTACTGTAAGCTTCTCTCATTAGCAATTCCCTTATTAAACAGGTCGACACACATAATTTGCCTTCTTGGAACATTAACCATCCTCTACATGGTATTCATCTACTATTCTTCCCTCTTCACAATGTCTATATATATAGGACCAAAACGAGAATCATGTCGATACTGTTCTTTAATGCTTAAAAAGCCTAACAGTCTAGTCTGTAACTTGGTAAAAAGAACTTGTGTTCTTGATAGAGCATTGGCAACTACTTTACTCTTGCCTTGCTTATATCTAATAACGAAATTAAACCTTTCTAGAAATTTAACCCATTGAGCTTAATGTTTAGAAAGCTTTGATTGGCTCCATAAATATCTTAAGGATTCATGATTCGTATATATGATAAATTCCTTTGGTAGAAGATAATGTTGGCGCATGTGAAGAGCTCGGATTAATGCCAAGATTTCTTTGTCATACACAGAATAATTCAGTTGTGCTCCTCTTAGCTTTTCACTATGATAAGTGACAAGTTGGCCTTCTTGCATTAGTATAGCTCCAATGCCGACACTTGACATGTTACATTTAAGCTCAAACACTTTATCAAAGTTTGGTAGAGCCAAGACTAGGGTAAAGTTCAACCTCGCTTTCACCTTGGCAAAATTCCTCTCTTCTTTCTCTCTCCACTTAAACTCTATATTCTTCTTTATCATCTTAGTCAAGGCTACTACTATAGTACCGAATCCTCGGATAAAGCATCGGTAGAGTGATGCCAATCTATGGAAACTCCTTACCTTCATACATGAAGTTGGGGTCAAGTACTCGACAATGGCTTAAACTTTCTATTCATTAGCTCTTAATCCTCCTCTATTAATTATGTAGCTTAGGAAGATTATCTCTTCTTGACGGAAACAACACTTCTTCACATTTCCAAAAAATCTTTCTATTCGGAGGACATCGAAAACAACTTCGAGGTGATCAAGATAACTCGCTAAGTCGGTACTATGGATAAGGATGTCATCGAAGTAGACTATGACACATCTTCCAATCAGGTCTCTTAGGACATGGTTCATCAACCGCATAAAAGTGCTTGAGGCATTTGATAGCCCAAAGGACATGACTATCCACTCGTACAAGCCATGTGGGGTCATAAAAGCGGTTTTCTATTCATCCCTTTATCTCATTCAAATCTTGTAGTACCCTAACTTCACATCAATCTTACTGAGTACTCTTATACCACTCAATTCGTCCAGAATGTTGTTTAGCCTTGGAATGGGGTACCTGTATGTGATTGTGATCTTATTCATAGCTTTGCTATTTGCATACATATGCCAAGTACCATCTTTCTTTAGCACAAGTAGTGCAGGCACAACACAAGGGCTAAGACTTTCTCTCACATATCCCTTCTCCAATAGCTCATTGACTTACCTTTGAAGCTCTACAGCTTACTCGGGATTCATTCTATAAGTTGGCTTGTTTGGTAGGGTAGCGCCGAGTATGAAGTCTATGCAATGCTCTATGCCTTAGAAAGGGGGCAAACCTTCTAGCAGTTGTTCCGAAAATAAGTCTACATACTCATTCAACAGCTCCTTAATCTCTAGGGGTAGATCAACTTACTCCTTTAGCTCTAATAGTTATATGACCAATAGAAAGGTCGGTGTGTTAGCTTTAATAGTTTCTTGGAGCTTGGCTTGACTCAACACCAAATCCTCCTTGGTCCCTTGAGCTAACTTAGCTTGCAGTCTACTCACTTGGCTTGGGGTTATTGGGTTCAGGGTAATTTTCTTACCATCTTTCTTAAACACATACGTATTCTTGAAACCGTCATGAATAACCCTTTGATCAAAGAGCCAAGGTTTGCTTAGTAACACATTAGATGCGTACATAGGCAACACATCACAAAGAATTTCATCAGAATAATTTCCAACAGAGATTGGTAGTATTACTTGCTGAGTGATATGTAGTGCTCCCTTCTCATGTAGCCAATATAACTTTTATAACTTTGGATGTGAGATAGTTGGCAACTTGAGCTTTTTAACTAGATTAGTAGACACCACATTGGTGTAGCTTCCACCATACACTATGAGCACATAAACTTGCTTATTCACTTTATAAGTGATGTGGAATAAGTTCTCTCTCTGTTCCTCCTTAGCAGAGGGTTCTATGCTCATCACACATTGGACAACTAAGGTCAATTTGTCTAGATCTTTGGTGAACACATCCTCTTCAACAAGCTCATCCCCTTGGGTGATATCTTTCTCAGGAGTAATCTCCTATACGAGCTACTCATTAGTACTATCTACATCAAGTTTCGGAATCTCTCCTTTGGTAATCATAGTTAGCCTGTTTGGACATTAGACGGCCATGTGTCCAAACCCTTAGCCCTTAAAGCACTTGATTTGGCTTGTCTTCCTCCTAAATCCTTATCCCTTCTCATAAGTTCTTAGAAACACTTCACCTTTAGTTAGTTGGCTCTTTTGTTCAACTCTGACATCTACTCTCTTACTCGGTTCAGCACTTTGCTGAGTTTCGTAACTTCCCTAAGTGGGTTGACTTGATTGTATAGGTTGGCTCATCGGAGGTCGCCTTGGCTTGTTCCTCCTTTGTCTTTTCACTTAACAGGCTATTCTTACAACCTCATCTAATGTAGCAAACTGTTGAAACTCTACAACATTTGGAATGTCAACTCTCAATCCAGTGGGAAATCTAGATACTATTTAGGCTAATGGGTCATCCACTTCACATCGAATCATCAGTACTTGGAATTCTTAAACATAGTCATCAAAAGTTTGGTTTTCTTGCCTTAGCTCTTGAAGTTGAGCAAAAGTATCATGCAAAATAGTATCTGGCATGAATCTGTTTATAAGTATCCTCTTCATCTCGGGCCAAGTATTTACTTCGCTATATCCTTATCATCTCCTCATAATTTAGAAGTTCTTCTACCACATCACGGCATAATCTGAGAACTCTATAGCTGTAGTCCTCACTTTCTTGCCATCTTCATACTGGTAGTAATCGAAAACACGTTTAACCTTTTCTTAATCTGAATAGTCATTTGCATGCCCAAAACCATTGAAGCTTGGAATTTGAAGCTTCACATGATTAGTAGCTCGAGGTACATGAGCTCGCTCCTCTTCCTTATTGTACTCTCCTTCTCTTCCTTCGTCTATATCTCCTAAGTTAATTCTTCTCCTTACACATCCTCTTACTCCTTTACCTCGATCTTGTAGAGTTGAGATCTATCCTCTTATAAGTTATGTGGCTTAGGGAGTGTTCTATATGGCCTCAGCAAGTTAAAAGGCCAATGCATGGATAACTTTGGTCAAATTTGCTGTAAGGTTAGCTACCTCATCAATTAGTTCATCTGTACTTCTAGGGGTGTTCTGGGGTTGTTTTCCCTAGTAGATAACACCACTATTATCATCTCCAATACCAGTATTGATGCTTGGATCCATCATACTCTCAACAAAACTTTAGTAAATAGACTTAGAATCCATAAAACAATAGACATTGTCCTCTTAAGCCAAACAACTCACATACACACTTTTGTCCACTCAAAAGTTCAAACTAACTATGAACACAACAATTACCCTAAAGAGCAAGAAATCCAATTGAAACTTGCTCTATTTTCATATGTTCAAAACAAGGTAAAACAGAGTATATAACTACAACAAATTACCATGCCTTCTACTTACTTGAACACGTATAACTACCCTCTACGCAACAACAACACACTATCATAACAAATATTACTTCACAAGAAAGCTTAAATACAACTTACCCTAACAAACCTCCACTTTGATACCAAGATGATACGAAATCGGATCAAGGACAGACAAGGCTAGTTGTATAGGGTGGGTTCAAGCTCGTCGAGACTTTGAAAACAGGGGTAGAGATGCATAAGAACATGGAAACAAGCAAGTAAAACCATGATCCGCTCTAAGGATATGACGCACTTTGGAATCATTGAGGACTTATGGTTCAACTTGATATGTAGTCTAATGAGGGTACCCACCACCTAGTATTGCTTAAGGGTTAGGATAAGAGTAAAGTAAGCAAAGAGGAATGCTCATGAGAGAGAGAATGTAGTATATTCAATATTAGGTTGTATGTGTTGTTATAGCTGCATTTACAATGGTTATTTATTCCCAAAATATTAGGGTAACAATTATTAATGGAAATGACTAAAAGGGTAAAATCCTAAATAAGTAATGTACAAAGAATGGAAAAGGGAATAAAGAAAAGATCAAGAAAATCATCCATTTGGTATGGAAGATTCTATCATATGATTGCTCGGACATATGGTTGTTGGTTGGTAGGTAAACTTTTGGTAGAAATAGACAAATCTTTTGTAATTATGCTGACAACTATTAAGTAGAGGTGTTGAGCAGGACTAAAGGTTCTCCCAAGGTGAATTTAGCTCAAACGTTCGCAGCATAGTTTGGATTTAGGTCGGTTAGGTAGATGGTCGGATTGGCCAAGCTGTTGTCTAAATGTACCTCAAGTTGGTAGCTGGTGACTATTGATAAGCATTGGAGGGTTCGGCTTGAATAAGGCAATAGATTGATAGATTGAAATAGCTCGACTCATCAGGCACAAGTCGACATAGGTGAACCTGCTTGGCTATACTCTCAAGCCTTCGAGCTCGGGCTTGGGTTAGGGTTCCGGTGATCGAATTCTTATCAATCCTCCTCCATATGCCTTGCGTACTAATAGTTCTCTCAAAGAATAGGTCGAAATACATAACTTTCCTTTCCTAAATAGGTATCCATCCTCCCTATGATAACCATTAATTGCTCAGCCATCTTCCATCAAGCATAAATCAATCCAAAACGTAGGTCTTTGGCATACATTCCCTTAATCACTAAGAATTCAAGAAGTCTCATCTAAAGCTCGGTTAAGAGGGCATGTCATCGAGATAGGGCATCAGCTACTACATTGTTCTTGTTAGTCTTATACTTGGCAACATAAGAAAATCCCTCCATAAATTAAATCCACTTGGCTTATCTCTTAAATAGCTTCGGTTGGCTCTTCAAATATCTCAGTAACTCATGGTTAGTATATATCACAAATTCTCTAGGCAATAAGTAGTACTGCTAAATAGTTAAAGTTTGGATCAAGGAGTAGAACTCCTCATCATATATAGAATAATTTGGTGCTGCTCCTTAAAGCTTTTCACTAAAGTAGGCAATTAGTCAACCTTCTTGCATTAGCATGGCACCAATGCCAATTCTTAATGCATTACACTCTATTGGGAACACTTTGTCAAAGCTCAGGAGAGCTAGGATAGGGGCAGTAGTCAACTTCCTCTTTACCTCCACAAAACTTAGTTACTCTTTCTCTCCTTAGTTAAACTTAACCTTCTTCTTTAATAGCTTAATTAGTGAAGCTACCATGATACTGAAATTTCTTATGAAATGGTGACAAAAAGATGCTAGGCCATGAAAACTTCGCACGTCGGTGGAATAGGTTGGTACAGGCCATTTGGTAATCGCCTTCACCTTATCTTCATTAACTCATATGCCACCTCTACTCACTACAAATCTTAAGAAGATCACCTCAGGTTGGTAGAAGTCACATTTCTTCAGATTAGCATATAGTCTTTCAGCTTGGAGCTTGTCAAAGACAACTTGGAGATGTCTATAGTGTGTTTCCAAATCAGAGCTATAAACAAGAATGTCATCAAAGTATATAAAAAAAACCTTCCGATCAACTCTTGGAGTACGTGGTTCATTAATCGCATAAAAGTGCTTGGTGTGTTGGATAAGCTAAATGGCATCACAAGCTATTCATATAACCCATGACGAGTCTTGATAGAAATTAGATTATTGGATTCTTAACCTAAGCTCGAACATGAGGGTTAAAAAGCATGGCTAAGCTAATTCTCTTCTTACATTTCACCATTAAGGAATCCGAGTTGCTATAATCTGTCGACTTGATGCCTTAGCTAAGGCGAACCCTCTTGTACTCATTGATTGTCTCCAGTTGTCGACTTGAGCTACACTCGAACATGAGCTCAACCCATCTGACTACCTACTTAGTCGACTTAAATTCGAGCCATACTGAATACATCTGAGCTAAATTCACCTTGTAAGAATTGTTTGCTCAGCTTGGCATAGCTAACCTACCACCTCTATTCAGTAGTCACCAACCTAAATGTATAGTTTATCTTTTTCTACTAGAAAGTTGCCTATCCATAGGGAGCTACGTATCCAAGCAAACATGTGACAGAATCCTCTATAAAAGATACCCATTTTTTTGTTATATTTTTAATTATACCCTTTATCATTCCTTATACATTACTTCTTTTGGATATTACCTTTTTAAACTTTTCCATTTTAGGTAGGAAGACTTAGTATTTTGAGCATAAACATCCATTGTAAAGAGAGTCATATTATTATACTTGAGAATGTCAAATATACTTCTTTTCGTAAACATTGCTTCCAACTTGTTTGCTTACTTCACTTTTATCTTAACCCTTAAGTAAGGTTAGGTGGCGAATACCCTCATTGGATCAACTTGTGTATTATATTGACTTGAGTCATTAGTCTTTAGAAGTTCCTCGGTGTGTTATATCCTCGGAGATGTTCGAAGGTTTACTTATCTACTTTTTTTGTTTTTTTTTGTATGATTCCCATTTTGTTCTTCAAGCTGTCTGCAAACTTAGACCTACCCTTACGATTGACCTTGTTAGTCCTTAGATCGGTTCATATCAAGATCTTTGCTCCATTTAGCTTGTCAAGTATGTCATCAAGTCGAGGTATAGGGTAATGTACTTGATGGTGATTTAGTTGATGGCTTGGCTATCTATACACATTCGCTATATGCCATTTCTCTTAATTACTAATAAAGTTGGGACGATGTATGGGCTTAGAGACTCTCACATATCCTCTCTTCATTAGCTCATCTACTTATCTTTGGAGCTCAATAGCCTATTCAAGGTTCAACTTGTATGTTGGTTTGTTTGGTCATGTAGCTTTTGGTTATAGGTCTATAGACCCCTCTGATCAGAGGAAAACCTTCTAGCAGCTTGTCAGCAAATAAGTTGGCAAACTCCTTTAACAGGTCATTCACCTCGGTGGTAATTAAACATTTAGATTCCTTAATTTAAGCAACCTCTTGACCAATAGATAGGTCAACTCTTCATGTTTTATCTTTCTCGATAGCTCAACATGTGTTATCATTAGGGTCTCTTTCTTTAGGCTTTGGCTATGTTGAACCTACATATTCTTGACTTGCTCAGTAGACATAGGACTTAACCTTACCTTTCTTCCTTCGTGTTTGAATGAACAAGTGTTCCTCTTCCCATCATACATCACATGCCGGTCAAACATCAATGGTCTTCCTAGAAGTATGTGCATGCACTCATGGGCAAGACATTGCAAAGAACTTTGTCCTAACACTTTCCAACACAGATCGGCACAACCACTTGCTTGGTTACTTACAAGGCTCCTTTGTCATTAAGTCAGTGTAGTTTGTAAGGTTTGGGGGGGGGGGGGGGGGGGGGGTGGGGGGGTGGTGCGGGGCTTGGTTGGCAACTTCAAATTGTTGGGCCATGAAGGCAAATGCTGCATTAGTATAGCTACTATTGTCTACAATAAGGGTACACAATATCCCATTAACCTTGTAATCGATATGGAATAAGTTCTTGTGTTGCTCGTCCTTAGGTACTAAACTTACACTCATTACTTGTCTAAGTACCATGGTTGTAGGCATAAAGTTACCCTCTTCACTATAGATAATCTTCTTCTCCTCGGATTGGTCAACTTATCTAGATTCCTTTAGCTCTTCAACCTCATTGTTGGTACTATTGACCTTAATGGTTAGTATTTAGTCCTTTATCACCATCACTCTTCTATTTCGACATTGTATAGCTATGTGACCAAATCCTTGGCACTTAAAGTATTTGATTTTACTAGTCTTTCTCCTTGAGCTCTATCCTTTCTCAAACTTCCTCAGGGGTTCCCTCTCTTCAGTTCGGGTGGTCAGAACAAGTAAGATGTTACTGGTCTTACTTGGTTTTGATTGCATAGGCTTAATCAGAACAGGTCAGCTGGGGGTATTACGACTAATAGGAGCTCGAAATCTGCTCTTTCAATGTTGCTCGATTCTCTAAGTAGCTTAGATTGCCTCATCTAAGGATCTAATATCTCTGGTTTCAAGAATATCACCTATTTCATTCTTCAACCTACTGATGAACCTAGAGATAGTTCAATTGTTTGGCACTATAACTTCGCATCAATTCATCAACATTTGGAATTCTTTCACATAAGTGTCAACATTAGATCCCCCTAATCTCAACTCTTGCAACTTTTAAAAGCATCTTGTAGATAGTAGCTCGAAAGAAAATCTCCTTTTCATTACTCTTTTCATCTCTTCCTAATCCTTAACTTCTCTCTCCATCTTGTCGTTGTATTATCTATAAGTTTTTCCACTTTAGGGTGGCATATTCTATGAACTCTAAGATAGCAAGTCCTACTTTGGCATTCTTAGGGACTTCATGACACTTGAATTGCTTTTTTATCTTATCAACCGAGTTAAGATAGTCCTTAGCATCACTACTACCAGAAAAACTCAAAATCTGTAAGTTCAGTCTTTCTTTAGGCTCATAGTACTCTTCTCCTTCATCACCTATTTCCTCATCTTCCTCTTCCATCTCTTCCATTACGAGTCTTTGTCGAGGAACTTTATCTACTCCTCCAACTTTTTGTTGCCTAGCTAGGACATTAGCTTGGCTAGGTTGGCCATTTCCTCCTTTGGGCAATTCATTTGCTTAGCCCCTATGTAGGTCATTTCTAGCTCGCTACTTATCTTCATTTATGGTAGTTGCTAAGTTGGCAAGCTTATCTAGTCTCTCATCTAGAGATTGGGGCATATAACTCCCTTGTTGGTTATGGCCATTACAAGCACCACTTTCTTGATTACCAAGGGTTCCTTAAACACTAGGGCCTGATATTGTCAAATACTTCAATGTACTAACAACTGAATCACACTTTGAAGATCCTCCTTGGAACAATAACAACACAGTACTTAGATACCAATAACTACTACAATGACGAAAATATTACCCAATAGAGCAATAAACTAACTAGATTCACGAACTCTGCTTTGTGAACATAAAACGAGGGAAAATAAAGCACTGAACTTTCTCAACCCAAAATGCTACTACAATACTAGCTATAGCTATGCATAGCTTCTTCGACACTTTTCAAACCTTATCTCATTAATTGCACATGACGCATTATAACAAATCACTCAAGAACACAAAGTACCAGAAACTTACTCAAACGTAGTGAAGCTTTGATATTAGAAACTTTTATCAACCTTATCAAACGTAGTGAAGCTTTGATACTAGAAACTTTCATCAACCTTATTAAAGTACCCAAGGCATTTGATAGTCCAAAGGGCATGACTATCCACTCGTATAGGCCATGTTGGGTCTTAAAAGTAGTTTTCCATTCATTACCTTGCCTTACACAAATCTGGTGGTATTTTGACTTCAGGTCAATCATACTAAACACTATGGCATCACTTAGTTCATCTAACATGTCATCTAGCCTTGGAATTAGGTACCTGTACTTGATTATGATCTTATTTACAACTCTACTATCTACACACATTCACCAAGTATCATCCTTCTATGATACTATTAATGTAGGCACAGCATAAGGGCTAAGATTCTTTCTTACATATCCTTTTTCTAGCAGGTCATTGACTTATCTTTAGAGCTCGATAGCATGTTTGACGATTATCCGATAAATTGTCTTATTTAGTAAGGCAGTGTCAAGTATCAAGTCAATACAATGTTCAATGCCTCGAAAAGGGGGGTAACCCTTCAGGCAATTTTTCAAGAAACAAGTCTACATACTCATCTAATAGTTTTTTGACCTCTAAGGGTAACACAACTTGCTCCTTCAACTATAATAGTTGTCTGATCAATAGAAAGAATGGCATGTTAGCTTTAATAGCTTCTCGAAGCTCGATTTAGCTCAAAATCAAGGCTTCCTTTGATCCTTGAGCAAGTTTAGCCTACAACTTGCTAACTTGGCTCGGTGTCATAGGTTCAGGGTGGTTTTTCTCCCATTTTTCTCAAAGACATGCATATTCCGACACCCATCATGAATAGCCCTTTAATAAAAAAGTCAAGGTCGGCATAAGAATACATGTGATGCATACATAGGTAGTACATTAGGGAGAATTTCATCAGAATAGTTTTCAATGGAGATTAGCAATAGTACTTGCCGAATGACGTATAATGTTGCCTTCTCATTTACTTAATGCAATTTATATGGCTTTGGATGTGAGAGGTTAGTAACTTGAGCTTCTTAACTAGCTTGATAAAAGCTACATTGGTGCATCTCTCACTATCTACTATGAGTGTACATAATTGCTCATTCACCTTGCAGGTGATGTGAAACAAGTTCTCTTTCTATTCTTTCTCAGTAGAAGGTTCAATTCTCATCACACGTTGGACAACCAATTAGCTTGTCTAAGTTTTTGACAAACACATCCTCTTTGCTTAGCTCCTCAATATCCTCAACATTTTCATCCAACTCTCCTCCCTCTTCAAGCTCTTTGCCTGTATTGTCTACTTTAGCCTTTGGGGTATCTTCTTTAATGATCATAATTCGTTTGTTCGGGCATTAGGTAGCTATGTACCCAAATCTTTAGTACTTAAAGTACTTGATCTTGCTCATCTTCCTTCCAGATCTTTGTCTCTTTTCATAAGTTCTTGTTAGTAACTCCTGGCTAGTAGGATGACTCTTCAGCTAAGTTATTATCTTAGCTCTTCTACTAAGGTCAGAGCTCTAAGGAGCTCAGTTATTACTTTGAGTAGGTTGGTGAGATTAGTCAAGTTGGCTTGGCCTATTCTTCCTTTGTCTCTTTATTTACTGGGCAATTTTGATAGCTTCATTGAGTATGGTAAAATGCCGTAATTCTACTATGTCTCGAATATCATATCTCAATCCAGTAAGAAATTTGGAAACTATTTGAGCTGAAGGTTCATCTACTTTACATCGGATCATAAGCATTTGAAATTCTTGAACATATTCATCGATAGTTCGGCTTCCTTGCCTTAGCTCTTAGAGTCGAGCAAAAGTATCTTGCAAGTAGGTATAAATCTATTTCTGAGGACTCTTTTCATCTTTGGCTAAGTGCTAGCCTATTTATATCTTTCTCTCCTTCTCATGGTCTGGAAGTTTCTTCACCACATCACAGCATAGCCGGAGAACTTTATAACAATAGCTTTCATTTTCTTATGGTCTTTATACTAGTAATAGTTAAAGATTCGCTCTACTTTCTCTTCCCAATTAAGATGATCATCAACATCTCCAGAACCATTGAAGCTCGAGATTTGAAGCTTCCAAAGGTCGATTGCTTGATGTACTCGTGCTCATTCTTCTACTTCAACATACTCTTCTTCCTCATCTTCTTCATCTACTTCACCTAAGTCAATCCTCCTTCGCATATGTTCCCCTACTCTTTCACCTCGATTTTGTTGAGTTGGGATTTGTCTTTTCGTAGGCTAAGTAGCTTGGGCAGTGTTTTGAATGGCATTAGCAGGCTGAAAGGCTAATGTACGAACAACTCTAGTTAGGTCGGCTATCAAGTTTAGCTATTTCTTTGATTCGTTCGTCCATGCTTTTGGGAGACTTTTTGGGTTGTTGACCATTATGGACAATGCCATTGTTGTTATCTCCAATACCAATGTTTACATTCAAATCGGTCATCCTTTACTCAACTTCATGTTTACAAGAACAAACAACACTAAGGTTTCTCACAAAACAACATACACTTATGGTTCATAAACACCCAACTCACTACTTCATAGAAAACTCACAACTACTACTACTTGCTCTGTTTTCATTGCTCAAAACAGAGTACAATAGGGTACATGCATTAGTAAGCCACTATGCCTTTTACTAACTCAACCGCTCATAGTTAACTCTAGCTCAACCACAACCACAACACACTTTACTACAAACAATACTACATACTACATAGTAATAATCACAGCTGAATATCAACTTACCTACTATGAACTTGCGGTCTGATACCAAGATGATAAGGTCACACCAAAGGTAGATGAGGTTAGCCTTATTGGGGATGGGTCCAAGCATACTAAAAGCCTGAAGTAGAGATGGTACATGGAGAGAATGAAGCAAAATAAGTAAAACTTATGATCAGCTCCAAACATATAGTGCACTACGGAAGTATTGGGGACTCACAAATCAACTCGATATAACACATGAGTTAGTCTAATGAAGGTACTTGCCACTTAGCCTTATTTAAGGGTTAGGATGAGAGTGATAAATGCGAGCGAGTAAACAAAAAGGAATGTTTACAAGCTAGCAAGAGAGACCTTGGAATATTTTGTAATTATGTTGATGTGTGTGCTGTGGCTACAATGTACATGAGGGTATTTATACTTGAAACATTAGCGTAACTACTATAAATGGAAATGACTAAAAGGACATTGCCTAAAATAAGTAATAAACAAGGAATGTTAAGGGGAATAGATGAAAAATCAAGAAAAGTAATCATTCTGTACGGAATATTCTGTTACATGGTTGTTAGGATACATCGCTGGCAAGTGGTGGGAAATAGAGAAAACTGTACGGTTAGGCTGGAGATTGTTGAGTAGAGGTGTTGGGCAAAAATAGGGATTCTTTTGAGGTGAATTTAGCTAGGATAAGCTCTAAGCAATTCAAATTCTGGTCGACTGAGTTGGAGGTCTAGTAGGTTAAGTTGTTGTCCGAATATGTCTCAGGTCAACAGTTGGGATTATTGATAGGCATGAGAGGGTTTGGCTTGGATAAGACAATAGAGTAGTAGATTGAAGTAATTCGGACTCATCAATTGCAAGTCAACATGGAAGAGCTCACTTGGCTATTCTCTCAAGCCCTCGAACTCAAGTTCGAGTTAGAGGTCTGGTGTTTTGATTCTTATCAATAGGGGCAATTCAATAATCAAAATAAAGGGAATATCCTTTTGTAAGGATCGTACGGATGTTAGAAAATAGGACATACATCTGCTTCTCATTATGGTGGTTTAAATAGCATTAGATGTCGCGTAGAGCTGATCAGGTTAGTGGCTTAATAGGTTAGCAGCTCAGTATGTTAGGGTTTAGAAAGTGTTGGCTTGGTAATTGGCTACTTGTTTGCTCGGCCTTTGTAATTCGACTCTTTAGTTGGGCAACTTAAGCTTGGAATTTCGTCAACTCAAATGCTTGCAAGTTCATTGCTTGACTTTGTTAGGAGTTAGCAGTGTCGATTGAGACTTCCTCTAATTGGAAAACAAAGAGTTGATTAGGGTAACTTAGCAGATATATTAGGTCGGCTTAGAGGAACCACTCTTTCTCTAGAGTTTAGTCCTTTTCGACTACTTGGTGAACCGAAGAAATGAGGGCCCGTGCCTTCGATTGGGTGATTGGTCCTTGATTCCTATCACCTTCTTAACATCAAAGTAGGCCACTCCAACACTAATAACTAGATCATCATGAGGGAATTGGATGCCTTGCATATCCTTGTTAGAAAAAACAACCATGTCATCAGCCTTGTGCTTTTTATGTCAAACGGTCAATACTTGATCACCTAGGGTGTTAGTTGAGCTCAATGCGCTCAACTAACTCCCTCCTTACGATTCTCTAAGAATGGAATTAATCACTCCCCTATGAGTTTGGTTATCAACTTCATTATTATCCTGAGCTGCATGATTACCATCATTATCCCTCCTTTCCTCATTTTGAGGTTGTTGGTCATTGAGCCTCCTTCTTTGAGTAGGTCGTTCTATTCTTTCCTCTTTATCTGCAATGAATTTCCTTAAGTAGCCCCTTTGAAACAACATCTTTGAGTGTATCCTTCAATTAGACGCACTCATTAGTGTTGTGCCC
Organism: Lumnitzera littorea; assembly: GCA_024138015.1. Classification (NCBI taxonomy): domain Eukaryota; kingdom Viridiplantae; phylum Streptophyta; class Magnoliopsida; order Myrtales; family Combretaceae; genus Lumnitzera; species Lumnitzera littorea. Next base: position 10,289,109 of record JAMXBB010000001.1, on the reverse strand, counting down.
TCAATTGCAACGAAAATTACAATATTTATTTGAATTTTTCTCGGATGAATTGCTGTTATTCTTTTTAGCCAGTCAAGGAAGCCTTGGTTTTGTACTTCAATTCAAAGGAGTACGAGTAGCATAGGTCGGGATTAGTTGTTTTTGATCTCTAATGTAACTTTTAGGTTGGTCCCACCTATTGAACCTCCGACCCAAACAATCCTTTATAAAGAGCTTCCTTTTCTCTAGTTTCCTATCAAACTTTTCTTTTTCGGTCTCTTGTAAACTTGCATTTGATTTTTCTTCCAAATGAACTTCTCTGACCTTGTTATAAACTCGTCTAAGGAGGTTGGCAAATGTTTAGTAGAAGACTTGATAAAAATCTGAGTTCTCCCTAATTATTTGGCATATTGCATCAAGTGCAACACTCTTATCACAATTTGTGATATCTATTATCAGCTGGTTGAAATGATGAACATAGTCTCTAATACTCTCCCTTGGTTTTTTGCCAAATAAAAGTTAAAAGTGTATAGTCCTTTGTTGAGGGCTTACTTGTTGGAAAGCTGATCAAAAGAAGATATTCAAGCCGCCTTCAATGAGTTAAACTAATTGCTTATTGACTTCCTTAAAGTGGATGGGAATTCTTTGCATGTTATCACATCATAAAGCCCTACAACTCCTTAAGAGCTCAAAAAGTGTTGAGATGATCATTAGGGTGTTTCTTTCCATGATAAGTGTTAAATTGAGGTAATTTAACACTTAGGAAAAGAACTTCCATAATTTTGCATATAAAATGGCTCAATCTCTTACTTATCTAATCAACTTCTTTCTTCGAACTTCCTTCCGAAGTTAGCTTCTTGATATATTCTTCCTTCTTGTGAAGCAAGGCTTATAATGGTGTTTATTGAAGATCCTTCACATGGTCTCCGAATATTGTTGGTGGCACTCATTCAATAAGAGCACCAATTGGCTCTTGCTAATTACCATTATCTACTATAGGGGCCTTTCTATGCATATGACAGCGGATCTCTTCCTTTAACAAGAGCACAACTTCATCACTGGCATCCTTTGGGGGTAGTGTTGGTGAGGATGTGGAGTTACGTTCGTCAAGTTTCATTCTTAACTCTATGTTATATGCTTTGACCTCCTTCAATTCCTTGGCAAATTGTGCACATAAGGACTTTAATTGCGAAATGTGCACAGCCTCAGTTTGTTAGGGTTGTTGTTGTTGTGAAGGCTCACTCGGTCCTGGTTGAAGTATCTCTTGTTGCTGCATTGGCTGTTCACCCTAAGCCAAGGGATACTACCCTCCTTTCAATACAATCATCCTTGTTCTCATTTTTGGTTACTATGGTAGTTTTTAGAAACAAATGGCATTGAACAATTGACAATTAAATTTGAGATGTGGTTAGTAAGTTATGTATAAGCTTGTAAAAAGAAAAAAAAAGTTAGGGTATGAGGGTGTTGGAGCAACTCTATCATAGTCGATGCTTAAGTAAGTATGAGTAGGAAAAACAAAGGAAGAAATGTAAGGTTTGTAGGTAATAATAAAGTGTCGAGAGAGCTTACTGTGACATGCTCTAGGTTTATTTATAGCTTGTTCATGGTAAATGTTTGCCTTGAACAATTGTGTTATCTCCACATGGCTCAATTCCTTCTTTGCTAATTTTGTAGAGATGCTAAAATGTGGGGTAGTGGGTAATTTTCTATAATAACCTCCTAATTGCTCGTGAACATTTTTGAATTCAAATACTTGGCAGTTAAGCCCCTTTGGTTGGACTCATGGGCTAAAGTTGTGCTTAACTCGCTAACTACTTTTCTCAACTTATCTAAGACTCTTCTGACCTGTTTTCACATTATTTATGCTATCTTTCTCTAGGTTATGAACTCCAGTTACATATAAGCGAGCAAGTAAACTAGGCTAAAGGTTTAAGCTAGCAGGTTAGAATATGAATGCTTTAGGTCGCTGAGGGGCCTAATAGGCTTAGGATTAAAAACCCTTATCAACTATCTTAAGTTTGCTATACTTTATTGGTTGTAGATAATTCTGGATTTGGTCATAACTTTTTTCATTTTAACTCCATTTTTTGCATTTTTATATTCGTTTTCACAATTTTTCAAACGTATTTTCACATGGTGGGGTGCATTTTCGAGTTTGAGACTTGCAAGTTTGGGGTTTGGCTTAATCAAACTTGCTATTCTACATATAGACTTGTCCTTGGATCCTTTTGATGTGGTTTGTGGGCCTAGGCTTACTATTTCATTTCTAGTCAATTTTTAAATCTTTAATGGGCTTCACTTTCATGTTTGGTCCTAAGGACTCAGGTGATTAATTTGTAACTTTAGCCTAATAGTTCCTTTAGTCTTTATGATCTCTTCAAGGCTTATTCAGTAGGTTTAAGGCTTAATCATAAGTTTTAGCCCATAATGGGCCTTTCTAATTACCTAAAGGGCTTTTATGGGTTTTTAGTTGACATTTTAAATCATGACTTCGCTACTGCTCCATTAGGTTAAGGGCTCTAATTTGTGTTTTTAAGGCCTTTTAGTGGTTTTTAGGTCCATTTCACTATTTAAGGCCTTGAACTTAAGCCTAACTCATTTATTCAAGCCCTAACCTTTTGACCCAGTATAAATCATGATTTTAAATTTAGTATTAGATTTGATAGGTTGGTTTCATGGGCTTTGAACCATACTTCTAAGGCGTGATAGTCATGTTCTAACCCAGTTTTGTGTTTAGGTCTTAGCCTATCATCTAACCCATTAGATTAAGTCTCAATCTCTTATTAACTAATCTTAAGCATGATCACATGTCAAAAATGAGATAAGTGCAAATTTGAAGTCTTAGTAGCATTGGTTTGGGGGATTTTTTGCTAATCATCTACATATCCATTGTTAACTACCTATAAGTGATCCTATAAGTGGACTTTAACTAAGATTACATGGCAAAACTCAAAATAAACTCAAAGCTTCTTCCTATGTGTTCTAGCTAAGAGGGAACATACTCTTCAATATATTTTACAAATCCTTATAGGTTGATATTATACTACACTAGTCTCTAAAGTAGTACAACTCATCCTATATATTTATGACAATAACTACACATTTGCACTAAACTCATGTACAATGTAAATGTCTATCTTTACCTTTATTTGTTCCCTAATACATTTCAAGATAAAAGATTATAAAATACAAGGAAGTAATGGTTTGACTAATACTATGGTTAAGTTTCTTGCTAACAACCTTGGTTCCTTCTTAGTTCCTAGATGATTCGAGTTTCCTCTTCAAGTTTGATCAAGCTCTTTACTTGCCTTTTGTGTTGGATGGATGCAAGGTTAGAGAGTGGTGCATATGGTGGCTAAGATAGTAGATGATGGTGGTGGCTAATGGCTTGGGAAGGAGCATCTAGGTGGTGAAGACAAGTGGCTAATGGTTTTTGGCACTTGAAAAGGTGTAGTTTTTAGAGGAGAAAATGAAATTAAAAGGGGAGTAGAATGGAGGAAGCAAGGCTAGTGCTATATAGTTAGGGATTAAGGAAGAAAAGACATTCTAAGAGAGTCATTATTTTAGGAAAAGGGATAAGGTTCTTTAGGGTATGAGGGTGAGACAATATAAGGATGATTAGTCTAGGGAAGATCCTTATCTAATTAGTACAATTGTACAAGCAAGTCCCTTTTAAGAAGATATGTCATGTACTTAATTGACATTAGTCCAATTAACGTAATTTAACCTCTAACTAATCAAGGAGACCTTATTTTTTTCATACAATTAAGGGGCTAATGGAAGATTTAGATAACCTAAAAGTAATAGTGCAAGTGGCACCATTAGTAGGGTAATGATTAGGGTTTGTTTTGCTCAATTATAATGATTAGCATTATCGATTGATCTAGTCTAATTAATTGATATTGTTTAGCAAATGACATTGATTATTGGCAATTGGTTATGTAAATTGGAGTAATTTAGGGTTTAGAACTGCTAAGTTGAATTATTTTGTACTGTTGGGTAGTTTTTGCTAGTTAAGTAAGGAATTGTAGGTATTTTAGGGTCCTTTCGTTTAATTAGGGTTTTGGACTTGCTTTAGGGTTAGGGTTTTTAAGTTATTGATTAGGGTTTTAGAATTCAATTGAGGGTTTAAAAGTTTGAATTAAGGTTCTTGACCTTAACAATTTAGGCTCAAGTTATTTCTCTTTGTTGATTTTAGGGAATATCTCAATTGACACTCTATGGCGACACTAATCCTACTTGAGAAATTTATAGGGTTTTCAATTGAAGTTTACTTCTAGCCCCCAAATATTTATAGTACTCCAATATAATCTTTCTTATTTTTCTTTATTTTTATTTGTTGCTTGCATAAAGTAAAGGGAGTCATCTGCAAGTAGCAATTGAATTAGAGTAGGATAATTAATTAATTGAAGTTTAATTGCCTTAATCTAGTCTAAATTTATTGCCTTAATCAACCTTTTTGACACTATGTCAGCCATTAGAATGAGCAGATAAGACAATAACAAGTTACCTTACCTATTCCCATACTAGATATTTCATTCTCAATTGATTTCCCATTATGTATCACATTGAAAGTAACACTAGAAACATACTCCTTCATTCAATTAGTCCATATATGAGTAAGACCCATCTTGGCTATTGTTGTTATTAGCTCTATCTTGTTATAGGTTTTGCTCGTATTCATCTAAGTAGCATAATAGTGTTTTCTTTTCTTTCTTTTTTTCCACACTTTTTTGTTTTTTTTAAAGATGAAAATCTCATATACAGTTGCAATGTTGTATTGGATCAATCATCATAAGACAAAAGACAATCTAAGAAATGCTTATGTCTATTAGCTAGACCATAGACACAATTATATACAAGTTATTGTGAAAATTGATACACCTAGATTGGATAATTAGAAGAGGACTTTGAACTTCAGCTATGAGAAAAAAATTATAAATGTGTTCATTTGATTAATGGGTAAGCACCTCATCCATTCTTTAGGAGCTATTTTTTCTTTTTAGATATTTTTAGTGGAGCCAATGATACTATGGGTAATCACTTTGATAATGATGCAATATATATATATATAAGCTCTTTGTTTAAATTGTGGGTTCAGCCTTTTCATCTCTTTCCCTTTCGTGAAACCAATTTTTCTTTTTATTGTGCTAAGCGCCATTTATACTTTATATATCTTTGGTTTGTTTTGGGATGGAGAGTTGTTGCTGCTTAAGATTAGGGGAAAACAATTTGATCTTTCAATCTTATAGGGGTATTCCCACTTGAAAGATTAGTGCTTTTGGACAAATTAATCTATGGTGGAATTATGATTCATCCTCAGAAACTGGACTAGTGATACATGTTTAGAATATAAGCACCAGAATTAAGTATTTGGTTCACTAAGCAAGACTGAAAGTTTTCATAAATTTTTGTCTCAACAAGCCATATATGAGTTATAGATCTTTTTTCAGCATAATGTACCATTCTTGGAGAAGAGCACCGAAATGAATATTTCTCGGATGAGCCAAGGTAATAAATAGTTCATGGCGTAAAAAGAAAAAAAAGAAAAAAGAAAAAAGGGAAATCCACTTAGTGGATGAAAAGTCTGCTTCTGCCAATAATCTAATGAAGCAATTTTTTCTTTCCAATACGAGTTTCCCCTATGTTAAATCTTTTGTGGCGCAATTGAGTCATTTGCAGTATTAAACGTTCCAAGGCATAATCAAATATAGCTGGCATCATTGATTTGCTATTCTTGAAGTAGGAAAAAGATTTAATAGTATTAATACATCATATGAATAATAAGAAATATGAAAGTATCAATAGAAATTTTAGTACATGATGATTAACAAATGTATCTCTTGAAAAAGTATTTATTATGTTTTCACGTGTTATAATTATATTGATATTTGTATATTATTTATCTGTTTATGTGATATTTTAATACGATTGAAACCTTTTTTTTTTTTTATAGCAGTAGGGTATAGAATAATAAATGTATTACAATGTATAAATTATTCCTAGATTCAGACCCACCACTCTCGTTAATACGTATGGGCTACAAATTTGTGATCGGTCCATCTTCGATGTATTAAAATGCAATTGACAATAAGTTTTACTATGTTAGTAAAATTCACCAACATTGAATTGTTATTAATTTTTTAAAACAAACATTTCTATGTCAAAAGGAAATTGATTTGATTTCTTTCTATAAGAGATATCCACTTCCTTTTCTTATTCCTTTTTAACTTCTTTGGTAGATTTGATGGCTCTTGAGATGGAAATGTTTCGAATCGTCCGACAAAAAGCATTTGTGAAAAATCTAATACAGCACCAATACACTTCAAGAAGGCATGTTGCGAACCTGGATTTAAACTATGTAGCTTATATTTTTATATTGAATAATATTTTGATTATTGATTAAAAAATGTTTCAAAGGTCTCTAATAGATCAATCATAAGAATACTCGATTCTTTAGGACAACAAATATGTACGTTCCAGCTCAAACATTTAATTTTTACACGAGTATAGCAGACATAGAAAGAAGTTGACAAAGACTATATATATATGTATGTACCTAGAAATCGTCATAGCAGATTAAAACGGGGACATGATTTTGTAGCCAGTACATAATATTATTTTTTTTTTTTCAAGCAAATCAGAAAGAAGAAAAGCCTTCATGCTCAGAGGAATTGGAGTCATCACAAGGAGAGTGGTTGTGTCTGCCTTCATATGTAGTGATCACCATCCGACAATCTTCTGATAATCTCTCAACCCTCTTCTTTACCCGGCAATTGCTATGCGTGCAACGATAGTAGCTTCTTCGTTCCGGTTAAAGAAATAATTCACAACACCATCAGCATAGCTATGCTATCCAAGGTTAATAATATATATATATAGCATGCAATAACTAAAAACATGAAAACAAAGTTTCAAGTCTCTCGTAATGATAATTTTGCTTTTGAATCACATAGTATAAATCCATGGAATGGCTATGTATAAGTTAACTAATAGACCAAAGTTGATTAAACATGCAACTTCATCGGATTCATTGTCTTAGCTAATTGAAAACCATTATCATCTTCATTCAATATCATAAGAAAGAAAGTAAAATTCAAAAGTGGATTACTATTAACCCAACTCTTACACGCGACTAAAATTAATTTCTTTCTTCTTCTTCTTTCTTTTCTTTTCTTTTTTTTTTTTTCCCTGTTTTGATGTTTCTTCGAGTAATTATCTTAGGTCCATTTAACTATCTATGATTAATGCCTCGTTTTGGGTTAGTTCAATGATTTTTAAACAACATAGCATGTCAAGCTATTTTACCGTATTTATTGCATTTTAAAGGCATCATAAATATCTTTTGTTAATTCATATGATGTTTTAATATTATTTAATCTTTTCCACAATGCAAATCGTCTTCCCACTCATACCAGTGGTCAATGGTCATTATATGGCTATCCATTGCTCATTTCTCTTCCTATCCTTCTAATATATATAATTGCTATCACTTGTGAAGCTGAGAACCCATATAACCGTAAACCTAAACAATCCAACCTCAACCAAAAATGAGTTATCACTTGAACTCTGGCCAATATAAAACACCACCCTAAATTTAGTCCTAATTCTACTCTAGACCCAAATCCAAACAACTAGACCTACTATGACAGACCAAAGCCTACACTACCATGTGACAAAACAACCATTAAACCCACTAATGTAAAGGTGATAGGTGTGCTGCAATAGCAAAGTATATATTAAGAGTTTTTTTTTTTAATTATTTCTTTAATATCATAGTTTCGCGAATGTCTTGTAATGTAAAAGTTATACTTACAAGGGAGGAAAAAAAAAAAAAACCGTAAAGTGCTGCCTAAAAGAAAATTACTATCATAAATTGGCAACCCTAGAAATTGCTCATAATTCATAATTCCAATTTCTTTGTCTTGTTATTATGAATGCAAATGAGGGGTTTATCTCAATCCGTTGAACCTAGTATAACATACAATCAAATTAATAGTGTTATAAGTGTAGGAGTTTGTATGTGATTATCATGTGTGTCCTACGTGCAAGTTGCGTCACACATGACTTAGGGGAATGACTTGAATGAATTATATAGAATAATCAAGAGAGGAGTGGTATGGAGGAGTAAATACTCTTAATAAACTTTAACACTTAATGTGATAGGTGAAGAAGTGCAAACACATCAAACTCTATGGTTTGCAACAAATGGAGTTGTGCTATTGAAATAGTTAAGTATTTAAACTTTTAAGATGAGAATTGGGCACCATGATGGCATTTGTGCAGAATTTTCTTATGTTGAAATGGGGCTAGGAGGAGAGGGAGGGAGGGATGGTGGGGGATTTATAAAATTAGTTGTTGATCTCATCCATCAAATCATAATAACAATTAACGACTAGAATTAATTACTTCTTTAATGGACATCAAATGAGCTCCCTTCATAACTCGAGCCTATGCGTAAACTAAATTGGGAAATATTGGTATTGGATAGATCAATCAAATGGGATCTACTCTAAGTTGATCGTATGGAATCTCTCTTGATCATCACAATTTTATAGGCCTGATTCTCTAAACTCTATTACTCTAGTTTAAAAAGTTAGATCCAACTTAATATTAGGCTTAGAGCCTGAAAACGAATTTAGTCCTCTACAAAGGCAAATATCAAGTTATTAAAGTTAAAAAGTATATATATGGGACCATATTGATAAAAAGAACTATAACTATCTTCCTACCCTTAACACCAAACCATGTTCCTAAAGAATTCTTTAGTTTCTTAGCTTGTCAAGAACCTTTCTAGTGTGTCTATAAGGTTCGTGAAAAAACATTTTAGTAATTTTTATAGTATGTAAGTGTTAATGGGACTTAGAATCTAGATACATTTTTTTAAGTGGAGGGTAGCTTATATGAAAAATTTCAGTGAAATATGTTTCAATTTACATATATAAAAGAAAATAGAACAAAATAATATGAAATAAAACATTGCTAGCAATAGTTACTAGATAAAAAAGAAAGAAAGGTTACATTGAATTCATTGTTCGAAAGTTTTAGTTAAAAACACAAAGAAAAAAAAAAAAATAGGAGCAAAAAGATCCATAGTAAAGGTCTAGTCCTTAGCCCAAGACTATATTTTTTATCTGTTGAGTTCCATAACCGAGGTTTTTGAATGAAGAATCAAGAATATGGATACTCTAAGAACTGCATAAAGTTTTATAAGATGCCATGTTTGCATTTTATAGAATTTTTAACTGTAAAAAGCTCAAAACTTTATCCCTAAGAATCCTATATTATGGGAACCAATATGTTTTCTTCCGGTTTTATCTCTTAGAGACCTATCCATGAAAGCCCCTGGCCTAGAAAATTGGCCAAGAACCCATTAATAAACATGGTCTTGGACATTCAATACTGCAATTGAATTTTTGAAACATTTTAAAACCATCCTATCAATTGCTCTCCGTAAATCTGATACTAGAATCATTATAAATGTGTGTTTGTTTTGCTTAAAGAGTTTTCCGTACCTTTTTTTTCTTCGGTTTTTATATATTCGAAAGTCCGTAGTTGTCGTAACATTCTTAAAAAGTTGAAAGTTTTTTAACAGTAAATGATAGTACTCAATGGTGTCAATAGTCAATTTCTAGTGATGGTGCTTGATAGCGAAGGGGATGGCAAAAATATTCTCCTTTACTAAAATTGAAAATCGTTTTCTTTCTCAGTTTCCTCGAGCAATGAGCAATTTTCACATGAAGGTCCATTATGGATATTAACCATTGGATAGCTCCTTTTTCTCTAACCTTTGCTTACCGCTAAAAGCTATTGGTAACATATATCTATTGAGATTATTACAATAAATTTTAACTATTAAACTTTTAATTATAATAGATATATTTTAAAAAAAAACCCACAAAACATGTTTTTTTTTTTGCAAAATAAACACAGTTCCAAATAAATTTTCGTACGACTTAAGGCGTTGATACCGCATGCCAAAATTCTATTAAAATAATTTAGGGTTGAAAATTTAAGGTACTATAAGATGAATAATAATAATAATAATAATAATCTGTTGGAACCCTAAGGTGCCAAATTCTTAGAGTCGTTGCATGCACTAACATGCTCAGTAGTGATACAGATCAGTCAGTTGACATCATGCATAAGAGGATGAATACTCAGATTAAGCGGAAGGAAAAAGCTATGACAAAGAGCTTTAGAATAGGGTGTTGTGTCCATGGAAGTCTGCAGTTATGTTTGTGCGAAGGAAGATGAAATGAGGGAAAAAGCGATAAAGACGGAGGAAGAAAAAGAATAAAGTAGCTTTTGCTGGACGATATCGTTATGAAATATGGGGGTTAGACAATTTCCAATTTTTGTCCGTTCCGTATTGTAAAGAAAATATAAATAAATTACTGATTTACTTTTAGTAACACTTTTTATTAAGAGATCTTATGATTTTTCATGCAGAATCTATGGTTCCACCGTTCTTATTTATCATGTCTTTAATCAAAAGTGTTACTAAAATGCGTAGATCAGATTTGATAAATATTTGCGTTAGAAAAGAAAACAAGACGTCAGCTTTGCTGGACTAAATGGGTTTATGAGGTTTCATCAAAACACGTGCGACCGAATCTTCAAGTTCCATATCTTTCCTGTAAAACTAGCGGCTGGGACTTTTCTAGCTATTTCTGTCGGCTGTAGGTGCGGTGGCGTGAGAGTCGTGGGACTGGAACCGCGTGGTGGTACGGCGCGCTAATGCAAAAAAAGACGCGTGGGGGCGATGCGTCCTTATATAGCAAATGTTGGTCCTGGTGTGAATTCAGATCATGGTTTTCGAATGTTTAATGGCGAAGGAGGTGGCAGTAGGCCATTTTCCTTGGGATAGTGGATGTGATGTGGACGATTGAGGATAGATGATGGTGGTAGGCCATGTTGCCTCCTTCGCACCTTATTGTGCTCTTGGAATAATTCTTTCCAATAAAAAACGTTAGTTTAAAATAAATCAAGTTTAATTATTAAAAAATAAATATATACAAAAATTGGTTTCTCGAATATTTAATAAGTAACAATAATCATGATAGTAACCACGATAATATCGTTATTTAGGCATAAAAAATATCAGCAAGTTATAGTTACGATATGTTAATTAGCCATTGATTGGCGTAAGGACGCACTCCATAAAATTTGTCAAGCTAAGAATTTCATACAACCTCAACATATATCCTTGTATCTACAGCGATTGTTATTTAATTAGAGCTTTTTGTTTATTGATTTCTTTTTCTGTTTGTGCCTTTATGTGTTTCAAATTTGTTTAAACCTGATCTTAAATTTTATATCAATGATTGCAAGTTACAGATTACCCAATAAAATAATTTGGCATGCAATTTTCAGATAATATTATGACAAAATGGACAAGAAAAACAATTTATTCATATTAATACACTGCCTATGGCCATCCTCTCTTTATGTTCAAACCTACAAATACGCGTCCTTATATACAGTCATTTTTTTTTGGGTAAATTACTTTTAATGTTTATAACATAACAACCTTAAAAATATAAAAGGAATTGCTTTCTTAATCTGGGAAAAGTATAATACGACTTTAGCTAACGACGTATGGTGAATACAATTACGTCCGGAGACCAATAACATTAACCTGTAATAATAATAATTGAATTAATTTTTAATAATCATAAGACACTCTCCAATAATTTAATGTAATTAATAATGAAAATACCATTTTTGCATGAATATTTCAGTCTTTTAGTCAATATAGCTGGTTTAACTTCAATGTATAAGAAATGATACCTTTTTCTACTTTCAGATACGAGTCTTTAATATCCCCATTTCTTTTGACTTGTTTTATTAGTCTATATGCATTTATGTTGGCAGACACTTCATTAAATGAAATTTATGTTCACTAGCTAAAAGAAAACTTTAATGTATGGATTTCTGTAAGAAAGAGTAGAGGTAAAAACAAACTCTATTGGTATCTTTTTTATACGGAATTTTTTTTTTTCAGTCATTTGTACCGATAAGTAATGGTTATTGAAGGGACAGCAAGACCACTAGTGCTGCTTATTAAGGAAAGATACCGATGGGAAATGTATAGGGCGAAGGATCCACTTTAAAAAGAGAAAATCGTCTTCTGTTAACCAAACATAAACTCATGATTTTTTTTTTTTTAATTAGAAATAATGAAATAAGGAGAAGGGAATCAAAACGTGTGGAATGAGTGGACAGAACCGGCCTTGTGGAGGTATCGCATGCTCAAGGGGGTAAAAGGCATGGGGGTTGGATTTGGGCTATTGGGATCATTAGCAAAATTAGGGCAAGGCTGGCTCTTAATGGAATTGAGAAGATCCGGGCGGTCCGGTTTGCTTTGCTATTTACTTTCTTCGTTTTAATATAATCCACTGTAATTTCGAGTTCAATACAATGAACTTTTATATATATATATATTGTCAAGTTTTGGTTTTTAATTTTGATATTGCTGTATTTCTTTTAAGACAAATCGATATCGCATTGTTTCTTCCAAAACTGTTTAGGAAGGTTTTGCAGGTTTTAAGAAATAAGGATCATCATCACAACTTGTGAAGAACTAATCCTCGTGTACATTGTAGGACAGATTTTTTGTTGGGTATTATCACAACACATATAAGCTCTAATTTTTTATTATTAGAAACCTATAATCATATGATACAAAATGGATATGACCTTGTGAAATTTCAATATATGTAAGGTATTGTAAACCTGGAATGTTCAATATAACTATACATGTAATTCAATTCGACAAATATAATAGAAAGACAACTATGTTAGTAGAACTTAACCTACTTTATGAGTCCAATACTCCATATTAAGTCGGTATCTTAGTTTATATTTGTTGTACTATGGTTAGTATTTTATGTGTTTATTTGAATTTGTTATATTTATGATTATTATAATTTGTATTTAAAAGTAATATTAATTTAGAATTTGAATATCATGAATATAACAATGTTTTAACAAGAAAAAGGATAAAAACAAAAAGAGAACTTGCAAGATCGATTTTTAAAGGTACAGGAATCACCATGATTCTAGAGGGTCATTAATAGGTTGTAGATTCAAATTTTTTAAACTTTCACTCTTTCACTACGTGTACAATACATATCACCCTGAGAATTAAAATTTATATTAATATGTCCAATCTAATTACGTAATGGTTTTATTTTATTTTATTTTTTGACCCGTATTTATCTGGGGTGCATGTTTTATTATTACACACAGGACGCACAGCATATTAAACCATGGAATTCATTTATGATTTATTTCATGTAAATTGAATGCATTCAGTTTTATAGTAAAACTACGTGCATTGAAAAAAAAAAATGGTATTAATATACTATATAAATTAAGTATCAATAAATTTGATATATGATAATAAAGAAATGTATTTTTTGTTTTAAAAAAATACTAATTATAATTTTATACCAAATTTTTATGAGTATTTACATATTATTTATCATCGATTCATGTGGTATATTAATATCACCGAAACATTTTCATAGTATGTGTATTAACTGCAGTATTAAGTTAATTAATTCTAATTCTGGTTTTTTTTTTTTAATTCAGGATTTATTAAGCAATTACCAAACGCATGATGAGTCTAATTTATACACGGCAAATTGGTGTGTAACTTTCATGAAAAAAGTTGCAACAAGTTTCTCTGTACGATCCAATGCTCACACTAAGACAAAAGGTTTCAGTTACGCCTTCTTTTTAAGGTCTAAGTTACTTGAACTGCACATCTTGACATCACTCAGTTTCTTTCTATAGTCACTCATTTGATCCCTAGAATTCAACACCAACAACAACATTCGGCTAAAATAACGTATAATCTTGGAAGGTCTAACACGAATGAACAAATCGTCAAGATGTTTGGCCGGAAACGTCTAAATAACTCCAATGACGAAATCAAATTCTCATTCACGAAATCATAATAATCTAGAACTCCAAATAATGGTAAACATATGTTCTTCTCACTCAACAATTTAATTCAAAACACACGGTAAACAATCATTCATATATGTAAAATTATAAATGACTGAGTAAATAAATCATTTATGGGATTATTTGAAAAAATATTTATAGTTTTTTATTATGTGGTGATTTTTGTATTTATAAAAAAGAATAGATACATTATTTTTATAAATCCGTTCTAAAGAAAATATGTATTGGAATAACCTCTTTGTATTCATATTTTATTATTTGTCGATAACATTAATCTATATACTTTTAAAATACACCAAAGCCATCCGTTTTCCTTCAATGTTACATATGTACGGGTGGACCAGATAATTACACTAAAAAAATTGTGCACAAGCGGTAACTCAAATTGAGCAAGAATTGAAATGTGGCAATATTCCTTTTTTTTTTTTTATTCCTTTTAATTAAATACTTAAAAAGTGGAGATATCTCGCCGCTATCCACCAGCACAGCGAATCAATCCATAATTTAATTTACATACAAGTGTGAATAAACTAAATTATTTTGTAAACTATTCAAGTTTAGCTTAATTTTTACTCGAATTTGATTTGATGATAGTTAAGTCTAATTTAAACTTGAGTTATTTGAATAGCAAATTGAGCCGAATTCGAATTTTAAAATTCTAAATTCGTTAGAATCATAAGTTCGATTGAGTTTTGTATAATTTTTAATTTATTTCTTATTTTAAAAATATAAGTAAATTTAACATTATTTAGGAAAAGTTTATAAAAATTTTGAATTTAATCAAACCAAATCAAATCAAACTGCAGCTTGCTAAATATATTTTCTAATCAAGCTTGAGCTCAATATTTAGATTCGGTTAAACTTGAATCGAGTTCGAGTTTTAAATTTCTAAAAAGTTGATCTCAAACTTAAATCTAATATTTTATTGATACAATTCGACTCAATTTGATTATACTCTTAATTTAATCCTCCAATCAGGCCTTATCTTGCAACGGAATAGGGTAATGAAATTGAAGAAAACATTGTGTGTTTAAGACGGACGACTACCACTGTAGTTTTAATTGGTAAATGGTGAAGAGAAATTATCTAAATAACTGATCTGCTCGAACATAATGATTAACCCAATACTGCATTACATAGGAACCAAAAAGGTTCAACCCCGAAAACAAATCGAGGGTTTATGGGCATAGAGAGTGGCATGCATGGATTATGTTGAAATTTCAGGTCAGAATAAAAGCAAGCCAATGCATGGTCAGTTCAGAAGTACCAAGATTTAAAGATCTTACATACTTGATTTTAGGCTTTAGTATAATTATTTCTTAGTCTCTGTTATATATATATTTGTGTATGTATAGAGAGAGAGAGAGAGAGGAGAGCGTGTTGTGGTGTGATTGTGTCAGAGATAGCATAATGGAATTGGAAATGGGTAATTGGTAAATAGCTAGCTCTAGCTGGTGCTGGTACACGGGTGTAGCATAATTACCTGGGATGAAGACTATTCTTGACTACTTTTTGGCCATATTTCCTCCATTTGTAACCATCATCAAGAACATCTATATCACTCCTCGTCTGGAAACAGAACCTAGGCTCCCTCAGCTTTCTCCGAACCTTCATTTTCCCTTTCTCCGACATGGAAGATGAGCTTCTCCACCTGATTCATTTTCAGTCATAAATCCCATCATGAAAATATTCTTCCATCATTAATGTTCAGTGATCAATCCCATCAATATAATACGATATCCTTCCATTATTATTACAATGGATCATTTTCGTAAAATACTAAAAAAGTTTAAATGCATGTCTCAGATCTAATTATATTCACGCATGTGACAAGAACATAGAAACAAGACAAAGCACTTCCTAGGTTTAAGAAAAAAAAAAAAAAAAAAAGAAGAAGAAGAAGAAAAGACACCTAAAGGAAGAAAAATAAGAGAGTTTCCAAGGAGGAGGAGGAGGAGGATTTACCAAGAATTATTGCCATCGTTTGCACTACCGCTGCAGTTCTCATCATTCACTACTTTTGGATCCATTGCAGTTGCACCCACCTACATCATTTAAAAAAAAAAAAAAAATCCAAAAGAGATTATCCAAAAAGACAACATCGATCATTAACACCCACAAACCATGAAAAATTAAATATTTAGATCATCACAAGGGTTTTTACAACAGTAGAAATAAATAAACCTAAAATAATTAATTAAAACAACCTGAACGTGATCATTACTCCAAGGAGTTCTGGTAACTAGGGTGCTGTTTTTATTATTTTTTGTAAGACCGATGGCACCAGTGGAAGTAGAGGAAGAAGCAGCGGCCCCAGAAGCAGCCCCAGCCCCGCTCGGGATAGCATGATGATGAGGCAACTGGTGAGGTGGTTCCGGAGCAGCCGATGATGGGGTTGGGGCCAAGAACCCGAGGACTTGATTCTCCTCATAATTTACGAAACTGATCTCCTGATGAATATTGGTCTGATGATGGGGAGGTGGACCTGAGAAAGTAACTTGTAGCTCGTATCTAGGAACCCTTTCCCCCTCCATATTTTTGGATCTATAAAAAAAAAAAAAGGAAAGAAAATAGAAAAGAAAAAACACCAATCTCCCTTTAACTTTTTTTCCCCCCTTTTTCCTGGTGGTGGTGTATGGCTAGAGGCCGTACAACCGTGATGTATCTAGTAGTGGTGGTAGTAGAAGGAATAATGATCCATTTTCATTTCATACTGTGTAGTCTCGTCAAATGGAAATTTCCATATGGAATGTTTCCCGGAAATGATTCCTTCTCACCCTCACAACGCTGTCTGTGAAAACATTAACATAGAGGATCATCTATGTTTACTACATGCACCGCCTCCCACTCTCTCTCTCTCTCTCTCTCTCTCTGTCCCCTTTTCTCGACATACTGTATTTAAATCACATACATGGAGTATTTCAGAAATACAGCACACAGTAGCCGCAAATTATTGAGGAATTTTTATTGGTTTGTCCTATATGAGACACAAGTCAGTCGCAACATCTTCCTTTATAATGTAGATGCATAACCGGTTTCTATAAACTAGTGATATGAGATAAAGCATGAGGAACAAGTGTATAGAAATAATGAAATCGAAATACACTAGAAACCTCAGGGTTATCTCAATAAAAGCAATATATTAATATAAAATATTATCATAATTAGCATATTAACAAATTTATATTTAAAAGATTGTGTGAACACAATTATTTAATTATATTGCTATATTTAATATATTATAAGTTATGTGACTATTGATAGTTATACGAATTTTCATAATATTAAGAAAAATGTTATAAATTTTTGAGTTACAAGAATACAATATCATATGTAAAAAATCTAGTTATGTGAAACTCATAATTTTTCGTAAATATATGTGTCTTGAGAAATAAAAAGTTATGAAATAATAAAAATAATAAAACGCATCTTTAATAAAATTATACAAATAATAAAAATATTTTGATAAATTAGTAAGTCTACTATAACACGAGTGAAGATCGTGTGTTATTGTAGACTTACTAGTTACTTCCAAAATGCTAATGAGAGCTTCTCATGAAACACAAGAATATGAAAAGTAATATCAAAAGGTATAATACTTAAAAATGCTTCTAGAATGACATATTTTTAATTAAAATCATACATTGTAAATGGATTTTATCTTAATATATATATGTATTAATAAAAATAGATTTACTTGAAAAAATGTATCAATTGATTTATTAATCTAATATGTTTAAAAAAATTTATAATTCTATAAAAAATTTTATTATAATTTTCTATGACTATTGATGGTAGTTTCATACTAATAAATGATGAAATGATATGTCATTTAGAAAGTTTTACAACCCTTCTAAAAGTATCTAGAGTTATGTAATATGAAAAGTACATGTTAGTTGAATATAAAATTAAAAGAAAATATTATTTATGATCAAAATGTATTAAAAATGAAGAGGTATATATCTTAAATAAACAATCATATATTTCAAAAGGTAAAACAAGCAATAATAAAAGCTTTTGAAATTATTTATACAATATATATATTCTATAAATATATTTTACACATTAGTACTTCCACATTTATATATAAAATGGTATGAACTTTTTAAAATCCTAAAAGTACTTACAATATTGCAACCCTTACCATCATTTAAAAAGATAGCTCGTTTCTTTGGTACACACTTGAATGAAAAAAATATTGTTAAAGATTAAAAGGTGTTGGTAATGCCAAGAAAAAAAAAAAACTTAAAAATAGTCAAAAAGTATTGCCAATGAAAAGGATACAAAGGACACAAGTTTCTAATACATATAAACACACACATATATATATATATATATATATATCTAAGATATTCTATTTAGGCATTGAATATGATAATTATTTATTAACATAACATTAATGTAATATATAATTAGAATATCAGACACTTATATAGTTGATCATTATCGTCAAAGATACCAATTTTTAAAGAATTGCATCTCCTTACATAAAGTTATGTTTTTTTCTTGGAAAAATCTATAGACATTATTATAATTATTCACAATATATATCTCTATATGCACCGTTTCAATTAAATGCATTTCCTTACATGAAATGTCTTTGGAGAAATATCGATAAAACATAATTTCAAATTGTATATCAGAACTTTTTTACTAAGTTGTATACCTCTTATATTGAGTTATATACTATGGTTGTGAATTGATACTTAAAAATCTAATAGTTATTTCCAACTTTGTCTAATCATTTTCTATTTGACTCTCCAATTTACAAAGAAACCAATCGGATTCATGTTCTCCTTGAACATTTTCGTCATTATTTACAATTATATATAAAGTTCCATATTCCCATACTAATAAAAAGTCTTTTGGAATGCATTGAACCCATTGTTACTTGCTAGGCATAGTAAAATTTTTCACATTTGAAACAAAATTGTTATAAAGAAAAATAAAACATTTAAAATAAATTTACATACAAAATTTGTTGAAAAGAAAATTTTGAAAAAAAAGAGAGGATAATAATTAGAAACCTAGATAAATGTCAATAATGAAATTTAAGGTATATTCTTAATTATAATTCAAAATGTGAAAATTATATTTCTACATGTTGGAAATTTGGTGATAAACATTAACAAACAAAAATAGCATAAAGAAACAAGAAATAAAACATAATTATTTGATTATAAGGAAGACACACAATGTGCAAGAACTTAGCAATAAATCTTGAGTCAAATAACACTATATACGAATTATATTAAAGAAAATAAAAATGAATTATAAGATTAACAATTAATGCATCATCTTAGATAATTAAACCCTAGAGGTCTATTGTTCCACAAGCAAAGAATTAAACTGCAATTTTAGGATAAGAGAAAGGATGATTACTCGTGATAGGAGAGAGAGTGGGAAAAAAAGAAAAAAGGTTGGAGAGAACATTGAGAGAGAGAAAAGGAAAGAAAGTAAAGGAGGAAATAGTGAGAGAGAAAAAACAAATAAAAGAAGAAGGCATTTATATTGAAAAAAAGGAAGAAAAGGAATAAGAAGTCAGAATGTACTTATTTATTAGTTATTTCTTTTCATCAATTGTAACTCACGAAAAATTACTAATGACCAAAGGTTAATTCAAAGAGATACTATCAGAAAAAATAATATCAGGGGCACCATAATAAAAAGGTTTCTTAAATTATATGTCATTAATAGATTACACCCTACAGCTCTTACCATAAATTAATTAAGAGGCAAGTGATGCATGGATAACAAAATATCTCTATATTGATATATAAATTAATATAATAAATCTAAGTTACGAATAAATATATATGAAAAAGAATATGATAGCTTCCTCGTTGATCGATAGCTATCCTATTACCTAATTTATTATTATACAACAATAAAGTCAGTATAATGTAGGATAAATTGATGCACTTAGCATAGTACTGTTTCTTTGGCCAAATAAAAAGAAAATCTTATTATCCTAATATAATAAAAAGATTACATACAAGAGAATAAATGTACGTAAATAAATAATAAAAACTTTTAGTACTACAAATAGGAGATGAATATTATGCCATCGTTACAGCTCCATCAGATGTTAAAGCTAGGCATTTCCATACGTCAATGGCATAATAATAACTAAATAAAAAATTGGAGCGGTTGCTTATGGTCATGCAAACAAAAGTGACAAGAGGACACAATAACTCTCCCGAAGTACAGTAAACATCTTTAGTAATCTAGTCTTGATCTTGTAGTCGAGATTTCTGCTAAAGTAAATACGAGCATTATGAATCTAATCCTAGCAAATATTATTATGCATTTTAAGGTATGAAAGAGTCGAATAATAAGCCTATGATGGAAAGTAAACAAGTAATAATTAATGATCAAAATTGGAGTAACTTGAACCTGTGCTAAATAACTTAATCATGATGTTCTAGAGAAGAAAGTGCTTAATCATTTTGTGGTAATGTTATATATATATATATATATATATATATATATATATATTATGGTAGTTGTGTTTTCTTTGTGGTAATTATGATAAAAAGTTAGTATCCACCAACTTTTTTGCTACTTTTTAGTAATAGTATATTTTTATTTTCATTTATTTTTGTGGTAACTGTGATTAAAAAGTGATAAAAAATTGATATTTATCAACTTTTTTAAAGCTTTTTGGTAACATGTGTATTTTTTTTGGTAACATTACAAGAAAATACAAGTGTGGTATAACTTTGGATACTCTTAAAAAAATCAAAGATGTATACAAACATTAGGAGATGATAATTTAGATAGTAAAAGAAAAAAAAAAGAAAATGAAAATCTAAATTAAAAATGAATAAGTTATGAATTTCTAAGGTTGAGCATTATAACAATAAAACTTTGAAAAGTAAATGAATTAAACTTGGCTTAACTCTATCTTAGTGACTACAAACCCTATTTCAGGAGACTTGTTGGACCTGGAGGAACTTTTTGGAAGACTATTTTGATATAGCTTTGCTATGGTGGTCAGGTAATTGACTTTGAATCACCTACTACTTTGGTTGTATTTGTTAGAATTGATGCATTGTTTGAAAAGATGATGATGGAATCGCTTGTTTGATGAATATGCTAGAATTATTAGGTGATATTGTGCGTAGTTGTATTTGATTAAATTTGTTCGAGCGTTGAAATATTGTTTGGTCACTTATATTTGAATTAGTTCTATATTTAGATGGATAACTACAATAACTGTACGCATTGCACAATTTACTCTTTTAGGTCAGTGACTCAATATGTAGACATCAAGAGGCAATGAGTGTTGAGTTTATTTAATAAACCATGTGAGCTTATATGTGTTGATAATAATAATTGTATAACAAAACCATCATAAAGTCCCATACAAGGTTTTCTTCCATCCTCCATCAAGGGATCAGGTATGCTTCCACTCCTATTGAATTTATACTTTATGTTCTAATTTTACACATTTTTTTTTGGTCTTTAGATATAGGAATCTAGTTTAGTTATTCCCTACAAGTGGTATTGGAGTATACATGTGTGAGATTACAGCTTTCAAGTTATTTAAATTGTTCAACATTGTATATGGTGTTTTTCCCCAAATTCCCCTGGGGTTATGGTTTCGAAAGGTTAATCTTATTCAATGGAATCTCTCAAAGTTTTTGGGATGGTGTGTGATTGTCTGTTCCAGTAAATTATGAACATGCTTTCATAAAATTGAAACTTTGTGAATGACATTCTGGTCGTATATTTTTTATTGTGATTTATGGTTTCATAAATCTGATCTCGGGATAAAAGATCAAAGAGTTCTAATTCTACACTTATAGTCCTAGGCATACATTTGTAAGGAACAAGCTAAACTAAACTAAAATAGGAAACAATCAACTATGATGCAATAAGAGGACAACGAATTAAAAGTTACTGAAAATTGATGATGACAAACAACCCTAATAAAATAAATATGACATACTATAATGATGCTCCTGTAAAAGATAAATATGAAATTTAAAAATATTGTTTTATTTTATATTTTTTTACGAAGAATGAAAAATTTAAATTAAATGCAAGGCTGTTAAAATGGATAAATTAACAACTACACTACTTGGTGTTTCCAGAATGTTAGACGAGGGTAAGAAACTACTATATCAACTTAAGACAACGAACCTATGAATTAAAAGATCCTACTGAATGCAAATGAAACTGACAGGGAATGGGACTAACGAATTAATAAAAATATATCTAGTCTTATTGTAAATGTTAGTGGATTTATTTGACACAAATTGCTTGCCAATATCCTACGGTGCGAAAATTTGTGAAGATTTACTTGTAGCAATGTGGCTCGTCCCAAGTTGATTGGAATTGATGCTCCTCGCTGCATAAAATGAAAACCGTGAAGGAAATTAGTATTTTCCTCCTCCGCCTCTTCTTCTTCTTCTTCTTTTTCTTTTTTTTTTTTTTTTTTTCTTTTCAATTAATAGTAATGTTAGCAATATAACAAACTAAGTACAACTATATCGTGCACGGGGACACTTTGAACAAATTACCAGAACTCATGATAGCTAAAACTTAATAACATCTGCAAGAAATGCCTAAGTCTAAAAATAGAAATGAAAATCTAATATTAGTTCGATTAATTTCCGGTAAGGATGCTAAAACCTTGATATGTGTAAACTTACTAACTTTTAGAATAAAGAAAAGCATATTTTATATTAGCATGTATACTAGGTTGCCTATGTACAAACAAAAAGATGTTGAGATATATTAATTTCGTCTTTAGCTAGGTGATCAAAATAAAGTGTTTGAACAAATTAAAGTAAAAGTATTGAAATAACTAAAACACGAGAGCCACATAAGGATAAACTACTAGATCAATTGTATGTGATTTCAATTTCGAAATTGTTTAATTAATTAATATATGTTTCTAAGATATGTTAAGATTAATTGTTTGGTCTTTAATGAAATTTACAAATTTTCAAGTTATTATTACCCTAACTATAGTAGAAGTGCCTCTTTTGAGTGGTTGATCTATAATTATAGGTTATGCTAATATTACTATCCTGATTGATATTGAAATCTATGCATGTTTTTATGTTGCAAAAGTTAATATTAATTATATTAATAAGAGCGTGAATCCTAAAATTAGTTTAAAGCACATGTCCATATCAATAATTAAACTAGTCTTAGTCTAATTTCATGTAAATAATTCACTCCTTTTCAAGTTTTATTTATGAAAATATTGTTGATAAGAAATAATATTATGAATTATGAAATTGGGACGATTAAAGGTCCAAATCTCATGGTAAAGAAAATAACAACATAAGATTATTCAAGAGACATGACAATAAGTGAAATGGATCAAAAGAACTTTAGTTGCATTCTCCAATAATTCTGGGGGAGTCTTGAATACTTGCTCCAAAATGAGAACCAACAGAGAGTAAATAAAAGACACGGATAGAAGTATACTACTCTCTGAGGCTTTTTAAAAAATTCTCTGTTTATGTGTGTGTCTAAGTTACGTCAAAATGACTCTCCATACCGGAAGGAAGACCGCCAAAAATTCATCTGCCACTTCCTTATATAATTTCTAAAAGTGGAGACACTTTTTTGTCCCATCAATTTTTTGCCCGTCTCCTAAAAAGGCTGACAAACTTTTAGGCTGCTCGGCATTTGAAAATTTTCACAAAAGCTGATATATTCAGTTAGTCTGCTGGGCATTTGCATCATGCTAGTGTGCTGCTCGTCCATGTCGAATTACGCTCGGGCTGTAGAGAGCGAATGCTCGGCCATTTGAATGCATGGTCGTCAAAGTCGCTGCTTACCCGTTTGTGCATGGAGTTTGCTCTCAGCTGCTCGAATATAATATGTAGCAGCTGCTCGGCTTGAAATGTGCTTCGATGCTCCGCTTGCTGCTCTGCTACAAGTGTACGGCTGTTTAAGTGCTTGGACACGTGAATGAAAGCTTTGGCAATTGTATCATTTACTCTGCTCGTCCACTGGCTTGGAGTTGCTCGGATGTTCACTCTTCTTCGAATCAAGGAGCTGATCGTCCGTGTACATAGTGCTATTCTTGGAAATGGATTGGAGCTCGGAATTCTTTCAGTTCAGGCGCAAGGATCAGCTGCTGCTCGTGATTGCTTGTTAGCTTCTACGTGACCTGGTCGGAATTTGCTCGAAGCTTGTCTCGAACTCAAATTCTTTCAGTCCATATGCTCGTCTTCGTTTTGCATGGATTTGTTCTCCCGTTACTTGAGTGCTTGGAGATCAGCTCGGAATTACTGGCATTGTATGTACTCCTGCTCGATTCAATTGCAAGCTTCCATGTGAGCGCCCGTCCAAACTTCGGCCTATCACAAAATAACAATAGGAGATATTTGAAGGAATCAATAAATAAGAA
Organism: Lumnitzera littorea; assembly: GCA_024138015.1. Lineage (NCBI taxonomy): Eukaryota > Viridiplantae > Streptophyta > Magnoliopsida > Myrtales > Combretaceae > Lumnitzera > Lumnitzera littorea. The sequence continues at coordinate 10,264,775 of JAMXBB010000001.1, read as the reverse complement.
AAACACACAACCAATTTGTTAGTATATTTCTCAGAACATTGCTGAAAGGCTATGTATACTTCTCAAAAGCTCACAGATTAAGAGATATAATATTGAAGTAAACAGGTGTGAGATTATGAAAATCATTTTAAGTTTTATTTTTTATCCTTTTATATCAATATTTTTACAAATGATCCAGAAATGCTAATTTCATCATTTTTGTATAATATTCACATTAGAAGTGCGATGAAATGCATAAATATGTAGTAGTTTAGTCGCACATTTATCAACTCACCAAGACTCGTCATGCACTCACTCTAGCATCCAACATGACTCCCGGACATTGGGGTAAGAACACTCGCCACTAGTTCTTTGCTTAGGAACTAGAAGAAGCCAAGAAGAAGGGTATATTCATTCAATGTAAAGATGATGAATATTCATTGGAGCAAGCGTAGTAACGGTCTGTCAAGTCATGTGTCGCTTGAGTGCCGGAGGGACGTTTGGCAGAAATTGACAAACTTGTATGGCGGTGGCTTCTAACATTAGCGCAGGAGAGAGATCCTCATACAGGTTAGAAGAGGTTGGATAGGTCGGACTCCCATCATCCTTCCCTTTCACCACTAACAAAGTTTTAGACTCTCCGAAGGCCATGAAATGCAGTTGATAAATTAATAAATTATGGTTTTGCAAGAGACAAATTAGATACAATATTGTTTATCATGAATCAGAAGTCAAATACATTGATTGTTCAAATCTATATAGATGATATTATGTTTGGAGCTATTAGCATGGATCTAATGGATGAGTGTATAGAGTGCATGAAGAAATAGTTTGAAATGAGCATGATAGAGGAACTTAACTATTTTATAGGTCTCCAAATTAAACAAACTACAAATGGAACATTTATAATCAAGCTAAGTATACTAGTGAGCTCTTGAAAAGATTTAAGATGGAAAATTGTAAGACTAAGCTTGTTCCAATGAGCACTACCTAAGAACTTGACAAAAACGATAATGGAAAATCTATATGTGAAAAGTTATATAAAGACGTGATAGATAGTTTGTTATTCCTAACTACACCTAGGCCTAATATCATATTTGTCATATGTCTAAGTGTATAGTTTCAATCTTTCCTTAAAGAATCTTACTTAGAGTGTAATAAAATGCATTTTAAAGTACCTTGTGGGCACTATTGAAATGGGCTTTTAGTATCTTAAGTTTACCTCTTTCAATCTTGTTAGATATTTTGATGCTGACTTTATTGGTTGCAAAGTTGATTGGAAAAGCACAAGTAGTATATGTTACTTCCTTAGGAATTCCTTAGTGTCTTGGCATTTTAAGAAGCAAAACTTCATAGCACTATCAATTGCTAAAGCCAAATATGTAGTTGTCGATAGTTTTTGTGCTTAAAGCTTGTGGATGAAATAAACCTTGCATAACTATAACCTTAAATACACTAATGTCCTAATTAGATGTGATAACACTAGTGCAAACAATATAACAAAAAATCTAATCTAATACTTAAAGACTAAGCATATAGAGATTAGGCATCATTTCATTCGTGATCATGTTCAAAACAATGACATATACTTAAAATTTATAAATACAAACAATCAAATAGTTGATATATTCGCTAAATCCTTAAGTGAGGATAGATTTTGCACATTAAGAAGATAATTAGGAATGATCATGCAAGAGGAATACTAAGCACCTAAGAACTAAAATAGTGATTTTTGCAAAAATTGACCTATCACTGGCTTATAACATGATATTAATCCCAAGAAACTTGATCATATAGGTTCATGCATAAATCTTGACATTGAACTTGTTTTGGGCGCATTTGAAGCTGAATGTACTCATTTAGGTTGATGTACACACCATTTTGTCTTGCCTTGGTTTCCATGCCTAAAACCGGTTTTTACATGTATAATTCTATCCATAGATTGTAGTTGAATAATTGATTTGACTTATTTTTGTTTTTGAGTGAATTTGACTCCCCAACACCTAAATCAAGCTCTTATTGTTGCTTGGGAAGTTGTATGATCATTTTTTCCATTTATTTAATATATGTCTCGATCATGCTTCCTTTGTGACTATTGGAAGTAGTAAAACTCAAATTGTTATAAACTTGATTTGGCGTGTATGTTTCTCATCAAGACCAATTTGTGTTCATTATAACTAATCTCCAAAACTAAGTGTTAGTGCTTAAAATTGGATAAGCATGCTCATTATAACTAATCTCCAATCAACTAAGGTAGTGATGTCAGTAATTTATGCAATTTGAGTGAATCCTCAACCTTAAATGTTTTCAACGACTCTAACTATTCTTGTTTGGAGCATCAACTTGATCATTTACTTTTGTTCACAGCTTGATTAAAAATGTAGAGTGGACTCTAGTTAAGTTCTTTTGTTGCTACAAAAAACTGTAACTTTTTTGCTTGGCATTTGGATGCTAGCACTTATAGTGTCTTGATGCTGACCCCTTAAAAAATGCCTAGTAAGTTCACCTTATCTTAGTGTTTGGACGTTATCTCATTTAGCGTCTCAGCACCAACCCCTCTAAAATTGCTTAGAAAGTTAGGGTGCACTTAGCATCTGGACACCATTTCCCTTAACGTTTGGATACTCGATAATTATTCTCACTTTTATGTGTTTGTTCTCCTTCTTCTTTTTGATTCTCTTTTCCCCTTCTCTCTCTAGCATCCATACACTCTCTCTAAAACCCTTGACAACCCTCTCATTGTCACCACCAAAAATCCACTTCTCTTTGACAAATCAACTCTCCTAAACATCCTAAACTCAATCCTTACATCAATTTTACCTCATTTCACCAACAACACCAAAAAAACCCCAAATCATCCTACCAAACCTTAACTCTTAGTCATCCATAATGCTACGCACTAAGGGCGACCAAACTGGTCAAGGAGATCATGGTGGTGGTAATGTATGACAAAGAAGGGGTAGAGGAGCCTAATTACACGTGGGGTTTGAAAACTACTAATTTCCTTCTCTAGAGCGTAAAGAAAGTTATTCTCTATTTAAAAATATTCCCATTGACATTGGTAGACAATTTTATCGAATCATCGTAGATCAATTTAGCTTGTTATTTATGCATAGCATTATACAAAATAAGGTGTTAGAACCTATGAAATTACCTACCGCCGTAAATGAGGAAGCCATCATGTTATTTTAACCATCATGTTATTTTATTGTAACTTGACTAATCGGCTTAATGATGATGGCGAATTGTGTGTTTGAATTGATTCACATGATAGGCTACGATCAAAATTATATTCACGTCTTTATAGCCAAAGAATTGAGATCACTTCACAAGACATTTGTAGCATTATAGGATTTAGAGTTAGAGGAGATCGATTTTTGACTAATTACACTGCCACTCAATATTATGAGATCATATTTAAAGTTTCTAGAGTGAGTGATGCTATTATGCACAACAAGGAAGCTCTTAAGGCCATCCGTTTACCTCTTAAGTGGTGTATTCTTCATTTGTATCTTTGTCATAACTATTTACCTCATGTTGGAAGACATAGTAGTGTGACAAAAGAAGATTTAAGGACCATGGGTAAATTAGCTAGAAATGGAGTACTAGATTTTTGAGATGTTATGGTGAACAAATTCAAAAAGGTCACAAATAGACATAATCGTGGCTTTCTTAGAATGGAGAGATTGATCATTATTCTTCTAGAGAGAAAAGGTATTGCATTTGCAACTCTCAACAAAAGATTGAGTTGAGAGCCTTTCTCCATGAAACATATCACTAAGGGGCCTTAGAAACTCCATTTGGATGGAAATTATATAAGGAATGCACCTCTTCCTCCTCTCTTTGACTTTCTTGCCCAAGCTAGAAATGATGGTGCCTCAGCTATTGACGAAGAATATAAGCAACAATAATAGGGTGGGGAATCTAGCCAAACTCCTTCTGAGAATCCATTTGCTACTTCTAGACAAACTCTAATCTTAGTATCACTATGAAGGAGTTCTACTCTTTCCATCATGATGTTAGGCGAGATCTTGCTAATCTTCATGCGGGGATGTAGGTTTGTATCAACATCTAAATATTCCTTAGCCTCCTCTGCCTAATCTTCATTCCTAGCCTTTAGAACTTATCTATTTTAGCTCTTCCCATCCTGGTCACTACTACCATCTAGATCCTTATGCTCCTTCTGGAACCTTCGCTCTGTTTACCTCTATAGCTCCTGATGATGGTGATGTTGCGAAGTCTTAGTACTCTCTTTGTTATATCTTGCTATTTTCATCAGACTAAGGATATGTTATCTTTATGTTGGACTTATCTTGTAGCTACTCCTAATTATCTTGGTTATCTCTTAATTGTTATCTTTCTTATGCATTGGTTTGGATATTTAGCTATGTGGCCTTTGAATGTATGGACTCTTTCATAATATTATATGATTGTTATGCTATGTCTAAGTTGCTTCTATGATCGAATGTGATGTGATCTGCTTAACATAATGTTTAGGGTTAAGTTCTTTGGAGTTGAGTTTAGAGTATATGAAATGTAAACATCTCATTGTTGCCAATTTTTGTTAATTGAGCTAGGTTAATGAATAAAAAGAAAAATAAAATAGTAAATAAATAAAATAAAAAATAAAAAGATGAAAAAATAGAAAAAAAGAAAGTCAAGTTAGGTCATAGGAAGCTGAGTCAAGAGTCAAGTTATGTCGAGTTGGATTAAGTTGTTGGATCAATTATTAAGATGGGCTAAATTAATTAATTTTAGGTTAGAACAATTTAAGATCTCAAAATTAAGATTTATTAAATTAATTGGGCTAAATTAGATCGGGTTGGGCTTTAAAAGAAAAGCACTAATTAGCTAAGGTTTCTAGAAGATAAGGTAAATCTAGGTTAAATTGCAAACAAATCTTTTGTATCTTAATACAAAAGATTTGATTTTAAAACTTATAAATAGCACGTTTGTCAGTAATTCAGAAAAGGTTTTCTTTTTAATCACATACACCTAAAACACTATACACGCCTCCACGTCTCTTCACGTGCCACCACTACACCACACATGCTACCACCATGCCACATATGCCTTCATGTCTCTTCATGCGCCACCATGCGCCCCTACATACTGTCACATGCCCTTACATACCGTTGTACGAGCACCACGCACTACCCCAACACCCCAACACCCTAGTGTTGTCGTAACGCATCACCGCTTAGATCTACGTCGCTACGACATAGCACCATCGCCTAGACGTCCACCGTGCTCACCCTTACTATCACCCATAGCGTCTAGATCTTCGTTCGAGCCACCACCTGCGTCGCTTGTACCTCGCCCGTACCTTGCCCACAATCGCTCGAACATCACCCAGTATACGCCCTTACTGTCGCCTGTGTCTTTGCCCAAGCCTCGCCTTCGTACACGCCTTCTCTTGCCTGTCACATACGCTAAGCACTTCCATCCGCTCGCCTAAAGTCTCGCCTTGGTGTGTGCCACTATCGCTTGAAGTATTGCCCAAGCATCATCTGTGCCCTCGCCCAATGTCGTTTGTGCCTTCGTTCGTATCACCCACGCCCTCGCCCAGTGTCGCCTATGCTATCGCTCGAAGTCTCGCCCGCTCTCACCCAGCTGTACACCCATTTGCTCACCCATCCGCTTGCCTACGTTTGCCCAAGCCTCGCCTAATGCTGTTACACCACCGCCCAGATCATTACCTAACATCGATGGTCCAACGTTAGGTAATTCTTTAGTTTTTTTATTTTCTATTTATTATATTATTTTGTTTATTTTTAGTAATTTTTATTAATTTTCTTAATTGGTTATTATTATTATTATTATTTATTTTGTAATTTTTTAAAATTAGGTCTTTCTTGAAAAATTGTGTTTTTTTATAAAAATATATTTTTGGCACTTAAGGCTTTTTTTTTAAAATAAAAAAAATCTAAATTAAATTTTTTTAAAGATAGTTAGTTAAGGTTTTTATTTTTTTAATTTAGAAAAATTACATTTTTAAAGTTTTTTTTAAATAATAAATTGATAAAAAACGTAAACTTGGCTTAGTTTTCAATATAAAATTAAACTACCCAGTAAAAATTTTATAAATAGAACTATAGTCGGTTTAATCTCGATTAGCGAGTACGTAGCCAACTTTGAGGCCACCGTTAAAAAAAAAATTTCCCTTTTTTAGAAATTTCTAATAAAAAATAATTAAAAAATCATTTTTAGTTACTTTAGCGAATTTAGGTATATTTTTAATATTTTTAGAAAAATTACAAAAAAATAAAGCCCATCAATTTCTTTTAATTTTCGTATGGTGACTTAATCTTAATAGGTTAGCTCTCGAACCTGATTTTTTCTAGTTTATTTTTTCTAAAAATTATTTTCTTAGAAAATCTATAGACTAGTAGTTAAATTAGGGTTTTTTCGTCCGAAAATCTTAATTTTATTTTTACTGGTTGGCAACTCCAATTTTTAAATTTTTTAAAGAAAAGTATTTCCTTAAGTTTAATGTTGAGTAATTTATATTAAGTGGGCTGGGCTTAATATAAGTTAAATTAAGGATATCAAAATAGGGATTGACAGAATTGACGATTCTACTAGGGACCACTTGTGGGTTAGCCATGTAAAAATTAAAAACTTAATTGATTGGTTTTTTTATTTATTTTTTAATTGTATTATAGTAGTACTAATTGTTTTTTTAGTAATGTAGGCTTAAGAACAAAGCCTGGCCCAATGGGCCTTTTAAGGGGATTAAGAGGATTTTTTTTTAATTATTCGTGTATTTAGATGTGGTCGGATTTAGGCCACATTAAGAACCTAGGACGGGCCGCCATTATGTAACCTTTAGGTCATTGGGGTCATTACTCCCATCTGGCGGTAATAAGCGAGCCCACTCAGGCTTTAATATAACCTACTAGGCTTCGATATAGCCCACTAAGCTTCTCTTTAGAAAGTCTTGAAGCTATAGAGCTTGGGACCTATAGATCCCGTCCCCTTGCATCATTTTTTTGAAATAGGGGAAGTTTTTCTTTTTTTAAATTATAAGAAAAGTTTGATTTAATCTACGGTTTGTTCATCGTCCATTTTCAATTAAAATTTTTTTAACCCTTATATATAAGTATACACAAGCTTCATTTTTATTAAATCATATTTTGAACATACTTACATATAGGGGCGCTTTTTGACCGTAGATTTATCATAATTCCTATAATTTATTAAATTACTAACTCCTATTGCATTGCATGCATGTGCAACATATTGCATTTTTATATATTTGATTACATTTGTTTTTTTGTGAATATTTTATTTTTAGTGTTATATGTGTCTCATTTTTTTTATTACCCCTTAGTTAGTGAAAGGCTGCGTAATTTCTATGGAAATCTTTGAAAAAACTATGAAATTATTAACATTGGATCCAACATCATTCTGAATTTAGTGTCCTCGTTGTAAATAGTCATCGCATTTTTATTTCATTTATATCTTTTTGTAATATAGATATGGAGAGTCAGAATAATATCAATTCGAAGCCCGTCAGCTCGTTTGTGAAGTCCAGTTAGATAAGTACTCCTTTTTCGAAGGCATCCTAAAAAATTGGTTGAACCAACTTCTGCCTACTAAGCAAAATCACATCTATAAGAAGATCGAGCTGGTTATATTCCTCATATAGGTCCAGCTCCATTGGTCTCTAATTGAGGCCCTTATCCATTATTGGGATTCGGAATTTGCAACTTTCAACTTCAGCTCACATGTGTTGACACCCACCATAGAAGAATACTCGTAGTTACTTAGTGTCTTGCCCTTCGAAGTAGGCATAGCTATCTCTGATCTCAGAGTCCAGCCTGAGAAAGTCTTCATGACACTGTTGGGGGTCAAGAAGTTAGTCTTGGCCTCATTCTTATCTTTAGAAGAAAAAAAATGTCTCAGTATCCTAAGATTGGTGGAGTGGTTTTCAAGCCCAAATGCCTACTAGAAATATCGCTAGATCTTCTGCAGAGGATATGAATCTTGGTTCGAAAAGAGGGTCAACGCCTTTATTGTAGTAATGTTTGGAACAGTGATGTTTCTTTTCAAATATGGTCAAGTCTACTATAAGGTTGCCGAGCTAGTGACTCAATTCCTAGCTAGTAAATCTTATATATCAACATTATTGGCAGAACAATTCAGGACGCTTACCCACTTGAAGAAACAGGGATACAGTTATTTCATGGCTAACCTTATTATCCTTGCCGTATGGTTTCTTAGTCATACACAAGAGTATGGAGGGAATCTTCTTAGAGAGTCCTTGATAGAGAATATAGACCTAATTGATGAATTTGCCCGCCACCTCAAGGTACCGAATGAAGCTCAATTTAAGGGATGAGTGTTAGTTATTAGCAAAATGCAGCCAGCAAACTTTATGTGGATAATTAGATGGAGCCATTGCACTCAAGCCGTCTTAGTGTGCACCGATTATGCAGGAGTTCCCCTTATTGGTATTACGGGCTGTACCAGATATTTCTTAGCTTGTGTGACCAGATAGCTAGGCCCATTGCAAGAGATAGCTTACAGAGGCTTCTTGGATGTCGTCACAGTGAATTATTAAGATCCTTATCTATCCACAGCTACTTTAATCCAACGACTAGCAGAACTCGTGAAGCTGTAGGAACAAAGAGAAGTCAAGAAGATAGTTAATGTGGGAACTTTAAGGGGCAAAGTCGAAGAATGTTGAGCCACTAAGCAGTTTATTTATGATCAGTTAGAGAAAACTGGAAAGATATGGTATGAAGCTCTAGATGTATTTAAACATGAGCTAGATCCAGCATATCTTTTACTTGCTGAGCGAGCCTACTGAGACACTATATGGGCCACAGTTGAAGCCTAATTCCAGGCAAGTAAGAGGATTGTTGAAGGGTTAAGGTTGGAAAATGAGAGACTGCTAAAGGAAAATCAATTCTTGAGGAACAGTATTCGAAAAAGGAATGTTACGATATGAAGACTTATGAGGGAAGTTGATGAAGCTCGTCCCAGCCAAATTTATCGACTCTTGTAGATATAAGATTTAAGTTTTTATGAGGATTAGTTGGGAGTTTTCCTTTTCCTTTCACTTAGTCCCTCGTATAAGTTGGATCTTAGGATTAATAAAGTTGCAGCTTTAGTAAATAAAATTTTCATTAATTGCACAGTCTCTTGCTCATCATTATTATTATTTGACTTTAAAAAAAAACACAAAAGAGTCAAACAGCAGAATAACAAACGTTATAAAAATAGAAAAAAAGAAAAACTCTTTAATTCACCAAAAAGTCTAAAACTTGGGTTTTCGCGTAAGATTTCAAAGATAGCATCCAAGCGAGCAGACTCAACTAAAAGCCTGATATTCACTCATTCTAAGGCAAGGATGTTGACTCAGGATACTGAAAGTGTCAGTTAAATTGAGTTCGACCCAAGAGTAGTGACTTTGGAAGAAAACATGAACAAGATGGTCGAACAGATTCAAACTCTCACTCAGGCTATTGGGATTCTTAATGATAGACAAGGATCTTAAGCTAACCTAAGCCGGAATGTAGAAACCACCTCTCCCCCTGAACTAGAAGACAAAGAATCAGCCCCTAATGCCGAGGTATGCAGGAAAGAGATCAAAGAGAAGCATCGCGAAATGGAAAAAAAAGATCACGCAGAAGTTAACTAAGAAGATGAAAACCATATAAATAGTGAATAGGTTTGACCAAATGGGAATGATCAGTTTGCCGACCTATGAAGACAATGATTTCCCAGAAAGATTTAAGGTGCTAGAATTTGAGAAATACGATGGGACTAGCTTCTCGAAACTCCATACTAGGTTGTCCATCAGGAAAATGGGAAAATATACGAAGTATGATAATGTGATGGTCCAGACTTTTCGAGACAGCTTGATGGGGCCCGCTTTAACCTAGTATGCCTAGTTGGACCTAAATGAAATTGATACATGGGATAAGTTAGCACGGGCTTTCTACAACCAGTATAAATTTAACATTGAAGTGGCTCCGTCCATGTGAGATCTAAACAATCTACAAAAGAAGACTAACGAGAATTTTAAAGAATATGCCTAAAGATGGAGGGGCATGGTTGCTAGGGTGACTCCACCCTTAACTAAAAAGGATCTGACCTTCGCTTTCATTAATAATCTTGGAAGCCCATATTACTGACACTTGGTTGGGCACCCTACCTCCAATTTTGTAGAAATTGTAGCCTCAAGAAATCGAATTGATGAAGTCATTGCTACTGGGAGGCTCCCTAATCTTAAAACAGCTGAAAAGAAGACACCTCCCCCAAGATTTTCCAATAAAGCTAAGGAAACCACTATTAGCGTTGTCAATACTGGTAACCTTATCAGACCTACAACTCTAGTAGCTATGACTGGAGGATCTAATCTCCTGCTAAGTCTAAATCAGAACAATTGCCTATAGAGAAGACAGTTTACACATATTCTCATTCCTCTAAGTCAGGTTCTCATACGATTAAGGAAGGAGAATCTCTTGACATTTGAAATACCAAGAGAAGGGTAAAGATCGAGGGATTATAACTCGGAACTTTGATGTGATTATCATCTGGGGCAAGTGGGGCATTCTATGGACCAATGTTAGAGACTTAGACATAAAATCTACGATCTTGTTGATGCTAAATTGGTTCAATTAGATTTCATCTAGACTCCCACTCCTAACGTGGCTAACAACCTTCTGCTGAATCATAGACATTCGATCAATATGATCATTGCTGAAGCTTCTAAATTAGAAATCGACCTAGACAGTCTCCCCATTACTTTTGAGGAGATAGCGTGGAATTTGAGGAAGGTTAGGTACTTGCAGGATATGAATCTCCGGGATAGGACCCGAACCAAACCGACGATATATCGACTACTTAAGAAAGGAAAGATAAAGAAAGTTAATATCATGGCTATAACAATTCCAAAACCGCGAAAGAGAAGTACTTAGAGGGAGTTTAGAAAGAGATATGAAGCTAGAGATCCGACGATTGACACCCTAAGAGAACTAATAGGGAAGTTTGAGTATTTGGTGGATTATGCCGGTTCACCCACCATATACATTGACGCTTTGCCCACTGGATGGGGTCCAGAATTTGAGGAAGAGGACAAACTCATTGTAGAAACCAAGAAGGCGGCTGGGATGGTTGGAATGATTAGAGATGGGCCTAAGTCGTTGATTTTTTAATATGATGGCAAGACTAAGAAAGTTGAAGAATTAGGAAAGCCTAAGAAGATCACTTTCAATGTCCCGATAGCTTCAGAGAATTATAAAGTAACACCTTTGGATTACTAAATGGTGAATCAAACGACTAGGGCCTCATTACCCATGGTTGGTGGGCTTACCCGCTCGGCATGAGTTTATGATTGGCATGAGGAAGCTAAGAGAAAATCTACTGTGGAAGAGGCTTCTTGAAAAGTCTTCGAAGATATAGAAGATAAAGATCAAAATGTTGCCAAGAAGATAGTGAAGGCCAATGAATACAAGATAATGGACCAATTAACCAAAATATCAGCCCATATCTCTTTAGTGGGCTTGCTGTTGTCATCAGATACTCATTAAGAGGCACTGATTAGAATTCTGAAGGAGGTCAAGGTACCTGAAGGGATTTTTACGAAAAAACTGGGGCTAGTGGTAAACTCAATATTTGCAATGGATTAAATCTCATTTTCGCCAGACGAGTTAGGTAAAGAAGGAGACTGGCACATAAAGCCCCTCTTCATAGTAGTTAAGTGTGCAGGGAAAGTAGTTGCCCAAGTTTTGATAGATAATGGATCATCATTGAACATGTGTCCATTGACAATGTTAAATCTACTTGATGTGGAGGTGATTGAAATAAAGCCCAGCTTGATTTCAGTAAGGGCTTTTGATGGATCAAAACGGGAGATAATTGGAGAAATTAGGTTGTAGGTGTTTACTATCCCTTTCTAAGTTCTTAACATCACGTGAACTTTCAATCTTCTGCTAGGAAGACCGTGGATTCATTTAGCAGGGGTAATTCCATCCAGCTTACATCAAAAGGTGAAGTTCATAGTCGATGGACAGTTGGTTACTATTCTTAGGGAACAGGATTATGAGATTTACAAAGAAACAATTATTCCCTATGTTGAGGACAAAGAATTGGAAGAGCTAGGGTCATAGATTTTCAACAAAGTCAGTATGATCGAAGAAGCCAGACAGGGGGCATGGGGTTGTCTGAAACAGCCTAAGTAGCAGGTTGGAACATTCGGGCTTGGGTATGAGCCCACTGAAGAGGAGATTTAAGAAATGAAGGCTAAAACCAGGACCAAAAGAGGGGATCATTTGTATTATGCTCACATGGATTTTCTGAACATTCGTTAGACATTCCTAGCAACAGCTGATGTTCAAGAACCTGAAGTAGTCGATTTATCTAAGGCCCTGACTCAGTAATGCAACATCGGTCCGAATGGGAGAGAAGATGTCAACATACCGGTTTCTTTGTGTAACTGGTTTTCCATTCCTATGAGTAGGTTTCTTTCAAAATGCAAAATTAGATTAATTAGGAACATTTGATTTCAATAATTAGTTTGATTAGTTAGGTCTTGTTTGTCAGACAATTTGAATTAATTCATTCAATAAAATTTGTTTCTTTCTTTCTATTAATTCTTCCTTATTATTTATTTGTTATCCTTTTCTTTTACTCCTCAGATCCGATAAAAATGATGAATGTAATGGATATCTCGCGCATGTAAACGATGAAAATACCAATATCACCTTCAGCTCTACTGCGTCAGACGTTAGAGATGAAATTGAGACTCTAAATGAAATTCAGGAGAATTGGCATCGACATGAACAGGGTAAAGTGATTATTAACAAACCAACGGATGTGATTAATTTGGGAATAGAGGAAAATGCATGAAATTTGAAAATTGGTGGTGATTTAATGAATGATTAGAAGCAAGAGTTGTCACAATTGTTACTTGAATACTTAGACATATTCGCTTAGTCTTATGAATATATGCCCAGTTTAGACTTGTCTATTGTGGTTCACAAGTTACTAACCAGGGAAGAAATTAAACCAAAAAGACTAAAGCATAGACAATTTAAGCTGGACATACTTCTCAAGATAAAAGAAGAAGTGAAGAAGTTGTTAGAAGTCAGATTCATAGAAGTATTGGATTACCCCAAATGGGTGGCTAATGTGGTATTAGTATTGAAGAAAAATAGGAAAGTTAGGGTTTGCGTAGATTTCCGTTATTTAAACTAGGCAACACCAAAGGATAATTTTCCTTTACCGCATATTGACGTATTAGTAGATAACATAGCCGGGAATTATCTTTTCTCATTCATGGATGGTTTCTCGGGATATAATCAAATTAATATGGCGGAAGAAGATAAAATTAAAACAATGTTTGTTACTACCTGGGGAACGTTTCGTTATTGCATGATGCTGTTTGGTTTGAAAAATGCTGGGGCAACTTACTAGCGTACTATGGTTACCTTATTCCATGACATGATGCATCGAGAGATTGAAGTTTATGTGGATGATATGATCACCAAATCTAAAGAGAATGAAAATTACGTGGATATTTCGTGCAAACTATTTGAGCGACTGAGGAAGTTTCAATAGAAGCTGAATCCTGAAAAATACACTTTTAGAGCGACTTCGGGCAAATTGTTGGGTTTCGTAGTCAGTAGGAGAGGAATTGAAATAGACCAAATAAAGTTAAGGCGATTGTAAGCATGCCTGCACCTAAGATTGTCAAAGAAGTTAGAGGATTATTGGGGAGATTAAATTACATTGTCGGTTTGTATTACAGCCAACTGATAGATGTAAGTCGTTGTTTAAGCTATTGAGGAAGAATGTTGCGATAGAGTGGGATGAAGAATGTGAGCATGCATTTGCTAATATAAAAGAATATCTCATGAATCTTCCTATACTGGTCACTCCTATACCAGGACAACTATTGATCCTTTATTTAACGATTCTCCCCAAATCGATGGGGTACATGCTGGGACAGAAAGATGAACAAGGAAAGAAAAGAACATCTTATATACTATTTGAGCAAGAAATTTACGGAAGGCGAGCAAAAGTACTCAGAAGTGGAAAGAACATGTTGCGCCTTAGTATGGGTGATGCATATACTCAAGCAGTAAACTCTCTATTACTCAATAGAGTTGTTGACAAAATATGACTCGTTGAGGTATTTAGTGGAAAAGTCGGCGTTGATTAGGAGAATATCGAAGTGGCAAATGCTACTCTTTGAGTCTAATATTAAGGTTGGCTACTCATTTCTTATTAAGTGGGGCTACGTTATATAAGAGGTCATCAGGTGCAACACTACTAAGGTGTGTGGATGAAGAAGAAGCCGAGAAATTAATAAAAGAAGTGCATGAAGGAGTTTGTAGTCCTCACATGAATAGGTATATGCTAGCTAGAAAAATCATGAGAATGGGGTATTTTTAGATGACGATGGAATCGGATTGTATCAAGCACGTGAGGCACTGTCACTTGTGTTAAGTGTATGCTAATAAAATCAATGCTCATCCTTAAGAATTGCATGTGTTGTCAGCTCCTTAGCCTTTCTCGATGTGGGGAATTGACATGATCGGTTCAATTTTGTCAATGGCTTCAAATGGGCATAGATTTATTTTAGTCGTGATAGAATATTTTATTGAGTAGGTAGAAGCAGCGTCATATGCTACGGTGACAAAGGAGTAGTGGTCAAATTCTTAAGTGGTGAGAAGTTAGGATGGAAAATGCATTTTGATAGAGCAGCCAATGTGTTTGGATTAGATGATGATGGTGGCAAATGAATTGAGTGGTGAGAAGTTAGGATGGAAAATGTATTTTGATGGAGCAGCTAACGTGTTTGGATGTCGAATAGGAGCAGTATTAGTATCACCTAAGGACAATCATTTTCCAATGACAGCAAGATTAACATTCCCATATACTGACAACATCACAGAATATGAAGCCTGCATTTTAGGGCTCAAAATGGCGCTAGATATGGGAATACAAGAATTAGAAGTGTATGGAGATTTTTCCCTTATGATTCTCCAGATCTTAAGGGAATATAAGATGAAGGACGGGAAATTAATACCTTATCATAAACATTTAAGCGAGCTAGTTGAAAAATTCTAAGAGATTTCATTTACTTACATTCTAAGGATTTAGAATCAGTTTGTTGATGTATTGGCTACATTAGTATCAATGGTGAAAGTCATAGACGAAATAGAAATTCAGCCCTTGAAGATTCAGTTGGAAGAAAAATCGTCTTTTTGCTTTGCAGTTGAAGGGAAGAAAACAAAAGAACCTTGGTATCACGATATCAAGAAGTTACTTCAAACAGGAGAATTTCTTGAAGATGCTGATAGAAAAGATAGAAAGACTTTAAGAAGGTTGGCTACTCATTTCTTATTAAGTAGGGCTACATTATACAAGAGGTCACTAGGTGCAATACTACTAAGGTGTGTGGATGAAGAATAAGCCGAGAAATTAACAAAAGAAGTGCATGAAGGAGTTTGTAGTCCTCACATGAATGGGTATATGCTAGTTAGAAAAATCATGAGAATGAGGTATTTTTGGATGACGATGGAATCGGATTGTATCAAGTACGTAAGGCACTGTCACTTGTGTCAAGTGTATACTAATAAAATCAATGCTCATCCTTAAGAATTGTACGTATTGTCATCTCCTTAGCCTTTCTTGATGTGGGGAATTGACATGATCGGTCTAATTTTGTCAGTGGCTTCAAATGGGCATAGATTCATTTTAGTCATGATAGAATATTTTATTAAGTGGGTAGAAGCAGCGTCGTATGCTACGATGACAAAGGAGTAGTGGTCAAATTCTTAAAAAGAGACATTATTACAAGATATGATACACCCGAGTCTATTATTATAGACAATGGGACTAATTTGAATAACAAGTTGATGGATGAAGTGTGCCGCCAATTCAGGATCAATTACAAAAATTCAACTCCATATCAACCTTAGATAAATGGAGCCGTTGAAGCCGCCAATAAGAACATCAAAAGAATCATTGAGAAGATGGCGATCACATATAAAGATTGGCATGAAATGCTTCCCTTTGCTCTCATGGCTTACAAAACTTTAGTTAGAACTTTTACTGGTGTAACCCCATATTCATTAGTGTATGGAACTGAAGTGGTACTACCAATAGAAGTAGAACTACCAATAGAAGTAGAAATACCTTCATTTCGAGTATTGGCAAAAACTTAGCTCAATGAAGTAGAGTGGGTAGAGAAGAGAATAGGGCATTTGAATCTCCTAGATGAGTGAAGACTTGCAGTGATATGTCATGGTCAATGCTACCAACAGCAAATGATCCGAGCTTTTAACAAGTAAGTACGCTCGAGGTACTTCAGAGAAGGAGACTTGGTGTTAAAGAAAGTGTTACCGAACGTAAAAGACCCTAGGGGCAAGTTCGCTCTGAATTACGAAGGCCCTTATGTGGTGAAGAAGGTATTATCAAGAGGTGCATTAGTATTGATAGAGATGGACGGCTCGGAATTAAGAGGACCAGTGAATTCGGATGCAGTCAAGTTGTATTATCCATGAAAACAGAGATTTAACAAAGATTTCAATTTTTCTTGAATAGTTTGTAGTTAATCTTTCATCGTTTACAAGTAAAGTTGATATTCATGAATGTTTTCAAATTTGAATGGTCATGGACCAACAAACACTCCACCAATAAACCCTGTTTCTTAGTAACATACACTTAAATACCAAACACTTACCATTGAATCTGAATCACCAAAAGAATTGAAATCGAATGTTCTTAATAATTTAATCTTGTTCATTTGAAAAGGGATTTATCATTTAAAAGTCATGAAGAATAGAAATAGAAACTTGAAATCAGACTAAGAAAATTTAAGGTGTGGGTACAGTTTAGTTACAAAATTCAAAGGAAAGAAGAGAAAGAAAAGAAAAGGGAAAAGAGAAGGAAGAAGCAAGCACAGACCCCTAGAGAAATTCTACTAATTAAATGAATGAATATCGGGAGTCAGCATGAGCATACCAATCAGTTGCTATCTGAGAAATCCTTTAGCCCTAAGAAAAATAATCTTAAAAGTCTCTGAAAAGAAATCTTTAAAGGAATTAAGCTAGTTTTGAAAATCAATCTTGAAGAGATCTATCCTCTTAGACAAACCAAAACAAATTTTGAAGGGATCTATCCTCTTCAGATCACAAACCAAAATAAATCTCAAAGAGATCTATCCTCTTTAGATTATCCATAAAAACAAGTTAATTTTACCTGTAACGGTTCTTGCCCTATCCTTCTTAAATAGATACAGTTAAGCCCCATCTTTCCAATAAGCCTTATCCTTCCAAGATAGGCCCTCCTTGAAATTTTTGCTTTATCCTTCCAAGATAGACACTGTTAACCCCTATCCTTTCAAGATAGGCCCTCTTTGAAAATTTTGCTCTATCCTTCCAAAATAGACACCATTAAGCCTTATCCTTCTAAGATAGGCCCTCCTTGAAATTTTTGCGCTATCCTTCCAAGATAGACCCCATTAAGCCTTATCCTTCTAAGATAGGCCTCCTTAAAATTTTTGTTCTATCCTTTCAAGATAGGCCCCCTAACCTTTTACTCTGTTCTTTTAAGACAAGCATTCATTTGCCTCATCCTTTCATGATGGGCAATGTATTCTTTACATCGACCTTTCAAGTCGATATCCTTGATCAAAATAAAACACAGCTTAGTTGATCAGTTTAAAGTAGGTTTTGGCAAAAATGGGTATCTCTTTTGTCTTTGTAGCAAAGTTCTAATCGAACTTTACTACAAAGAGGGGTAGCTATAGATACCACGTTTTTGCCAATTTTTGTCAATTAAGCCAAGTTAATGAATAAAAAGAAAAATAAAAAATAAAAAAAAACGAAAAAATAGAAAAAAAGAAAGTCAAGTTAGGTCATAGGAAGTTAAGTTAAGAGTCAAGTCGTATCGAGTTAGATTAAGTTGTTGGATCAGTTATTAAGATGGGTTGAATAAATTAGTTTTGGGCTATACCAATTTAAGGGCTCAAAATTAAGATTTATTAAATTAATTGGGCTAAATTAGATCGGGCCAGGCCTTAAAAGAAAAGCTTAAATCAACTAGGGTTTTTAGAAGCTGGGAAGAAGAAATCACAAACAAATCTTTCGTATCTTTAATACAAAAGATTCGATTTTAGAACTTATAAATAGCACGTTGGTTAGTAATTCAGAGAAGGTTTTCTTTTTAATCATACATACCTAAAACACCACACATGCCCACATGTCTCTTCATGCGTTACCACTACGCCACACACGCCCCCATGTCTCTTTACGTGCCACCACACGCCCCCATACACCGTCATGTGCCCCTACACACCGTTGTACAAGCACTATGCACTACCCCAATACCCTAACATCGCCGCAACGCATCACCGCCTAGATCCATGCCACCATCGTACAACACCATCGCCTAAACGCTTGCTGTACTCGCCCTTACTGTCACTTACAGCATCCAAATCTTCGTCCGAGCCACTGCCTGTATTGCCCACGCTTCACCCACAATCACCCGAGCATCGCCCAATGCATGCCCTTGCTATCCCCTGTATCTTTGCCCAAGCCTTGCCTTCGCACATGCCTTCTCTTACCTGTCGCATACACCAAGCATGCTCATCTGCTCACCTGAAGTCTTACCTTGGTGCATGCTACTATTGCCCAAAGTGTTGCTCGAGCATCATCCATGCCCTTGGCTAGTGTCGTCTATGCCTTCGCTCATGTGTCGCCCACGCCCTTGCCTAGTGTCACCCGTACTCTCACTCAAAGTCTCACCTGCTCTCCCCCATCTGCTCGCCTATTCGTTCGCCCACGTTCGCCTAAGCCTTACCCAGTGCTGCCATACCACTACCTAAATCACTGCTTAACACCAACGATCTAGCGCTAGGTAATTTTCCAATTTTTCTTATTTTTTATTTTATTTTTTTATTTATTATATTATTTTGTTTATTTTTAGTAATTTTTATTAATTTCCTTTTTTGGTTATTTATTTTTATTATTAATTAATTTTTCATGTTTAAGTGCAGGTTTTTATTTTATTTTTATTATTATTATTTAGTTTGCAATTTTTGTTAAATTAGGTCTTTCTTGAAAAATCATGCTTTTTTATAAAAATATATTTTTGGCACTAAAGGTTTTTTAAAAAAAAATAAAAAAAATCCTAAATTTATTTTTTTTAAAGATAGTTAATTAGGGTTTTTATTTATTTAATTTAGAAAAATTAGATTTTTAAAGCATTTTTAAAATAATAAATATATAAAAAACGTAAACTTGACTCAATTTTTAATATAAAATTAAATCACCCACTAAAAATTTTATAAAAGAACTACGGTCGGTTTGATCTTGATTAGCGGGTACGTAGGCAACTTTGGGATAATTGTTAAAAAAAATTTTTCCCTCTTTTAGAAATTCGTAATAAAAAAAATAATTAAAAAAATCATTTTTAGTTACTTTTGTGAATGTAGGTATATTTTTAATATTCTTAGAAAAATTACAAAAAAATAAAGCCCATCAATTTTTTTTAATTTTCACATTGTGATTTTATCTTAATAGATTAGCCCTTGAACTCGATTTTCTTTGGTTTAATTTTTCTAAAAATTATTTTCTTAGAAAATTCACAGACTAGTGGTTAAATTAGGGTTTTCTCGCTCGAAAATCCTAATTTTATTTTTACCTGTTGGCAACTTCAATTTTTAAATTTTTTTTAAGAAAAGTATTTCCTTAAGTTTAATATCATGTAATTTATATTAAGTGGGCTAGGCTTAAATATGATATTCTATTGCAAATTCTCAACATTCTCTTACATTCTTATCCTCTTGTCATTGTTCTTTGTCTTGCTATCTATTTGAAAGAGAAAATTAAGAGTGTAGTGTTAGGATTTTATTACTTGCAAGTTCATCATACAAAAAAAGTATTGAGGTGCTATAATTGTCAAAAGCCCAATCATATTTAGGAATATTGCTCTTTTCTCAAAAAGATGGACAAAGGATCAAGAAAGAAAGCAATGGTAATAACATGGAGTGATAGTGACCTAAGTGATTTTGATGAGGAAACATGCTTCATGGCAATACACGATAAGGTATATTCCACTTCCTAATCCTCTTATGATGAATTGAAAGATATGTACAATGAATTGTTAAAGGAATTTATCAAAGTTCAAAACAAAAACAAAGTATTGAAACAAATGATGAATGAAGTTGGTGATGAATTTGTTGTAATGAAGAGTAAATACAATAAAGTAGTAGATGCAAAAGAAGGCTTAAAAGAAGATAATGAGTATTTAAGACTAGAAGTCAATAAGCTAAATAAGAATATTAAAGAATTGAGTTCAAACAATGAAGAACTAGTCAAAGAAAATAATGAAGTGCTTGAAAAGAAAGTTGATAGCATAACTAGCATGTATGATGATGATGATGATGATGTGGTTGATAAAGTAAAAAGACTTGAAATTGGAAATGCCATAATGAAATATAGCTTAGATGATTCAAAACAAACTACAGCCAAAGTTGTAGATGAAGAAAAGAATTTGAAAAAGCTCCTTAGCTAAAAAGACAAGGGGTTAAATAAAACCGAAGTTGATTTTAGTAGAAATAATGTTTATAAGTCTTATAAAAGTTACTTTGTCAAAGTAACTAATAAGACTTACAATTATTGTGGAAGACATAGTTTTATTGCATATGCTTATGTAATAAGATGTAATCTAAGTTTGAATCATAAAAGCATGATGGTTTGGGTCCTTAAGGGACAAGCTCATATATTGGTAACTAATCCTGAAGGACTAAAACTAAAATGGGTACCAAAGAAATAATCCCTCATTTTGTAGGATCCTTTAAGATGGAGTAACAAGTAGATCTTGAATAGGGGGTGCTTAAGGCATATGATGGGGGATGTATCCAAATTTACAACACTAGACTTGAAGGATGGAAGGAGTGATACCTTTAGAGACAATGGAAAGCTCATGTAATTAGTGAAGGTAATATTTTAATCAATAAGGACCTTATAATTAAAAATGTTGTTCTTGTTAATAATTTAAAGTACAATTTACTTAGTATAAGTTAATTATGTGATATTGGTTATAAGGTTACATTTATAGCTTCAAAGAGTTCTATTGAATGCATTGGGGTTGACCAAATTTGTTTTGAAGGGCATAGACGAGCAAACATTTACAAAATCAATTTCGATATGTATATAAGTCCAATATTTTGTCTATCTGCTCAAAGTAATGATAGTTAGTTGTAGCATAGGAAGTTGGGGCATACTAACATAAATATCTTATCAAAATTAGCTAAACATGACCTTATTAAAGGCCTACCAAAGATTAGTTTTAATAAAGATAAGATATACCAGGCATGTCAACATAGAAAGTAAACAAAATCATCCTTTAAGTCAAAAGATGCCATTTTAACTTCTAGGCTACTCCAACTATTGCATATAGATTTATTTGGTCCTACTCAATCTTTAAGTTTAGGAGGGAAAAAATTCACCTTGGTCATTGTTGATGATTTCATTAGATACACTTAGACTTTCTTCCTTGCAAGTAAGGATGGATCATACCATGTGTTCTTGAAATATTGTAAGAAGGTCCAAAATGAAAAAATGTTTTTCAATAGTCTCTATTACAAGTGATCATGGGGGAGAGTTTGAAAATAACGAAATGGAAAAGTTTGTGATAAAAATGGCATAAAACATACCTTCATAGCACTTAGAACTTTATAACAAAATGGAGTTGCTGAAAGGAAAAATAGGACTCTTATAGAGATGGTAAGAGTAATGTTTTGTAAAAATAATATATCTAAATATTTTTCAGTTGAGGCGGTTGATATCGCTTGTTATATATCAAACTGAGTTTTTATTAAACCTATCTTAAAGAAAACCCTTAATGAGCTTTTGAGAGGCAAAGGACTTAACATTTCCTGTTTTCATCCTTTTTGTACTAAATGCTTTGTGCTTAATAATGGCAGCGGTCAACTAGGTAAGTTTGATTCTAAATCCGATAAAGCTATATTTCTTGGTCCTTGAGAAATGAGGTTTAGGATCTTGTGTTTAAGCTTAGTGATAGATCGATGATTGGAACAAAATGGGTCTATAGAAATAAACTTGATGAAACCAATATAGTAACTAGGAATAAGGCAAGATTGGTAGCTAAAGGTTATAATAAAAAGGAAAGGATAGATTTGATGAAACCTTTACTTCAGTTGCTTGACTAAAAGCTATTAGGATGCTCTTAGCATTTGCCACCTTTAAAGACCTAAAACTATTTCAAATGGATGTTAAGAGTGCCTTTTTAAATAGCTATTTAAAGAAGAAGTATATGAAGAGTAACCGTCAGGGTTTAAACATAATGAATTCCTCGATCACGCATTTAAATTCAATAAAGCATTTTATGGATTCAAGTAAAGTTTGAGGATTAAAAGTATAATTTTCCCTAAAATAATTAACTACTTGTATCTAGGGATGAAAATAACATATCAAAACAAAAATCACACATCTATGATATGCTAAGAAATAAATCTATCTTTTCAATTGCAAAGGTTAAGTATGAGCGAAAAGAGGATAAAATAACAATAAGTATACGTGCATGGAAGAATGAAAAGAAGAACAAGAACAAAAAAGTGAGAAAGCATACCTAATTTTTTATTAAAGAAAATAAAACCATTAAAAGCTCAAGAATTTAAAGGAACCATTATAACCTAAAAGAACTTGCAATCTAAGGATCAAAACAACAAGCAATATTAAATAAATAGTAAAGATCAAGAAGAACATACCTTCTTTTGATGAGATGTGAGGAAGAATACACAAAAAGGTGAAGTATCCTCAAGATGATATTTAAGGATTACAAGCATGATCCTTGCTCATGATTCTCTTGGCCATTTTTTTACTTACTCTCCAGTAAAGATCATGCCTTACTGCATGAGCATAATTCTTACTCGTGCTTCTCTTAGCTTCCATGTTGATCCACTCCTCACAAATTCACTTTTACTTTTTAACAATGCATTAGAAGAATTAATTATTAAACTGCTAAATTTAAAATAATGCATATGGATTTTTTTTCCCTAATTCAATGAAAAGAAGAAAAAGACTAAATAACTAAGCATGTACAGATACTAAAAAATTCAATTAGAATTGCATCCACCAGGGTCCGATAGGAAGGCAGCCTATTTCCATAATGCTAAAGAAGATGGAAGAAACTCTTTTCTAATAAAACATTCTCATATCAGTTTCCCCAAAATTACCCATAGTAAGTATAGAATGGGGAGCAGTGTTTATAATAAGTGTCTATTCAAATTCAATGACCATCTTAGAAGCTTTAGGAACTCCATATCAAGCTCTACTTCTCTTACAAAATATTTACAATCACAAAACAAAAAGGGCTAAAAACCATTGAAATCAAGTTGTGGCTCAACCTCTTTAAACTTTTCCTATGGGGTTAATAAATCTACACTTTTTTCAATTTTTGCAAGAAGCACTTCTAAGTTGATAGAACTAGAAATCATATTAACTTTCACCTCTAACACCTATCACTTTATAGTAAACTCTACTTTCATGTTTTAGCTGCTAAGATCGTCTCTAATTTCCAGCTCTTGTTCTCATTCCACCACCTACTCGCCATCTTTATTATTAAAAAACCCTTCCATGTATCCAAAATAACAATTATTTGTAGGGTAATTGAACATTTCATTCTTTGAAAACTCGGAGCAGTATAAAGCAAAGGCTAAGGGTGGCAAAAGGGGAAAACTATTAATATTAAAAGTACCATACCTATCCCAATGCTCATTAGCCAACTCCATTATAGACTTCCATTTTGGTTGCAGATCTACCTTTGTACGCAATGGATATGGCAACATGGTTGGAGTATAGACTGATTCTTTGAAAGTGCAAGAACTCTTTATTATGCATTCTTTTAGGATTTCTAGGAGAACTTCCTAGAAATTATTAAGATAAAGCTCTTTTCACAATTTCTTTGAGTTCTGAGTGTAGATAATACTTCATCTCAATGTTTACAACTAATACCTTCAAATCAATAGTTTGCAAAAATTTGAACCATAAATTTAAAAAATGATAAAGTAAAGCCTACAAATGCAAAGAATGAAAATAAAGTAAGATGAGAAATCAAGAAACAATAATGCAAATCTTAAAACAAAAAGGAGGAATTTTTTCAGTTTTTTCAAATGTTTGTATATATATATATATACTTTTTTTTTTCTTTTCAAATTTTAGAAGTAGTTAGAGCATTAGATTTAGGGCGTTCCTAATATCGTAACTGTAGTCCTTAGTAATGGTGCCCAAAAACTTGATGGGAGGTAAATACACCTGTTAGTTTTATATTCTAACGGATTTGAGTTTAGATGTTGATCCTTCAAGGACTACCTATAGGTGTGAGTACTAGTTTTACCCTTTTCCTAATATCTAATTCTAAGAAATAAGATCAATTAATCAAAGGCAACAAATATAAACTAACCTAATTAAAATAAATAAAGAATAAATAACATAATAAAAGATAATTAAAATTAACTAAGAATGCATTAACTTAGTATTCAATTATCGATTCCCTTAAAATAACTATACAATATATCAATCTCATTCTCATTTATTAGACCATGGGAATTCCTCATATGAGCTAACCAGAATCGTTTCAACAAATTAACTCCTAACCTAAAGTATAATATACTTACACCACTTTTCTAATAGAATATCTTAAAATCGCATTAGACTCTTAAATTCCATTATTAGGTTATCCTAGTTTGAAAAAACCAAATAGCTAAACCTCAGTCTATTGAATTACTTCTAATTTCATCAATCTATTTACTATAGGATCTAGTGAACTTTATAGTAAACTCAAACATTAAATCAATAGCCGGTAATATTAATTCAAAGACAATAAAGTACAATGTAATCAGATCATAGTAAAAAGAAATCATAGATTAATAGTAAAAGAAAATTAATTACATAAAAAACTAAGGTTCATAATAAGTGAATACTAAAACTAAATTAAAACATTGAGAAAATAAAGAAAGAAAAAGGAGAAAGAGAAGTCTAAAACCATGGCCTATTCTATTAATTGTCTATTGGTTGTCTATGTTCCAATTACAAGGCTTATAAGTTTATTTATAATACAAAAGGAATGTAGAAATATATCTCCGGTGCATCTTCAAAATATCTTGAAGTATCTCATGCATATCTCTTTGTTCCAAATTAGGCTCTTAAATAAAAGATACGTGGAATCATGGCATGGTGTCAATATTGCATAACATGTTTATTGCCAATTTGTTCTCGCAATAGCACGATGACGCTATAAGATTACAGGCTTTAAATCTTTCCTAAAATAAGGAAATTCACAAGGAATAACATGTTTATACCCTATGTTCATGGGTATGATTCCTAGGAGTGATTTTTCTCCACTCAAAACCTGATTTGATTCTTCAAGTTTATCAAACAAAGTCTAAAATCAAAATAAAACTCAATTAAGCACCAAAATCACTAAAAATACCCAAGAAACATATAAAAGCACTATCAAAATGACCATTAAAACATGTGCAATTTAACATTTATTAGTAGTCAACTTCCTCTTAATGTCATTAAGGCTTTGTTGAGCTCAGTTTGTCTGAACTCTATCCCTTTCGTAGTCAGTTCAGTTAGAGGGGTGATAATGGTGCTAAAGTTGTAGATGGATGTCCTATAAAAGGATGCTAGCCTACGGAAACTTCTAACCTAAGCCGCACTCTATGGGGTCAGCCAATTGACTATGGTATTGATCTTTTCTTCATCCACTCAGACCCTATCCTTCCTAACTACAATGCTAAGAAATATGACCTAATGTATGTAGAAAGTTCACTTCTTTAGACTACCATATAACTTCTTAGCTCGGAGTATGTTAAGTACTTCTTTGAGGTGTTTAACATACTTGGCAAGGATCCCACTATAAGCTAAAATATCATTAAAGTAGAGCATTGATTGTGCAAAGTATCGTTCATTAGTCATATAAATGTGCTCTACGTGTTGGTCAACCCAAATGGCATAATCGTCCACTTATATAGCCTTTCTCATGTCTTAACGGTGGTCTTCCATTCATCTCCTTCCTTTATCCTACTATGGTGATACCCACTCTTCAAATTTATCTTCTAAAATATTTGAGCTCTATGTAATTTGTCCAACATGTCATCCACTTGGGGAATTGGATACATGTACTTTACGATGATCTTATTAACAGCTTAGCTATTGATAATAAAAAATAACATTGTTTTTATGGTTATTTTGTGTTATTTTAGGCCTTTGTCAAATTAATTTTGTGTTAATTTGAGCTTAATTCATTTAAATTTCATTTTCAAAGACTTCTGGAGCATTTTGTGAAGTTTTGAAGATTTTTAGTACTTTTTGAGGTAATTTGAAGCAAAAGCATTGATCGTGAAATGAAGTGAAGAGAGTTCCAACATGAATAAAGCGAAGAACAAAGTCTAACTTCATTTGATTTAGAGAGATTGATGATTTTAGATCAAGTTTTGGAAGATTTGAAGATATTTTAGATGAATTTTAGAGCTTTGGAAAGGACCATACTCATGAACAATGAATGTGCATTAAAATCATGAGCAAAGGAGTGAGAAAT
Source organism: Lumnitzera littorea (assembly GCA_024138015.1). NCBI lineage: Eukaryota > Viridiplantae > Streptophyta > Magnoliopsida > Myrtales > Combretaceae > Lumnitzera > Lumnitzera littorea. Next base: position 10,238,201 of record JAMXBB010000001.1, on the reverse strand, counting down.
GAAGCAGAAATTAATGTCTAAAGATGACCACGACCATGGCCATGGCTGTTACTTGTGGTCCTTTCATCAATTAATTTCTTCAATTTTCAAGTTTTTATGTGAGAAACAAGTACACAACCAGCCATAACTGCCTTATACCTAAGGGGTGGTTGCCATATGATTAGCGAATTTTCTATTTTTGTTGTACATCTTCTATTTTCAAACATGATATTCATTAAATCTTTTATTTTATCAGGTTTCTCTTTGTAAACTTGACCCCACAGCTCTATAAATAGATCTTAGGCTAGAGTTTTCAAAGAGAGCCCCCTTTAGATAAAATTATAGTCTAGAATATTATTAAGGGTCTCTCAATTTATTTTCTTTTTTTGTTATGTTGTTACTCTTTTAATTTATTTTTAGTGAAAATTATTGAAATCTAGTTCCTTCTTGCAACAAGTGGTCTTTCTTTCTATGATTTTATTTTTTATTGATTTAATTACGCTAAACATATCGTTGTCAATTAGTAGTGTTACAGTTACTAATGGGATGTCTAAGTTTACTATAGAGTCATGAGGCCTACAATAAACAGACAAGCGTAATCAGAAGAGTTTCAATGCACTAAGAGATTAGGTATTGGATCTTTCTAGATTAAGGAAACCTAATAGCAAGATCTAGGCACTTCATGCAATCTAGAGATACCTTATTCGGTAGCGATGCTGGTAGAGAGGGTCTTAGGATTAAGAATTAGCCAAAGATGCGAGTCTAGCTAATTCAGATTTTGATTTTTATAAGAATAGGATTAGGATTCTACATGGTCTAGAGAATAATTGAGATTAAAAAGGTTGCACAGCACAAGGTAGTAAATAATAAAGGTTAATTTAGGATTATGTATTTCTTATTTTAATTAATTCATGTTACTTATTTATTTTTATTAATTTAGTTAATTAGTTTTATTGCTTTACTTGTTCTTTTTATTTTATTTTTCTTATGTTATCAATCCTTATTCATCTTTTCTATTTAATCACAATTTTTTTTATATATTCTAAAGTTAGGTAATTGGATATTTTAGGAAATTGCTAATAATTAGGTTCTTACACATTAGTTCCCTATCGGATCAATACTCGGACTTACGTTCATTTTAATTATACTATAACTTGACTTAGTGCACTTGCTTGCTAATGATCAGTTGTCTACGTACATTTGCTACGATCGATCTTTTTATGGTACAAGGATAGTAGGGACAGCATATGGATTAGTTCTCTCCCTTGCGAATCCTTTCTTAATTAGCTTATTTACCTGCTGCTTCAATTCCTTGGCCTTATTAGGATTCATGTAGTAACTTGGTCAATCCAGTAAACTTAGTCCAGGTAGTAGATCTATTGTGTGCTTTATCCCGTGCAAGGGTGGTAACCCCTTTTGTAGTTTGTTTGGGAACACATCAGCATATTAGTCCAATTAAGTATAAAGATCTTATGAGGTTGAATCTAGGTCAACAACTTTTAAGAGCTGCTTAACTACCAACAATTGCACCGAGTCCGCTTTCTTCATGACTTGCTTCAATTCACCTTGATTCATATATAATGTCTTTTTCTCCTAGGCTTGATTAAGGTCAGCCTGAGCCTTATGCTCTTCTTGGGGTATCATTGAGTAGAGCACTACCCTTTTCCTATCCTTCTGAAATAGATAGGTATTCTTATATCTATTGTGTATCACTTACTTATCGAACATCAAAGGTTGGCTCAATAATACATGGGACATATGCATTGGCACTAAATCACAAAGGACTTCATCTTTATACTTATCTCCAATGGAGATCAACATATGGGCTTGTTAGGTTACATGTAATACTACCTTTTCGTTTAACTAGTAGAGTTTGAAAGGTTGAGGGTAAGGATAGGTCGGCAACCTGAGTAAAGACCAACAGGCTGTAGCCACATTCATGCGGCTCCCTCCATTGATGATCAACATACGTAGGTTCCCTTTCACTCTATACCCAATGTAGAAAATGTTCTCTCTCTATGCCTCTTCTTCAGTTGGAGCCAAACTCAAAGCTTTACGTACAACCTAGTTCATAAATTTCCCTTTTTTCGAAGGCACAGTAGCCTCTTCATCCTAATAGAACTCACCAAGAAATCCTCCAATAGTTTCTTTTCTCTCTTCCTTTTCATTCTCTAACTCTTCCCCATCTGCATTCTTTATCTTGTCTTCCTTTATAATCATTACCCGCTTCTTCAGAGATTGTGATGCTATGCATCTGAAACCAAGACATTTAAATCACTTGGTTCTTCCTCCCTAAGCTTTTTCCATCATCTTTGTTTTCCTAGAACTCCAAGATCTTAGCCTTACTCCTATTATCTTTAGCTGGTTAGAGGTTTGAGTCGATCCACATCTTAGTTGTACTTAGGTTGGCTAGAATGAGTTTTGCCTTAGGGTACAAGTCAATTAATAGGAGCTCAGCTAAGCGGTCTATACCTTTGTTACTCGACCTTTTGTGCAATCTAAGCGACTTCATCTAAAGTCCTTATCCTGTAGACCTTAATAATGTCCCTGATGCTAATCTTTAGGCTAGAGACGAATTGAGAAATGGTTTTCACTTTAGGCTCATCTACATCACATTAGATCATCAACATCTAAGAGATAATCATCTACATTCTTCGTCCCTTGCTTTAATTCCTAGAGTCTCTTGAATTTTTCATAGTTGTAATGTTCAGGGATGAAGTAACCTCACATTATCCACTTCATCTCATTCTAAGTTCCCACTTTACGTCAGCCATCTTGCTTCCTCATGGCTTGCAACTTCTTCCACCACATAGTTATATACCTTGTGAATTCCAAGGTGGTCAATCTAACTTGGTCTACATCGTCATAATCATAACAATAAAGGACTTTGATAATCTTCTCCTCTTAGTCTAAGTACTCATCAACACTCCCAACTCCACTAAAATTTGGTATTAATAATACCTTAACATTATCTATGCCTTTAGGAGGTTGGCTAAGGGGCTCTTCAAATTCATAAAATTTGCTATCCTCCTCTTCTTCTTCAACATCTTCCATCTCAATCCTCCTCCTAGATCGATGTCCATTTTCACCTTCTCCTCTAGCCTTGTACGAAGCTAGGTAGTATGGTTTGTTCAATTCCTATTATCTATAGATTCTTGCTTACCTACTCAAAATAGGTTGCGCATTAATGACAGCAAGTCGACGGTTAACTTAGTTGGCATCAATTGGTCAGACATTATCCCATACCTCCTTGACACGACTGTTGCCAGTAATCTGGTTACTGAAGGTTGTCATTTCCACTATCATCAAAACCAAATCATTTATTTTCTCATTTGTAGTGCAAGGAGTTTAGTTCCTGTAGGGGCTACAACTTAGAAATCACTCTCAGCTTCCACTATGACATCATGTACACTTAGCATTAACATCTCACTTCTTTAACTCAAAGATCATAGGAACCACTACTATCCAACAATAACACTAATCAACCTAATCATAACTACTACCACTACCAACGATCACCACAACTCTCCTATAAATAAACAACACTCTAACATCAACAACACGGAACAATGAGGGGCTACAGCATAAGGCTTAGAGTCTCACAACACCCACTTCTCTATTTTCAAAGTATGAAAATAGAGTATAATAGAATGCTTCACAACACCTGCTACGAACACACAATACTGATAATAGTACTTAAACCAGTGCAACCCTATACCTAAGAACACAACATACCATACTACTTCTTAATCCTCCAATCAGTAAGAACATAGCTTATACAACTTCTAATTAAAACCTTAACCTTTGATACTATAACAAAAGTTAATATACCTAAGGTGATTCTCAACCATTAAGGCTTACCTCGAGCTTGGAAAATGGGTCCTTCTCGTAGAGAAGAAATGGAATGGAAGGGGTTTTCTAGCATGATCTAAAGGCTAAACCAAGGATATGACTCACCAAGGTCCACAATTAAGCTGACACCACTCACTCGATAAGACTCATGAGAAGTAATACTAAGTACACTCACCACTAATTCTTAACTAGAACATGAACTAGATAAGTGTAATAGGAAAACAAAGCATAAAAGCTTGGCAACGAGACAATGCTTAGTAATACTTAAGATAAGATGATGATTGTTGCAACTGCCTCTTACAAGGGTTTAAATACCTACAAATTAGGGTTACTTGCTCTATAAGGAAAAGTGATGGGAATCAGGTTACTGAAGCTTTGACGCATAGCTGAGCCCGAGGACTAGAGGGGTTGGCACAACGAATCTTTCTGTTCCAACCAACCCTTGTCGAAGCTAAGTACTCCCTTACCGAGTCACCTTTAATATCGTGCCGTATGGCTGCCCATTTTTTTGTGGTATGCCAAGATGATGATTACTTTCTAGTGCCGAGCCGACCAATTACTTGGCATTTTCCTTACCGAGAAGTTGAGAGAGAAAGTCTGGACTAACTAAGCCATTCCTGCTCAGATAAGCCCATCTGTCCATACTTTTTGTTCGCATCTCCTAACAAGCTCACTAATGCAACATCGCTACATGCACAATCATATTTAGAATTTGTAGCACCAATGATTGTTCTCCTTATATATTTATTCTTACCTTTTTGTATTATGTGCATTGCTTCTTTAGGAAATGTCCTTTTTGTTTTTTTCCCTTTTTGGGCAAGTTGCCCTAATTTACAAGTATAAATACCTTTGTACTTGTAGTTGTAATTTATTAAATTCTCTTCAATACACTTTTGAGTACTTTTATCCTTACGTAAACACTGTTGTTTACTCTTGGCATCACTCTTATCCTTTCCCTTAAGCAAGGTTAGGTGGTGGGTAACCTCATTGGACCAATTCGTACGTCATATTAAATTGTGCCGTAAGTCTTTAGAAGTCCCATTGGTGCGTCGTATCCTTTAGAGTTGTTCATGGGTTTTTGCTTATTGTTTCATTTGTCATTTTTGTCCTCCTTTCGTACCTTTCCCCATTAACCATTTTCGAGCTTTCTGCAAGCTTAGACCTATCCAGCAACCGACCTTATTTATTCTTGGTCACGGTTCGTAACATCTTGGTATCAAAGTGGAGGTTTTGTGTAAACTGTAGTAGTTCTTCTTGAAATTCTGTTATATTCTATTTTACATATATGAAACAAAGTAAGTTACTGTGTTCATTTGATTAATGTGTTGTTAGCTACTCACTTTCCGAAGTATTTGTTGAGCTTTGAATCTATGATGAAAAATGACAGACTCAAGTATGAATGTTGGTAATAGTGATGATAGTGGAGTTGTCTACCATAGACGACAATCTAAGGGAACTCCCAAAAGCACTAATGAGAGGCTTGGTGAGGTAGCTAACCTCTTAGTAGATCTGACTCGAGTTGTTCATGCGTTGTCTTGCCAACCCACTGAAGCCGCGTAAAATACCCCACAAGCTGCTCAGCTTGTTAAAGGTGAGAACCTAGCCCAACCCGTTCGAGGTGGAGGGGTTAGCGGATGAGTAAGGCGAAGGATAGACCTGAGAAAGCTTGATGAAGAGGAAGAGGAGTATTTTGAAGAGGAGCATGTATGAATCCCTAAAGCATCTGACCATGTGAAGCTTCAGATTCCGAGTTTCAATGGATCTGGAAATGCTGATGAGTATTTGGATTGTGAAGAGAAGATAGAGTATGTGTTTGATTACTATCAATATTAGGATTATGAGAAAGTGAGAACTGTTACTGTTGAGTTCTCTAGATATGCTGGCATATAGTGGAAGAATTTTTAGGCCATGAGAAGACGAGAGGGATACTAAGAGATTAACACTTAGCTCGGGATGAGGAGGGTGCTCAGAAATAGATTCGTGCCAAAAACATACCTCCAAGATACTTTCACTCATCTTTAGGAGCTGAGGCAAGAAGGTTGAACTGTTAATGAGTATGTTTAAGACTTTCAAATGCTTATAATACATTATGAAGTAGAAGAACTACCAGCTCGAACAGTCTCAAGATTTGTTACTAGGTTGAGAGGAGACATTTGAGATATTGTGGAGCTCCAATGATTTAACACAATGGATGAAGCTATTAGGATTGCCCAGTGAGTAGAGAGGTAAAGAAGGAGTCGAGTAATGACCAGAATGCCGACTAGCTAATCAGGACAAGCAAGTCATTGAGCTTAGTCTAGTACTAAGTCGATTAGAAAGGCTGCCCAAACTGATGAGAAAGGGTAAGGGTCTAGTAGGAAGATAGGCCAGATCAAGTGCTTCAAGTATCAAGGGTTTGGACATATAGCTCAGTGCCTGAACCAAAGGATGATGGTTATTAAGGAAGATATCCCAAAGTTAGAAGTAGAGAGTATAGATGGGGAACTCGAAGAGGAGAAGGTTCCTGCTGAGAAAGAACTAATTGAGGAGGACGCGTTTCCCGAGGACTTAGACCAGTTACTCGTGGTTGTTCAGTGCACTATGAGTGTAGAACCCTCACAAGAGGAGGAGTAGAGAGAAAATTTGTTTCATACCACTTGCAAGGTGAATGATCAGATGTGTGCCTTCATTGTGGATAGTGGAAGTTACACCAATGTAGCATTGGCCAATCTTGTTTCAAAATTGAAGATGTCGACTGTTGCATATCTTAGGCCGTACAAGTTGCACTGGTTGAGTGAGAAAGGAGCATTATATGTCACTCAGCAAATACTACTGCTAATCACTATAAGGAATTACTCTGATTAGATCCTCTATAACGTGTTGCCTATGTGTGTTTCCCACATGTTGCTCGATAGGCCGTGGTTGTTTGATAGAAGAGTTATACATGACGATTACAGAAACACGTATATGTTTGAGAAGAATGACCAGAATATTACATTGAATCCAATACCACCGAGAGAAGTTCACAAGTTGTAGATGGAACTTGCTTGTGGATTGAAGAAAGCTCTAGTGATGAGTAGAGCTAAGCTCCAAGAGGCCATTAATATTGATGAGTCAACCTTATTGTTGGTCAAGCAACTATTGGAAATGAAGGAGCAGGGTGAGCTTCCTTAGGAAATCAAGGAGTTGCTAGATGAATATACCGACTTGTTCCTAGAACAATCACCTGAAGGGTTGCCCCCAACTCGAGGCATAGAGTACTACATTAACATAGTACTTAGTGTTGTATTACCAAACAAGCCAGCTTATCGGATGAATCCCGAGCAGGCTTCTGAGCTCCAATGTCAAGTTAATGAGTTGTTGGAGAGAGGCTATGTAAGAGAGAGTCTCAGCCATTGTGTTGTGTCTGCACTTCTAGTGTCAAAGAAGGATGGAACTTAGCAGATGTGTGTTGACAATTGAGCTATAAACATTCATGATCAAATACAAGTATCTAATCCCGAAGCTAGAAGACATGTTGGATGAACTGAGTGGAGCCAAGATTTTTAACAAGATTGATCTTAAGTTTGGTTACCATCAAATCCGCATGAGGCTAGGAGACGAGTGGAAGACTGTGTTCAAGAGTCGACATAGACTTTACGAGTGGATGGTAATGCCCTTTGGCTTGTCGAATGCCTCGAGCACTTTCATGAGACTTATGAACCATGTACGGAGACATCTTATAGGGAAGTGTGTTGTAGTGTACTTTGATGACATCTTGGTATACGGTGCTGACATGCCGAGTCACTGTGAATATCTCAGAGCAGTCTCGGATATCCTCCGTGCTGAGAGACTATTCAACAATTTAAAGTATTATTGTTTTTGCTAGGAGAAAATGATATTCTTAGGCTATGTAGTTAGTAAAGGAGGCTTGCGAGTCGATGACAAGAAGATCAAAGCAATTGTTGAGTAGCTGACTCCTACTACTTGTGCTAACATAAAAAGTTTCCATAGACTGGCTTTGTTTTATAGAAGATTCATTAGGAATTTCAGCACCCTCGTTGCACCACTTATTGAACTAATGAAGAAAAATACCGACTTTTGATGGGAAAGGAGAGGAGTTTGACTTTGACAAAAATTTTGAGCTGGAATGTGATGCATCAAGTATTAGAATAAGCGTTGTCCTAATGCAAGAAGGTCAACCAATTGCCTTCTACAGTGAAAAACTCTAAGGACTGTAGCTGAAATACTCTGTGTATGACAAGGAACTTTTGACATTGATCCAAGCGAAGCAAGTATGATAACATTATTTATTGCCAAGAGAATTTATCATATATACTAACCATAAATTGTTGAGGTACCTCCGAAGCTAAACCAAGTTGTCGAAGTGTTAGGTGAGATGGATTGAATTACTTGAGAGATTCAATTTTGTAATTAAATACAAGCAAAGAGCAACGTAGTTACAGATGCTCTTTTGAGGAGACATGCGGTTTTATCAAAACTGTAGACCAGGCTGTTTGGATTTGCGAGTATTAAAGAACAATACTCCATGGGTCTATACTTTGGATCAATAATTTCGTAATTCGTAGGTGGGAGGATAGTGGACGAGTATTATTTAGAGGATAGCTACCTATTCCAAAGGGGGAAACTGTGTGTGCTGACTTTTTCTCTACAGGAATTATTAATCAAGGAAGCCTACATTGAAGGACTCTTTAGACACTTTGGGGAGAGGAGGACCTGTAAACTATTGAATGGTTGATTCTTTTGGCCAAGAATGCGGAGAGATGACTAAGTTGTCGATAGCTGTGCCGTATGCAAAAAGGCCAAGAGTCGAGTCGAGTTAAGTAAGGGAAAGCAATGCCCCTACTTATTCTGACAAGGCCATAGATTGAACTAAGCATGGACTTTGTTTTCGGATCGCCGCGAACTGCCTGAAGCAAAGATTTTGTAATGGTCATCGTAGATCGGTTCAGTGAGATGGCACACTTCGTGCCTTGCACCAAAACTAACGACACTTCAGCTATTGCTTCTCTTTTCTTAGAGGAGATTGCATGGATATACGGCATGTCGAAAAGTATATTCTCCAACAAAGACTCAAAGTTCTTAAGCTATTTTTGGAGAACCCTGTAGCATTGGCTGGGAACCAAATTACTCTTTAGCACCTCATATCACCCCCAAACTAATGGCCAAACAAAGGTGGTTAATCGTACTTCAGGGTCATTGCTCCGAGTTACAGTAGGCAAGAACTTGGTTGATTAGGACATCTGCTTGCTAGTGGTTGAGTTCATCTATGACCAAATTGTACATGACACCACTAAGCAAACTCCCTTCAAGGTGGTCTATGGATTCAATCTCGAGTTACCCCTTGACTACACCCCTGTACTAGCACCCCCGCAAGAGGACCTTAATGCCTCAGCTAGAGCATAATCTCTTCAGTACATCTATGACAAGGTCACTTGGCCATTGACCAAGTTACTAGAAGAATGTGAGAAATGACTAAGGGTAGGTTGGCCTAACAATTTCAGCTGGGAGACTTGGTATGGCTACACCTCAGTAAGGAACAGTTCTTGAATAAGAGGGAGAACAAATTATCTATAAGAGCGGAAGAACCTTTCAAAATCCTCTAGAAAATCAGTGACAATGCCTACAGGTTGGAATTGCTTGAGGACTATGGGAGTTCTAACGCCTTCAACATTGCTAATCTCAGCCTATATCACCTTAATGGAGAACTGGGTGAACACCATTCAGATTTGATCCCAAATCTAAAACAACTTGGAGGGAATGATGGGAATCAAGTTATTGGACCTTTGATCTACAGCCGAGCCTGAGGACTAGAGGGGCTGGTATGATGAATCCTTCTATTTAAACCAACCTTTACCAAGGCCGAATGCTCCCTTGCCAAGTCACCTTTAATTCCATGTCGTATGGCCACCCATTTTCTATGGTATGCCGAGTTAATGATTACTCTATAGCGTTAAGCCGACCAATTACTCAGTATCTTCCTTACTAAGAAATTGAGAGAGAAAGTCCAAACTGACTAAGTCATTCTTGCTCAGATAAGCCCATATGTTCGTACTTTTTGTCCGCATCTCCTAACATGCTTGCCAATGCAGTATTGCTACATGTATAGTATCGTATGTAGAATTTGTAGCACCAATGATTGTTTTTCTGGTATATTCATTTTTACCCCTTTGTATCGTGTATATTACTTCTTTAAGAAATGTCCTTTTTGTTTTTTCCCTTTTTGGGCAAGTTTCCCTAACTTACGGGTACAAATACCCTTGTATTTATAGCTATAATTTATTATATTATCTTCAATACACTTTTGAGTACTTTCTTCCTTGCATAAACATTGTTGTTTACTCTTGGCATCACTCTTATCCTTTCCCTTAAGCAAGGTTAGGTGGCAAGTAACCTTATTAGACCAATTCGTGCATCATATCGAATTATGTTGTGAGTCTTCGAAAGTTCCATTGGTGCATTATATCCTCTAAAGTTGTTTGTAGGTTTTTGCTTACTGTTTTATTTGTCATTTTTGCACCGCCACCCCCTCGCGCCCCCCGCCCCCCGCCCCCTTTCCTACCTTTCTTCATGAACCCTTTTTAAGCTTTCTATAAGCTTAGACCCATCTAGTGACCGGCTTTGTCTTGGTTACGGTTCACAATAAAAAGACTAAAAGGCTAATTCTAATATGGTAAAATATAAGGAATAATTAAGGGTACAAAATGAGCTATGGAAAAGGGAAGCTTCGACTGGTATATTCCTTCTCATTCTTAGTGAGGCATGTGGCCATTATTCATTGAGTAGGCTTTTGGAAGTAAAGAAAAATAAGTATGGTTGAAGTTACTAAGTGCTGAGATGTTTTGGTCTTTGTCCCCTTTGAAGGTTGGCAATTGGTGACCTCAACTCAAACCTTGGGATATAAGGTAGGGAGTCAGATGAGCTTTAAACCACGAGATGTATGGGAGTTTGTCTTCGTCTAACCTTCCTTTAAGTGCTTGAGCAACTGGGTTTTGGAGCATCTTTAGTTGACCTTGGGTTAGGTTTTTAGCATTCTTAATTCTAGGGACTGATAAGGCATATATCACTATTAGGCAAGTGCGCCTATCAAGTAACAGTATAGAGAACTACAAGAATCTTGGGTTATCTATCGTACGAGGATTGTACACTTACTCACTTGTGCTAATTACTCTTAACTAATTTGAATAAGGATATTAGTAAGGATTTGGATAAAGATTAGAAATAGGAAATTGAAAAGAGAGTAATTAATAAAAGTAATAATGAAATAAAACCAAACAAACATAAATTTGGATATTTAGATGCTAATCACCACGAGTATAACAAGTAAGATCTTTAGGCATTTTAACAAATCTCTTATTTTTATTAACCTGGGGATTCAAACATTAATTTAATAAGAATCACTTCTTTATTAGATTCTAATCCTAATTACATCCTACCTAAATCACTTTTAGGATAGGACTTCTTAGAACAGCACTAAGAATAGGAATCCCGTACATAAGAAAATATTAAATTGATTCTAGAAGAAACCTATAACTTATCTCTAAGCTTATAGTGAATCTCTTCAATTATGGTAAATCCAATTATGTATTAGCTTTGTGATTTCAATACATAATATCAAATAAATTAAGTTGAGACTCTAAAAATAACAACTTAATTCAAATTAAACACACAATTGAATTAATAAAAATAAGAAGATTACATTAAAACAAAACGATTCTTGTACACTACATTTATTACCTCAATGGCTTACAGATTTAGATACCGCTGCTTCAAAGCTGTAATCATGAAAAAGATTATAACTTGCATGATTACAAGAATATTTCTATCCCCTATTCTTTCTAGCTTGGGCTCTGCCTCTCTCTTTACAATTGTCTATTGTTTATTTATGATGTTTGGAAAGAACAATCTTCAACTAGCAAGTGTATAATAACAAAATAGATGTGAACACGGCCACGATGGTTGGGCATGAAGACATCTTTACAATAATTCTTATGAGAATTGTCTTGAAATTAATTAAGAAAAGAACATGGCTAGTGAACACATAGGTGGTGGGTGACTATGGTCATGCCTTTATTACAAATCCTTCAAAATTCAATTTTCAATTTAAGGACAAGAACTCCATGGCCAAGGTACATGGCTATGGTGTGTACCCCTGGTCGTCTTCTTCACTTCTTTCTTGAACAGATTTTCTCCAATTCTTGCCATCTTCAATTTATTCTTCAAAACCGATAAGATTCTTCTAAAAAATCTCCTAAATTCTCGTATATTCATCAAATTGCTTCAATTGAGTCATAAAATAAAAAATAACTCAATCCAATAGTAAATTTAACCAGTTTATATTCAAATAGCTTAAAATATTTAAGAACATATTAGGCTCGATGAGTGTAATTTTACACTCATCTAATTTCCCCATACTTAGACATTTGCTTGTCCTCAAGCAAATAAATTGATCCTTGACAAGGATTGATAAAAATAGAGACAACAATTTTCCATATTGACCACTATTATTCAGGAATAGCAATAAAAATGAATTTGCCCCCACAATAGAATTACATCCTCTTTAAAAATTTCTAGTTACTTATACACTTCTTCTTCTTGTTCACTTTTCAATGCATGTTGGACATTAATATTAGAATTTAGTTGCCAATTCTTGTAAACCGATGTTTGATCATATTATTTACTAAGGATTTTCTTCCTAAATTAGTCTAATTTTTAGTTAGTTGAGCAAAAATTATACGCGACTCTCTTTTATTTAGCTAAGCTGTATACAAATCTCTCTTAATTCCATTAAACACCATAATCAAGAGTAAATATATGTTGTATCTATAGGCTCCGTAATTAGGTATTCAGGGTTCAGTTAGTAAAATTTAAGGCTATTGGTTAAGTTGTTTAATCGAGCTCAAATTTTACGATGAAGTTAAGCTTGGATTTAGAAAAATAAATAATAAAATAATTGATTATTATAATATTGAATTATATGTATATTACCCATTATTTATTGGAAATGCATAAAACGAGTTCCGATAATAAACGAATCGATGGAAATAAATTATATACATACTATAAATTATAAAATAACTTAAATAATATTTAGGAGTATTTAGATATATCATATATGTATTTATGTGTAGGTAAAAATATGTGAAATTACTTAAAATATTTGTAATATGCTAATTAATAATAAGTGTGTAATGGTCTGGAAATAGGCATGGTAAGCCGAAAATTAAAAAAGAAAATTATCCAATAAAATTTAACCAAATATAACGTAAAAATGGCAGAGGATAAGGGACAAATAATTCAACAAATCATCCAAGAAGCCCTCTATATTGAGAATACCATCCCCATTCCACATTTTGGTCAGTTGGGAATTAAAAAAAAATTAGGGAGAGGGGAGGAGAGAGGAAAAACCAAATTTACAAAAAATTAGAAAAGTAGTGTCTAATTAGGGTATACAAGAAAAGTATACGCCTAATGACCACCTAGGAGTAGACGACCACCACCATTATGGTGGCAGTGCTCAAACCGGCTGACAAGGCCATGATAACTGGTAGTGGCTAGAGCAAGCAACACCAGTGAGTTCGATTCTCCTTACAATTTTTCTTTATTTATTAAAAATATTAAATAATTATGAAATTTAATATTTTGAGATATTTTTGTATTTAGTTTTTAGGAAAAATATGATTTTGATAAAATTAGATTTTGTGATATGTAGTACTTAAAAAACCCTTAAACCTGAGTTTATTTTCAATTTAGAAATAAATGATCTTAATAGGGTAGTTTTAAGCTCAAAATTTTTGTGTAGTATATTTAGAGTATTTAGAATAATGGTATGAAGAGATTTTTCATAAATCTATTTTTGAAATTTTTAGATAATTTTTAGGCCTTTAAATTATATATATAATTAGTAATTTTTAGCTAAATTAATGATTAATTGTGTAATTATTGACTTAATATGTAATTAGGTGTTTTAGGATGTAATTTCTGATGTAATATGATATTTGTAGCATTTAGGGTATTAGATGTAATTATTATGTATAATATGTAGTGAATATGTGTAAATTGATAATATGTAAAATTGGATTTGTAATAAATAGAAAATATTAGGTTAAAATTGATAATATAATAATAATAGTAGAATACAATAAATCTAATATAAAAATTAAATTTAGGTAATTATATGAAAAATGTGAATTTTCCTTACATTAAGAGTAAATTTGATAGTTAAATTAGGATAATGGTATACTGTATGGATTAAAATGCTAGTTAGAGCCCAAATACAATATTTAGGATACTTGATTATAATGTGATTAATTTTACATTATGGTTCGGAACAAGTTCTTAAGTTTCTTGTATAACACTGTAATTGAAAACTAAATTAGAAACGGATTCGAAAACCAATTCCGAGACTAGCCTAAAATAGATTGGAAATAAATAATATATATATATATATATATATATAGAAAATTGAGTCAAATTATAACCTAAAGCTTATATGTTATAAGGATATAAATACTAAATGAGTATTAATATTATAGGACATGCGAAGACAAGTGACCTACGGCAAGTCGACTAAGCTAACTGAAGACTTCGAGTAAGTTGTGATTAATATGTTACTATATTTTGGAAGCTTGAGATTGTAGTTGAATGTGTTTGTTAGATAGTTGACTGTGCGTATGCCCGTACGTGCTTGTTTTTGAGTTTGATGATATGATTCTGGCTTATTATTTTGGCTTGTATTTGTATGACTTGTTTAAAGTGATTGAATGCCATAAATTGGACCCAACTAAATATATAACTTGTAAGTTTAAAATGGACTTGCGTAGCAACCCAATAGGAGAAACTTTTAGGGTTCTCCAGCTAAATACTGATCCCTTTGAAAGGGATAGTGCTGGATAGCATAATAGGTCCTTTTTTTTAATCCTTAGTCAAACTAAGAATAATGCAATAAGAGGACAGAAGGTCATGGCAAGGGTGAAGTTAATGGTTCAAAGGTAGTTATGGAAGAAGTGGTGTCTCTATTGCATAAGCTTGGGTTTGGCATAAGCTGTTGAAATGTACGGTAAACTTTCTAACCTGGATTAGAGCAAGTGTAATTTCTCTAATCTCATAACGGATCGGATAATGTCATGCGATGGTATTTGCTTGTACATACATTGCATTTAACTAATTTAGTTGATAACATTGTTTGTGTTTGATGTATAGTTTTAAGTTTCTGTCCGAACTTACTGAGTGGTTGGTTACTTATATCCCTATAGATGTTATTACAGATGCTAGCAAAGAAGTGGCCATATAATTATCTTAAAGTTAGTAACTACTAGATCCTAGAAAGTGAGGATATAAAACTGAGGATTGGATACACTCTTGAAGTTTAGGTCTTAATTTTAAGTCTTTTAATATCAATTTATGTATTACTTATGTAGATTATGATTAAGCTACTAAATCTTCTAAATATACTCATATTATTTTAGTGCAAATGAGTATTTTTCATAATTTCATAGATAAATAACATGTTTAATTTATGAATTGCTTACTCTAAAGCAGGTTAGTTATGGATGTTTTGTGTAAATTAAATCTAAGATAGTAGCTATAAGGTCAACTTCTATCCTAGAATGGTTTGCATGGTAAAACTGTTACGACTCTACTGCTTTAGAGCAAGATAGTATCCACTTATCCCCCGTTCATTCACCTAGCATAAAGTATTGCTGACAGGCTTTTGAAATTTAATTAATCGCCTAAGCTTCATTAGTAGTGAGAAAGAATCTTACTTTTCTAAGGGACTAAGGCCAATTCTTGCTTATTTAACTATTCTCATAATCAACATTGACAGTAGGAAAGAACCTTTTTCTTCTGAAGGATCAAGATCAATCATTATGAATTTTTCATCATTAATTTTTTTTTAAGCAAACTGGCAATGGAATAGAATCTCATTCTTTTAAGGGACTGAGACTTATCCTTACATTCAACAAATTGGCAGCGAGAGAGCGAGAGAGAATCTCGCTCCTTTGAGGGATTGAGACCTATCCTTACCAATCATTATTCATCAATTTATTCTTAATTATGCCCTAATCCAAGATTGGAATTTAAAGGGGAATTTACAAGTGACAAGTTTCATTTACTTATTTACTTGGAATTATAGAATTTTACAAATCAAAAGGGATAAGGATACATTTAAGTAAATTTCTAGAAGTAGCACATAACTAAAGCTCAACTTCAGTGATTAATTAATATTTTGGAATCTTAAGCTAAATAACACGTAACTCACGTTCAACAAAAATTTCACTACTTAATTCCAATATCATGTTCCTTATGTCATAATGACCTAGGAAAAACTTAATACAAACACTATTTCCTTATTAATGGGAAGTGCACAAATTTTAGGGGGTCTCAATTGATAAAAAGTAATTTTTATAATGATTCATGAATAATAGTGTCCAAATAATCACATACCCTTTCCCTACACTTAATTGAGTGAATTATCCTCAATATACTGAATTCTAAATCATAGGAAAAAAAAATCATTACTACAATAAAGTGGAGAAGATGTGGAAAAATAATACTCCCCTAAATGTGTGGAATTTAGATTGTTTATTGAGACTTTTATTAGACTTTATCAATGCTCAAGATCTATTCAACATACTTAAAAGAAGAGATAAGTGCATATGGGAAAATAAAACCTTTATTAATTCATGAAACTAACAAAAACATGAAAACTGCAAAGAAATTCAACATTCGACCTAACTAAATAATTATTCAAAAATCGCAAAAACTTGAAAACATCAAAATTAACTATAAATAATCTAAAAAGAAATCTAGATCTTCCACAATAGTCTTGTTGTTCAAATCCACATTGATTGGCTCGATTCCTTCATCGCCCTTAGAAGGCTCTTTCTCTTTGGCCTTTTATGTTGCTTCTTCCACTTCTTCATCATCTCCTCAATTCATCCTTCTTGCCACGTTGATCAATTCCTCATCTGTAAGCGGAGAAATTTTCATCTTAATTTAATTGGCAAGGTTGCTACAAAACTCCATCATTTAGCTTTGTCTTCGAACAATCGTTTTAAGGATTGTTACATAATCCCTTGAGATTCAACTGACTTTTGGACTTGTGTCTTTAGTTTCTTAATTTTCCTAACAAGTTAATTGTTGGAGGTGGTTTCAACTTCTTTTCTTTTAGGAGGTGTTTTGTTAACCTCGTCAGGAAGAAGTCCCATATGATGGAATGTGGAGAGGTTCATGGAGGTAGCATTCTAGATCATTGTGAGTTAAAGGTTGTCCACTAGAAGTTAAGTTATTTGGCTAAAATAATGACATAGGGTCCACAACCCAGTTGATTTATTGGGAGTCCATTACTTGATGTTGCATGTAAAATGCGAGAGCAAGAGCAAGAGCGATAGCAAAGTTAATGGGATATCCTTCTACAAGGCTATAGGGGTGGAATACTTCATGTGTAGCTACCATTCTTGTGCTTTTCTTACTCCCCCTAATTGTGTAGTTAAGAAGCCAATGAAGAATTCTATGGTTTAGATTGATTAGGTGTAAATCTCTTGCAAATTTAGGATTGTAAATTTTCTCACTACTCAATTTAAGCCAATATGATATTAGGGTAACACTGCAAGGCAATTCACATGGAAGCATGTCGAACTCTAGTGAACGAACAAAGTCCTTGTCATAATTTCCCATTAAGACCCCAAATTCAGCGATGGAAAGGTTGAATTCAATGTTTTAGAGGTAGAATGAAATTGTGTTTCGACCACCACAAGGGACTTGGTCGTGTTCCAATGACATGGTAGTGAGGAATTTAAGTGTTAACTCTTTGTAGACCGGTTCTTGGATAGTAAGCAATCTATCCCAACCCCCTCTCTTGACTATGGCATGGATTTCAGGTTCCATGCTAGCAAGTTTGAGGACTTCCTAATCTATAAAGCTTTATCGGGAAAAGTTTTTTTGGACAAAGCTTCATAATGATTTTTGCATTCGGGATCATCAAATTGCAACATATGCTTAAGGTGTGGTAGTAGGGCAGCTAAAGGATCCTCTTCTAAGATGGTGTTGGAAGAGTTCTAGTAGCTAGCCTGTTGGGTTTTTTGTGATGCCATTGGTGGTTGTTGAGGTGGTTTTTGTGTTTTCTCTTTCTCTACACTTGGTTAATGGACTAGTGTTTAAGGATGATTAAGAGGCAATAGGGTTATTCAAGATGCAATTGAACTTTAAATATTAGTTTCTTAAATTGTTAATACAATATTAATGAGGCAACTAAATTTTTAAGAAAGTTGCAATAATATCTTAAGTCTAGGTAAGTATCAAATTAAGAGATATCTAATCATATTCATTGCATCTTGATGGTAGGAAAGTGATTTATGAAGATGGAAGTGGATTTTAAGCGAAAGAGATTCAAAACAAGAAAGTACATCTTATTTCCTTAAAAATAAAATTCGGATGCATCCTATCTTATTGGCAATTAGGGTATACGGGGGCCTACCATAACTAATACGAACCCATTGATGAACACAAGAACTTGATATCACGCGTAACCAAAAGGGTAGGTCCAAGCTGCAAGATGGCTTGAAAGGTAAATGATAATTAAAGGTTGAGCCGGGGGGGGAGGGGTGATCCCGTGCACTGACAAAGGATATGACGCACCAATGTCTCATATGAGCTCAAGTCACACTTGATATGATGTATAAGTATGGTCAAAGGTCACTCGCCACTAGTCCATGCTCGAATGGGCTAGACAAGAGCAGCTTAAGAGTAAGAGGGACACTTAGCTTAAGAGTAAAAAAAAAAGTTCAGTGTATTCTCTGTATTATGATGTCCTTAACTTTTACAATATGATGGTATTTATATCATCCCATTAGGGCCAATTCTAAGTTACAAAAATTACAAAAGAATGGCCTTTATTTGCTAAAAACAAAAGAATAATTTACAAGGAAAATATGAAATCGTATAAAAGAAGGAACGCGGACATCCTTTGTCAGAAAGGATAGTATGGATGTTAGTAAAGGATAGTGCACACATATTTTTACTGTAATTTTGACAGTATTGTAGTTGAAGCAAGGGTAGAGCTCGGTTTAAGCCTATTTAGCATTAGAAGGGGCTGAACAGTGGTTGGTTCAGGGATGGCTCATATTGGGGTTGACCTTGGATGGCCGACTCCTGATAGTTCTACTCAGCTTTGGTACAGTAGAGATTGCTACATTCAAATTTAACGCTTGGAGTACGGTTAAGTGGAGGGTTCAGTTCTGCATGCTTTACCTCGGCATGTTGGTTGATCACCTTAGCAATATCTTAGATGGCATGGAGAGCAAAGTAGCTTAGCAAATTAGACTAGGGAAAGCACTGCTCCTCGACGCTTAACTCACTTAGGACAGTTTGGCAGACCATTTGAGAGGGCCTTCGACTTGGGAGCATGTAATCGGTCCTTGATCCTTATCAATGATTGTGGTGAATGGCTGTGTTCACCAATAGGGTCAACTCCTTTACATATCTCTAACATAATTTTTTTTCATTTGACGAGAGGAACACAAGTGTGACCATGAGTGTATTTACTGACCGTGGCCCGTAGTTGTCTCGTAATTTATTTTCAATCCTAACTTTCTACCTTCCATGTCCTAAAAGTACACAACCAAGAATACAGCTATGTTCCTAGATTATGATCTTCTCATAAATTTACAAATGCAATTTCAACTCAGATTTTAATTTACGATGAGAGGAATATGAGCAAGACCATAGGTGTAGTCTTGGGCTATAGTCTTTACTGGACTTAAATTTGCCTCCTTTCCTCGAGTTTTGATCCTTGATTCATGATCATGATTCATTCCAGCCTCTTCATTAGTCATCATAACCCTTTGTTTTCTTTAATTTGTCATAAAACACTTAAGAAACATCTAGAAACTAGTTGCATTAGCTTAGTACATAATCAAAAGACATAAGATGAAGACAAAATCATGATAGAAATCCAACATGCTTGGGTTGCTTCCTAAGAAGTGCTTTTGGTTAACATCATTTGTTAGATGGATGAAGAATAAGGTTACCCATTTTTTTGTGATCAGGCGGAGGTCGTATTTAAGGTTATTCTCCCTTTTGAATTCTCCATCTAAGTATATCTTGAGTTGGTGTTCATTTACCTTAAAAGTTCCCTTCTTAGGACTTGAGATTTCTATCGCTCCAGACGAAAATATTTGTGTTACAACATAAGGTCTCGACCATTGAAATCTAAGCTTACTTGAGAAGTGCCTCAATCGAGACTAGTATAGCAAAACCTTATCCCCTACTTAGAATTGCTTTCCTTGTTGGATCTTGTTGTCATGAAATTGCTTAGCACTATCATTGAATATCCTTAAGTTCTTATAAGCCGTATCTCACCATTCTTCTAGCTCATTAAGGTTAGCACGTTTTATGGCCCAATGGACCTTATGCTTAATCTCTATTAGTAAATAACATGCTTTTCCATAGACAAGCCGATATGAGGTTGTCCCAATCAGTGTCGTATATATGGTTTTATGAGCCCAAAGAGCATCATTAAGCTTTTCAGACTAACCTCCATGATTATGCTTAATGGTCTTTTCTAAAATTCATTTCAGGTCCTCATTTGCTACTTCCACTTTCCCATTTGTTTGAGGATGGTATGGAATTGTGATTCAATGCTATACTCCATAAAGCTTCAAAACCTTTTCTACTTAGACATAGTAGAAATAGGTTCTTTTATTGCTTATTAGTACTTCAGGTGCAACGAATCTAGAAAGTAGACTCTTTAGGAACCGTCTTACTGCCCTAAATTCATTAGTAGGTAAGGCTTGCGCTTCTACCCATTTAGACACATAATCTATATCACTAGGATATACTAATTCCTATTCGAATTTGGAAATGGTCCCATAAAATCTATACCTTAAATATAAAAAATTTTGCAAATCAAAATAGATTTTTGCTGCATTTTATCTCTTTTAGATATGTTCCTCATCCTTTGACACTTATGATAAAGATTAGCAAACTTACGGGCATCTCTAAATATTGTTAGCCAATAAAAACCACATTCAAGGATTTTATGAGCTGTTTTATTTACATTCAAATTTTCTCTTGTTGACCCTAAGTGAGAATGTTCTAGAATCTACCAACCTTCTAAATGAGAAACACATCTACGGACTATTTGATTCGCACCAAATTTTAATAAATAAGGGTCTTCCTAGAGATAATTCTTTACATCATGGAAAAACTTTTTCTTTTGCCTAAAATCTAGTCCTGAAGGAGTGATCCTAACCACTAGATAATTAGCTATATTAGCAAATCAAGGAGTTTCCTATGGATCTAGTCCTGAAGGAGTGATCCTAACCACTAGATAATTAGCTATATTAGCAAATCAAGGAGTTTCCTAAGGACTTACCCGGTACAATTTCTAGTCAGGGAACTCATCATTGATTAGTTACTCATCGGCCTTCTCCAATAATGGATTTTCTAGGCATGAGAGATGATCAGCTGCCAAATTCCTTGCTTCCTTTTATCTCTGATTTTTAGATCAAACTCTTGGAGTAAAAGAATCCACCTGATTAATCTCAACTTGGAATCTATCTAAAAACAATCTACTTGATCAATCTTGGCTTGGTATCTATCTTATTCAGCAAATATCGCAAAGTAAAGTGGTTAGTATAAACAATAACTTTGGATAAGATGAGATTTAACCCAAATTTATCAATAGCAAAGACTATTTCTTGGAGTTTCTTTTCTGTTGTGGTGTAGTTCTCTTGCATCTCAATCAGAGTCTTGCTTGCATAATATATCGACTGGAAGTGCTTTTCCCTCCTTTGACCTAATACTATCCTACAGCATAATCACTAGCATCATACATTAATTCAAATGGTAAGCTCCAATTTAGGGCTACCATAATAGGAGCGCAAGTTAATTTATCTTTTAATGCATGAAATGCATCCATACAATCTTTAGAAAATATAAATGGAGTATCCTTTTCTAATAATCAGGTTAAAGGTCTACCTATTTTAGAAAAACATTTAATGAACCTTCGGTAAAACCTAACATGTCCTTAGAAACTACGTTTGGCTTTGACAAACATGGGTGGGGATAACTTAGCAATATTATTGATTTTATAATTGTCAACTTCTATGCCTCTCCAAAAACCTTATGTCCTTAAACTATTCCCTACTGTACCATAAAATGGCATTTTTCCCAATTTAGGACTAAATTAGTTTCTTCATATCTAGTCAATACTTTCTCTAGATTCCTAAGGCAATTATCGAATGAATTCCCAATAACAAAAAAATCATCCATGAAAACTTCCATTATATTTTCTATAAATTCATCAAATATTATCATCATACATTGTTGAAAAGTAGTGGGTACATTACATAGGCGAAAAGGTATTCTCTTATATGCAAAAGTACTACAAGGACATAACAAAGTAGTTTTCTCTTGATCCTTTAGGGCAATAGGAATTTGAAAACAACCAAATAAACCATCTAAAAAGCAATAAATCATATGACTTAATAGACGTTCCAACATATGGTCAATGAATGGTAAGGGAAAATGATTCTTCCCTGTAGCGTCATTGAGCTTCCTATAGTCAATATAGACTTGCTAGCTAGTAATCGCTCTCATCAAAATTAGCTCATTCCACTTATTTTGTACTAGTGTCATTTCTTTCTTCTTTAGTACAACCTGCACCGAACTAACCCAAGAATTGTCAAAAATAAGATAAATCGTACATGTATTTAGAAGCTTGATCACTTTTACATTGACTACTTCCTTCATGTTCGGATTCAAATGTCTCTGCAGTTGTACTATTAGTTTGTAATTCTCCAAGCATTATCTTTTGTGTATAGAATAAAAGACTAATTCCCCTGATGTTGTAAATCTTCCATGCGATTGCTCTTTTGTGTTACTTAAGTATGTTAAGGAGATTATTCTTCTACTAGTTAGTCAATCTTGAGGAAACTATTATTGGAAATTTTGAGTTTTCCTCTAAGAATACATATTCCAAAGAGTCTAGGAGCTACTTCAACTCTAAATTTGGTAGCTCTTGAATGGAAGGCTTCAATTTTGCCTCCTTTGTATGTTTAAAGCATTTAATCCTTAACTCCTAAGTTGGAGGACTGATTTCTAGCTGAGCTTCAGCTTTAATTACCTTTGGATCACTAGATTCTTTCTTATAAATTCCTCACATCAAACATGATTCCAAGGGATCCTTAGATAATGGTACCTACAAAGTACTAAACAAAGAGTAATAAGGGGAATCAAGACTAAAACATGTATCATCTCTCTCAGCACATTTTCTCATTGCTTCTTAAATTTTAATTATCATCTCTTCTTCTTGTACCCTTAATTTAAGCTTTCCATTGCTATATAATAGCTTTGGCTATAGTTAAAAAGGGTCTTCATAAAATGAGAGGTACGTTAATATCTTCGTTGATGTCTAATATGACGAAATCTACACGAAATATAAATTTATCTATTTTAGTAAGCGCATCTTCTATTATACCCCTAGGATATGTCACTGATCTATCAATTAATTATAAGTTCATCCTAGTTGATTTAGGTTTACCTAGGCTTAGCTATTTAAATAACTTATAAGGTATCAAATTTATGCTGGTACCTAAATTAGCTAAAGCTTGTTAAATAGATAGATTTCTAATAAGACAAGGGATAGTGAAGCTCCTTGGATCCTTTAGCTTTGTGGAAAGCTTGTTTTGTGGAATAGCTGAGCACTCCTTACTAAGCATGATAGTGGACAATTCTTCTAGATTCTTTTTGTTGGACAGCAACTCCAAAAATTTTCAATATTTGGGCATTTGTGACAATACTTTACAAAAATTAAATTAATATCCAATTGTTTGAATAAATCTGGGAACTTATCATATTGTTCATTTGTGTGCTCCTTCCTTAATCTTTGAGGATACGAAATATGTGGTTTATATTCCTTGACTTTTGGGAGTTCTGGCTCTTCTTTAGGGGGTTTAAGCGCTTATGTAACTTTATCTTTCTCCTCCTCTATCATTGATTTGAGGTTAACTTGAGATTTTTTGGGTGGCTTAGCAACTTGCAACTCTTTACTGCTTCTCAAAGTCATAGCTTCTGCTTAAGTTTGTGGTGAAGATTTCGGTTGCCCTTCAATTGAAGCCTTCGCAAGTTGTTCTATACACTTCTTGATAATCGGTAATCTAGCATCGTTACTTTATATATACCTAATCAACATTTCTTCTAATTTTGAATTCTCCTTTTTCAGAGGGTAAGATTGAAATCCATAAGGAACATTAACATTTCTAGGTAAATTTGCATATAAAGAATCACCCATACAAGGGAAACACTCCTTACCCCTTTCTTCATGATTGTTAATCGATAAACCTTGAAAAACCCATTGGTTTATTCCATGATAAGGTGGTTTTTGGAAGTAAGATGGCATATATCCTCATGATATGGCTACATTAGGCATCATAGATTGCTATACTAACATAGTAATAAAGTCTAACCTTTTGTGTAGTGCATCCAGCTGTGTTACTATGGTTGCGGTAAACTCTACATACTTTTTGGTGATTTATTCCTACTAAGTTTGTCACTTTCCAAATGATAGCTATTCATGGCTAAGCTTTTGAATAATGCATATGCTTTACTAGGTGTCTTTGAGTTCAACGTATCACCTATAGACACATCAATGAATTTTTGAGTTCTAAATTCAATCCATTATAAAAAGTTTATACCTACATCTAGAGTAGTATAGCATGATTTGGAAATTTCCTAAGTGACTCTTTGAAATGCTCCCATGCATCATAAATCATCTCTTCGTTAGATTAAGCAAATAACAAGATATTACTCCTAAGCTTAGCCGTCCTGGCTAAGGAAAAAATTTTTCTAAAAATATTTCTATTAGTAAATCCTAGGAGGTAATGGAATCTTTTTATAGTGAGGCTAACCATTGCCTTGCTTTTCCCTACAAAGAAAATAGAAACAACCTTAACCATACAACATCATCCATAGCTCCTTCTAATTTGAAAGTCATATAAATCTCCAAAAAACTTACAAGGTACGCATATAGGTCCTCTTCTGGAGAGCTTTGAAATCGCAACTGTTGTTGAACCATCTAGATAATGATCGATGAGATCATAAATTTGTTTATAGTGATAGCTAGTCTTGCAATGCTAGAGTTGGCCCCACTAGTCGACAGCTTAATGTGGTTAAATAGAGTTTCATGTGCCTTATCATTATTAGCCATTGCTTTAAATTTCCTCACTACAAAACAGGAAATATTCCAAGTTAGATCTAGGTTCATTAATAGAGATAAATAGAAAAATTTGCAAAAATTAAAGATAATAGAGCAATAAAGGAATGAGCTTGATCAACAGTCTCCGATAACAGCACTAAAAACTTGATGGGGTCTAATCGCACTATTAGGCAAATGCACTTGTTAAGTAATAGTATAGAGAACTATAAGACTCCTAGGTTATCGATTTCATGAGGACTATACACTTACTTACTTGTGCTAATTACTCTTATTCAATTTGAATAATAATATTGGTGAAGATTTGGATAAAGATTACAAATAGAAAATTGACAAGAGAATAACTAATAAAGCAATAATAATACAAAACTAAACAAACATAAATTTGGATATCTAGAGGTTGATTACCATAAGTGTAACATGTAGGATCTTTAGGTGTTTTAATGAATCTCTTATTTTTATTAACTTGTAGATTCAAACATTAATCTAATAAGAATTTCTTTTCTTCTAGATTCTAATAGGACTCCTAAAAATAGTATTAGGAATAGGAATCTTACAAAAAAGAAAATATTAAATTGATTCTAAAAGAAACCTATAACTTATCTCTAACTTATAGTAAATCTCTTCAATTATGGTAGGTCTAATTATGTATTAGCTTCATAACTTCAATATATAATATAGGATAAATTAAGCTAAGACTCTAGAAATAACAACTTAATTCAAATTAAACACACAATTGAATTAATAAAAATATGAAGATTGCATTACAACAAAACGATTCTTGTATACTACATTATCACCTCAATGGCTTACAAATCTAGATTCCGTTACTTCTAAGCTATAATCATGAAAGAGATCATAACTTGCTATTCCCTATTCTCTCTAGCTTAGGCTATCCCTTTCTCTATACAATTGTCTATCGTCTATTTATAATGCTTGGAAATAATAATCTTCAAATGGTTGTAAGTGTATAATAACAAATTAGATGAACATAGCCTAGAACAAGGCCATAATGGCAGGGCATAAAGACAACTTTGCAATAATTCTTATGAGAATTATCTTGAAATTAATTACAAAGGGAACACAATTAGGGAACATGCCAGTGGTGGTAACCGTGGTCATGCCTTTGTTAAAAATTCTTCAAAATCCAATTTGCAATTTAGAGATGAGAACTCTACAACCAAGGTATACAGCCATGATTCGTACTTGCGGTTGTCTTCGTCACTTGTTTTGTTGAACAAATTTTCTCCAATTCTGGCCATCTTTAATTTATCCTTTGAAATTGATAAAATCCTTTTGGAAAATCTCCTAAATTCTCATCTTTTCATAAAATTGCTTTAATCGAGTCTTGAAATAAAAAACAACTCAATTTAGTAGCAAATTTAACCAATTTATATTAAAATAGCTCAAAATATTAAAGAAAATATTAAGCCAGATGAGTGTAATTTTACGGTCATTAGTAGAGCCTCAAAGAGGCCAGTACATTATGCAAATAGGTAAGCATGGATGACATAAAGGTCATATTTCTATCACGAATGGCATGACCAACCACTCACACAATACATGTCTTGTCTTGAATGTTGTCTTTTATTCATAACCTAGCCTCATTCTTATTCGGTGGTAACTAGACTTAAGGTTGATCTTTCTAAATACTCAGGCTCTATGTAGCTCATCTAGCATGTCATCAAGTTGAGGAATGGGGTATTTATATTTCATTGTGGTTTTGTTAACAACTCGGCTATCTAAACATATCCTTTACATCCCTTCTTTCTTTGGCATAAGTAATGTTGGGACTGCATATAGACTAAGCCTCTCCCTTACATCTCTTATCTCCGCTAACTCATTGACTAACCTCTAGGTTTTAGTGGCCTGTTCAGGGTTCATCTTATAGGCCGATTTGTTAGGTAAAGTGACTCAAGCACTAAGTCAATGTAATGTTCTATTCCTTAGAATGGGGGTAGTCCCTTAAGTAATTCTTCAGGAAAAAGTTAGTGAACTCCTTAATCAATCTCTTAACCTCTTTGGGTAAATTAGTAAGCTCTCTTAATTCCAATAGCCTAACAAAAAGGTTGGTTCATCTAACTATATGGCCTCTCTTTGCTCAAAACAACTAAAGATAAAGGCCTTCTTTATACCTCGAGCAACTTTAGCCTATAACTTACTAACTTAGCTTAAGGTTATTGGGTTTAAGGTGATCTTCCTTGCATCCTTCTGAAATAAATAAATATTTCAATATCCATCATGTATGACTCTTTGGATGAACAACTAAGATTGGCTTAATAGCATTTGTGATGCGTATGGGCAGGACATTTGATAGTGCTTAATTAGCATACATATTTTATGCAATTTTGGATATTAATCTAGTTAGTTTTATAGCGATTTGGAGCCTAATTCATTTCATTTTCATTTTGAGGAACTTTGGAAGTGTTTGATGAACTTTTGAAATTTTTGTCAAGTTTTGCAGCTCAGTTGAAGAAAAGCATTTTTCAAGAAATTGAAGTAGAAGAAATTCAAGAAAGAAATAATGTACAGTGAAGACCACAATTGGAATCTATGGCCATGATCCTTGGCCATAAACCCCTTGTAATCAATTTTGATGGAAATTTAAAGATTTCAAACTAAGTGCAAGATGACGCCTTAATTCCACGGCCATGATCATTGGGTGTAGTGATTCTATAATTTTCAAATCTTCTATTTTATTGAGTTTTCATTGTAAATCTACATCTAACTCTTGTAAATATGTATCTAGGCCTAGGTTTGTAGAGAGAGTCCCCTTGGGAAGAGTCATAGGGTGGAATTATATTGAGGGTTTCTCATCTTTCTTCTTCTTTTATTTCATCATTTTTTCATTTTAATTATTCTTAGTGAAATCGTCATTGAAGCTTAGTTTCTATTACAATATTTGTTTTATTTAATCTACAATATTACCTTTGAAGATCTAATTACATTGTACATATTGTCATTGAATTCATATTTACTTAGGTTATTAATTTGATGTTTGATATTGCTATTGAGTTCACAAGTTCTGGCAGTGAACAGACTTAAGTAATTAGAAGGAATCGAGTAGGCTAAGCAATTAGGCACTAATTTCTCAGGATTAAAGCAACCTAATAGTAAGATCCAAGATCTTAATACAATCTTAAGTGATTTATTAGAAAAGTGATTCGGGTAAATAACAATTGTTTACTAAAGATTATGCACTCTTTAACTTAATGAATTCTACATATTTATTTTATTTATTCTTGTTTATATTACTATTCTTATTTTATTTATCGTTCTTCACTTTTCATTTAAAATTATCCTATATTGTTAAGTTAGATAATTAGTAATTTACGGCATATTGCTAGAAATCTAGGGTTTCTTATAAGACCTACAATTAGTTATTCAGAGTTTGGCTCGTAAAATTTAGGGCAATCAGCTAAAGGATCCGATCGAGCTTAAATTATAAAGTAAAGCTAAAAATATTAGTAAAAATGATCCTATAAGTTTGAATTTAAGAAAATAAGTAATAAAATAAAAGAATATAAAATTTTTAAATTTTAAGTATATTACTCGTTATTTATTGAAAATGCATAAAATGCATTCTGATAAAGATAAAGAAATAAATTATATGCATACTAAAAATTATAAAATAACCTAAATAATATTTAGGAATATTTATTTGTACTATATATCAATTTACATGTAGGTAGAAATACGCGTAATTACTTAAAATACTTAAAATGTGCTAAAACAATACTAAATAATTAAAGAAAATTCATAATTAATTATGAAAAAATCAAGAAAAATCAGAAAAAATCCAAAATTGAGGTGTGGCAATCTGGAATTGAAGAAATAAAAGCAACCAATCAAATTATAACAAATAGAAAGTAAGAAAAAGAAGAGATAAAGCAATTGTCAAATCAATTTAATACACAATAATTCCCCAAGACCTTTATAAATACCTCAAATTTTTCAGAAACTCATTTTAGATTCTCGAATTTTAGAAAATTAGAGAGAGGCGAAATTGAGAGAAAATTAGGGTTTTATAAAAAATTATAAAAAAAAAAAACCTATACAGTTGGGGTTTCTAAGGAGAACTTAGACTCGACAAGCAACTGGGAGTGGACCGATGGTGGTGGCGCCCAGATGGGCCAACACACCCATGGCCACTAACGATGGCTGAAGCCACCAATTTTGGTGAGTTCTGATTTCTACTTAATTTTTCTTAAAATTTTAAAATTATCAAAATAAGTTGGAAAATTATGAAACTTATTATTCTGAAATATTTTTGTATTTAGTTTTTATAAAAAATATTATTTTAATGAAAATATATCCCATGATATATGGTTTTTAAGAAATTATGGAAAACCGAACATGCTTCGGTTTAGAAATAAATAAGCTTAGGAGTGTAATTTGGAGCTTAAAATTTTTTTGTAGACTACTTAGGTGATACAAAATAGTGCCACGAAGCCCTTTCTCAAAAATTAATTTTTGAAATTTTTAAATAATTTTTAAGCCTTAAAATGATGCCTAAAACGAGTGATTTAGGGCTAATTAAGTAATTAAATAATTAATTACTAATTTAGTGCATAATTATATGTTTTAGGATATTGAAATTTGATGGAGTATGCTATTTGTAGCATTTGGAGTGTTAAATGTAATTATTTGGATAATATGTAGTAAATATGTAATAGGTAAAAATGAGAAATTTTGAGTTAATTTGGTAATTTAGGGTAATTAGGTTCAAAATTTGACTTGGGATGAATTTAAATATTTAGAATATTATTTGATATTGGGAGATGATATTTGAAGTGATGAGAACATTAGATGTGTACATTTTGTACACATTAGATGATAATGTGTAATATGTAATTATGAGAAATTAATAATTAGGAAAATATTGGTTAGAATTGATATTATGATAATAATAGGAATATATAATAAATTTGATGGAAAACTTAAATTAGGGTAATTATATGAAAAATGTAAGATTTTCTTATAACAGGGGTGAATTCGGTAATTAAATTAGGATTTGGGTGTATCGTATAGACTAAAACATTAGTTAGAGACTAAAAAA
Source organism: Lumnitzera littorea (assembly GCA_024138015.1). Taxonomy (NCBI): domain Eukaryota; kingdom Viridiplantae; phylum Streptophyta; class Magnoliopsida; order Myrtales; family Combretaceae; genus Lumnitzera; species Lumnitzera littorea. Next base: position 10,208,115 of record JAMXBB010000001.1, on the reverse strand, counting down.
GATATTTAGGATATTCGAAGATAATGCAATTGATTTCACATTATGGGTCGGAACGATTTCTTAAGGTGTACATATAAATCTCTAACAAAAAACTGAGACAAAAACCTAATTTAGAAATCGATGCAAAAATTGAAATAGAACTTAACATGATTTAAGAAGAATTGTAAAAGACTTAAAAACCTAGATAATTAGGTATATTAAACCCTAAACAAAATATAAGAATACATGTTATAGGATAAAACTAACCTATAATAGTTATATGAAAAACTAAAACCACGTTTGTATTATAGAGATAATCGGTACTGGCTTGAGTAAGCGAGCGGACCTTGAGTGAGTGAACGAGCGAAGAGTCCAACTAAGTTGGGATTAATACGTTGTTATATTTTAGAGGCTTGAGATTATACTTGGTTATATTTGTTAGATAGTTAGCTATGTGCATGTGCTTGATTATGAGTGATACTATGATTTTGTTGTTGTTCTAGCTTGTATTATAAGAAATAATTGATCACCCTAAACTAGACTTAACAAATATATGACTTGTAACCATAAATCGGACCTACATAGCAACCCATTAGGGGAAACCTAGGATTCTCCAGCCAAATATCGATCTTTTTAAAAGGGATAGCGCTGGATAGCATAATGGGTCTCTTCTTCATCTTTAGTCAAACTAAGTGATAGGTGAGGAGGTCACAGTAAGGGTGAAGTCAATAGTTCAAAGGTAGTCACGGGAGGAGTGGTGTTTCTATTGCATAAGATTGGGTTTGGTCATGAGCTGTTACATTAACAGTAACTCTTCAACTCAGATTAGAGCGGGTGTAATTTCTCTAATCTCACGATGGACCGAATAACTTCGTACGATGGCATTTGCTTAAACATGCATTGTACCTAATAAGTTAGTTGATAACTTTGTTTGTGTTTGTGCTATATTTTTAAATCCTTCGTTCTGACTTATTGAGCTATGGTTGCTTACATCCTTATAGACGTCGTTGCAGGTGCTAGCTAAGAAGCGGCTTACAACTATCCTGAAACTAACAACTGCTGGATCCTAGAGAATGAGGAAAAACATTTGAAGAACAGATATATATTTTTAAGGTCTAAGCTCTTATTTTAAAATTTTTTATTTCTGAATAATATATTAACTAGGAAATAGATTACGGTGGAACGTTGTAAACATTAATCGTAATAACTGAATTCTAGTATATATATATATATATATATATTTTCTTACTTTCTTAGGTAAATGACTTATTTAAATTACAAACTGTTTACTTTAAAGTAGATTAGTCGTGGACGCCTTGTGTAGATTAGGTTTAGGATAGCGGTTGTAAGGCCAACTTTTATTTGAAAATGGTTTGCATGGCGATACTGCTACGACTCTACCGCTTTGAGGTGTGACATTTTTCACATGTATGGTTTCTCGTAGGATCGATACTCAAACTCACATCCATTTTACTATATTATAAATTAACTAGGTCTACTTGCTTATGAACCAACATCATAAGGAATTTCATCAGAATAGTTCCTAATAGAGATCGATAGAAGTGTTTATAATGATACACGGAGTGCACCTCTTTGGTTTAACCAATGTAATTTGTAAGGCCTTAGATGTAACAAGGTTGATAACTTTAGTTTCTAAATGAGGTTAGGGAACACAATGTCGGTGCAACTACCACTATTCACAATTAGAGTGTAAACTTAGTCCTTAACCTTGCATGTAATGTAGAATAGGTTTCCCTTTGCTCATGCTCAACAGATGGCTCCTTACTCATAGCTCAGTAGACAATTAGAATGAGTTTGTCCAAGTCCTCAGTACATACTTCCTCTATAAGCTCATCATATTCCTTCTTAATGCCCTTTTACACTTTAACCTTCTCCTCAGGTTCTTCATCAATGCTGTCAACTTTGAAGGTTGGGACTTCTCCTTGAATAACCAGAGCATAATGACTTGGACACCGGCATCGATATGCTCGAAATATTGGCACTTAAAGCACTTAATTTCACTTGTCTTTCATCTCAACGACTAACCTTTCTCAAATTTCCTTAGCGATTCCTTCTTGGTAGGGTGGCTTTTTTTTGTTAGGTTAGGCCTCTTTTCTTCTACTTAGTTCTATACTGGAATGAACTCAGTTTCTACCTTGATTAGGTCAGGTAAATGGAATAAGTCAGCTTAATAGGGCTCATGATGATCTATTCCTTCTTTGCCTCTGTACACATTGTGTAATCCCAAATAGCCTATTCAAATGTGGTGAACAGTTGGAGCTTAACAATATCTTGGATCTCATACTTCAAACTAGTAAGGAATCTTGATAAGCTCTGGGTTTCTAGGTCATTGACCTCACAACATATCATAAGCATTTGGGATTTTCGTACGTACTCATCAATAGTGCAACTTCCTCGTTTTAGCTCTTGTAGTTGGGTAAAGGTATCTTGCAAATAAGAGTTCGAAATGAATTGTGCACTCATGGTTCTCTTCATTTCTAGCTAACTCCTGATCTCACGAAACCCTTCCCTTCTTTACATGGCTTGGAAGTTCTTCTACCATATTGTAACATAGCCTAAAAATTCAAGGGTTGCTAGCCTTACCTTGTTGAAGTCCTCATAATGATAGTAATAAAAAATGCTTTTGATCTTTTCCTCCTAGTCAAGATATTCATTGACATCGCTAGTTTCAATGAAGGTTAGCATTTGTAATTTTACATGGTCAGTAGCTCATGGTGCATTTCTACCTTGTAATATTCCTCTTGTACTTCTTCTACATCTTCTAAGTTAATCTTTTGTTGAGTTTGTCTTCCTACTCCTTTGTCTTAGTCTTGCTAAGTTAAGAACTTTTTTCTGGCTTTTTAAGCTTCATACATTGCTTCCCTAACTACAAGAACAACACAGGGAGCAGTAAGAATGACCTCAACAAGTTAGATAGCAGCTAACTCATGTATAAAGGAGTTCTAAATGTCAATTATTAGGTGAAAAGCCAAAGATCTTGAGTCTCTAACTATATCCATATTTATTGAAGGCTTGAAATATGAAATCAAGAGTGTTGTAGAAGTACAATAGATTAATGCTTTTGATCTGAGTTGCTTAAAGGTTTAAGCAACAAAGGTAGAACAACCCTTATAGGTCTCAACTGAGTAGAACTATTCCATCAAGCCAACTTGTATCTTTATGACCTAAGGTAAGCAGATAAGCTGACCAACATGGTCCTAATGTTGGAAAAAATCCAAGTGCAAGGATGATCTTTGTATTAAATTAGAGATGAATAAGCCCAAGTCAAAGAGAGAACTAAGTCAATGCTTAGGATGGTAGATGTGAGAAATCAAGTGCTTTAAATGCCTTAGATTTAGGTACATTGCTACACAATGTGTGAATAGAAGAGTAATGGCCTTAAAGAATGAGTAACTATAGATCAGGATAGAAAGTGTCGTTGAGGATGAGGTCGTAGTAGAGGAAATGCTTGAGGGATTTCATGAAGACTAAGAGGCCACAATGTATGTTGAGTAAGGATAATGCTTAAGCGTGGTCATTCGATGAGCTTTAAACATACCTCATCTAAGGAAAATGAGTAGACAAAGAACTTATTACATACCATTTGTAGAGTGAAGTAAAACTTATGTGTTTTGATTATCTACGGTAGTAGTTGTACCACTATAGCTACTCAATCACTAGTTAATCAACTGAAACTATCGACCATCTCTAATCTTGACCATATAAATTGCATCGACTACATAAGAAGGGAGCTCTCCATGTTGCCCAATAGGTGCGTGTGCCTATTATTATTGGAGATAGATATAAGCGTAAGATTCCATGTAATATATTACCCATGTGTATGTTACACATTGGTCGACCTTGGATGTTTATCACTAACTACTTCATGATGGGTACCGTAACATGTATGCATTTTAGAAGGATGGCTAAAAGGTTATCTTACATCTTATGAGTCTAGGAGAAGTATAGGAAGCTTAAGCTGAAGCTAAGATTGCGCGAGCTCAAAAAAATATGCCTTGGATATCTTGTCTAAATGTTATGAAATGTATAGAAGGTTATATCTTTAAAGTGAACTTTGGCTTGGTGTTTATTATAAATGAATTGATGTTGTACATGGAAGCCATTTTTAGCCATTTTGTTGTCATATTATTTAGATATCTCTACTCCAGTATGAGCTAATGAAGTATAAATTGCCTTAGATTCATGAACTTAGCGATTGCTTGATTTGCTTTGGAGTTATTCTTGGAAATCAACTTACTACATTCATGGCATGATATGAAAAGATCTATGAGTCATTTTTCCTCAAAATTTGGCTTTCAAATATGAAATAGTTTGGAAATAGATTAATCTTTCATTAAAATCATATAGATGACATTCCCTTTGAATCAAGTCAGCAAGTGCCACTCACTTTTTATCACTTAAAATTGAGTTACTAAGTGCCATTCACTATTTACCCTTGGAATTGAGTCACCAAGTGCCACTCTTCATTTTCCCTTGCAATAAAACAGTCAAGAGTCACTTGTTTAGGTTACTAGCCAATGTGTACCATAAGCATAAGTATAGCATCAGTATATTGTTTACGTATTTGAGCTTATGCTACAATTCTCAATTGTGGTTTTTGCTTTATGAAATTCTTCTTTTCTAATTGGTTATACTTAGGTTACTATATGTTACGTAGAACTTCCCTTACTATCATTTGCTTTATTTATTTATTTATTTTTTTACTCACTTAATTCTATAAGAAGTTGAGGGCTAGTTTTCTAACCTTAAATACCAAAGATCAAGTATCAAGATAGAACTACAACCACAAGTTAGATGAGAGCACTATAAAGTCACTTTGGGGCACATGCTTTTGATTAGAGTTTTGTACATAAGATCACTATGATAAGTTATATTTGTTGTATAATTTCCTTTATATATGTTATATAATTTCCTTTAATGTATTATAATTATTTGATAGGTAGTTTAAAGAGTGAGGTTACGTAAATTCTTAATATTGGACCTAACAGGCTTCGTAGGCAATGAGATACAATGATTATAAATGGGAGATAAGACTTTGCTACAGGTGGAGTACACTCTTATGGTCAACTAGTGATTCGTGTTAATGAATTCTTATGAGGATTTGAGGCTCATTTGGTTATGAAAATAAAGGAAGGAGTATGTAGATTCCTCCTAAGCTAATTCTCATCCAGATAGGAACAGGTAACAACTAAAATTCTTGAGATGACATAAACTATGCAATATATGTGAATATAGGTTAAGAAGTAGATTTTGTTATAAGGATTTGTTGATATTGATTGATATCATTTTGGTGTTATCTTGTTATTGTTGTAAGAGGATCGAAATATTATTTATAAGTTATGGCATTTAATTGTTGGTTATTATAGGTGGAAGTGCTATACAACTATATATTATACTTCAACAGGTTAGTGGATTGTATCGTTCAAGATATAAACTAGTTGTAAATGCAAAAATAGGTGTTTAGTTGAAGATTTTTACATTAGCCTTATCTTTATGTTAAGCACAACATAACGGCTCATCTTTCAAATATCCTATTTGAGGAAAGCAATTTATTGCTCAGATTAAGCAGGTGAAAGGTGGGGCATTACAAGATTTAAGAATCAAGAGCATTATGATGGTGAGAATATACATATTTTATTTAATTATATATCTCTATATGTATGTTTATATAGAGAGAGAGGAATTTTCCTTAAAATTATGTATTTTTTTACATCTGCAAAGGAGAAGCCTCTCCCTCTTTCTCTCTCTCTTTGTATTCTAACAGTTTAGCAAACTTTTCCATTTTAGTTTTGTTAACCCAATCTTACTTTTAGTCATATTTCATTTGCAATCTTGATGACCTTTATGTAATAAAATTAGAACTTAGATTATTTCATCAAATTAAAATAATTTGATCATATGCAACTAGCAAAAGCATTTGAGAAATTAGTTAATGATTAAAATTATGCAAATCCTTTGAATTATTCAAATCCCAAAGTAGATAATTTGTATAGTTTATGCATGTCGAAAGTTTTAAAAGTGATATTCGTACAATACCAATAAAAACGGAAGGAACAAATTAATTAGAATAAGCCCCAAATATAAAGAGGAAATGCAACAACGAAGAAGTCTAACTCCTCCACATCCGACATAGTGATGATTACAAGGATAAATATTCAAAAGTGTAATGTATTATCATACTCTAGAAAATATTGCATTTCGAAGCAATAAAGGGTGATGGGAGGGAGAGGCAAGAGGCAGAGGCAGTATATGCTGAATTCCATGTAGCAATCATGGCACGTTCAATCAATTTCGAAAGTCGTCCAAAATCTCATGATGGTTGAGTGAGGCATCAGATATTTGGTGGGTCCATTTGGTCTCAATCTCAGTCACTTCTGTTTATTCCTTTTCACAGACCACCCATTGGCCCTTTTAAAGTTTTGAACCCCTGCCGAAAGTGGAATTCTCTTTTTCTCTACTTTTCTATCTTTTTCTACAGGTAGAACTTAACCATCTTCACCCACCTTTGTTAATGCCCATCCGTTTTTAGTTGATTTGGTTTAATTGCTCTGTTATATCCCCCATCACACTGAAGCTAAGAATACGACAATCTTTAGGACCGGATATCGTTTTCATGGCGGTGATTTGTTCGGGTTAGTCCTAAGTCAATCGCGAGAAAAGTTTGATTAAGCATCATACGCTATCGAAATATTTTAATACTTTTCTCAAGCATCATACGCTATCGAAATATTTTAATGGTGATCAATTATCTATAAAATCTTAACTTGTACACACACAATAAAGTTACTAAAGTTATTATGTGTTGGCATGGTAGTTTTATTGTGTATCTATATATTAAGAAAATATCGAGAACAATATTGTTAGATTCAAACCTAATGATTGATTCGAATATATAAGAGAATTAAGAATTAAGGAGAGAATCGTACTCGATTGAAAGTTAAATCGAAAGTAAATCAAAAGTAATCTAGCATCGAATAAGGTGAATTGTAAAGATCAAACTTGAATTTGACAATATTGATTGGGAATCATCCACTATTATGATATCCTAGTGGTGTATTATGTTAAATGAAACATTTCTTTGTTAATTGCAAACCTACTTTGATTTTACTCATACAATTAAAAGGATTTTTTTTTATTAGGAATTCCATACTTCTTTTTTATTTTTTATTTTTTAGGGCCAACAGTAGAAATTCCATGCATCGTTTATACATTTTCCACAACTAAAACAAGGCATATTGGACATATCTATTGAAGGCGGACTCTACATTCATAAAGGAGGGATGTAAATGCACCGATAAGCTCTATAAACTCTAATTGTTTTGATGATTTAATACACTACATAACTTAACAATAACAAGACAATAGTGATAATATTGGAACTAGAATATTTTTATTTTCATTAGAAAGATTTTTAAAACAAGAGCTAATTCACCGGTGATTTATCATAGGAAACATTCCGCACAATGTATCTCCACAAGGGTTTCCAGGAAATAGATATATACCAACAGAATTATCATATCCTCAACAAAAGGAAGCACCCCAGAATTTATAATATAAATATATAAAAATATGTACGTATGTAGGGGGCAGCTCATCTAGGCTATTATCAACCACTCTTAAGCTCATTTGAGTCACTCTCATTGGTTAGTACTCGGTCTCTTCTTTCATCTCAACCAATACGTCGGTAGCCTCTAACTAATCCAATTAGCTCTTAGATTGAGTCAGTGAGGTTTTGAATACAATATTCAAGATTATCAAGACGTCACCTCAAACTTTCACGGGGGCTATCTCCACTAATGTTGACACTATCTTTCAACATTCTTGTTTGTACAAAACTTTTACTGGGAATTTCGACAAACACTTATATCACTCAACCCAACCTCAAACCAAAACCACCATAACTTCAATTTCTATAGCTACCCATGATTGACAAATGATACTACAACAGTATTACAACTACTACAACACTACTAAGAACAGATTATAACTAGAAACAACTACTAAAATCAGTACTACAAGACCTATAATTCACTACAAGCAACATAAACACCATTACTACAACTACGACCATGAACAATAACTACATTACTAAACAACAAAATCAACTAAAAATAACAAATGTAACTAATTGAACGTGATGACGCTGGTATGAGTGTCTCACTAGATGCTTTGATACCAAGATGATACACCATGAGGAACAAGACACCAGAGGTCATCAGAGTAAGTACAAGATGCAACGGATACAAAACTATAAATGGGTCTCAGGATTTGTTTAGGAGATCGAAATGGATAACAAAAGGGGTTTTAAATGTGAAAGTGCATGGATATTACATACTAATACATAAACATAAACAGGAGGTTGAGCTTGAAATAAGGTTCACTATGACTCACAAACACTAAATTAATGCTCCAGTTCAAATAAAGGTTAGTGCAACTCACTAACTCGCTTAATTAAAAGGTTTACCACAATCTCTTCGAGAAGATTAATAAGAATGATAGAAATATTAAAGAGTAAATAACACTTAATAATCCAGCATAAGCTTAACAAGCTCACGAGAGATAGTTTTCTAAAAATTTATTCTTGATATTGAAGATAAGATGATCAAAAGCTGCTATTACTTATAAAATATTGCTATTTATAGTAAATTTAAAACTCTAATGGCAAAACTGTAAATAATATATAAGGCCTTAAGCCCTAAAATAGGCCGACGAACTAAAACAAGGAAATAATTTACAAACTATACAAAATTGTGCGTTTGGTAGGAAGGTTGACATGTATGTCATCCGAGCTATCTTGGAATGAGTAGTGGTATATAAGGTGAAGTAGTGGATAACATTTTAACATTAGCTAGAAACTTTTGAGCTAAATGATTGAAATAGGCCCATTAGTATTGATTAGCTTGGTTATTGATTAGTTTTGATTCAGGGCATTACAAAAGTTTGATACCTTATGCAAATGAAATGTGACTAGAGTTGATACCTTATGCAAATGAAATGTGACTAGAGTTCTATATGGATTAAAGAAGATGTTAAATAGTGGTATATAAAGTCAACTAGTGAATAATGCATCAAACTATAAGTTAAATAGTTGAAATAGGCTCATTGGCATTTGTTAACTTAGTTATTGACTATTTTTGGCCTAAAACATTACAAATGGTATTAAAACCAACCTCTTCCTAATAAGAGTTTGATACGGGGATAATTGAAAAGAAAGAAGATCTAGGCCCAACTATAAGGTCCTAAGGTGAGAATGTTGTGTATATAAGGTGGAGGGAAATTGCAATACCCATATAAATGGAACATGAATGGAATCTCACTTAGATTACGGGAGATGTTGAGCAATGGTATAACATGTCAACATTAATTATAAACTTTTAGGCCAAATAGTTGAAATGGGCCCATTAGTGTTTATTAGCTTTGTTATTAACTACTTTTGATTAAGGTATTACAAATGATATTAGAGCCAACTTCTTACTAGTAGATGTTTGATGCAAAGACGACTAAAAAGGAGAAAGATATGAGCCCAATTGGAAGGTCTTGTGACGAGGACATCATGTCTTCAAAGAGGGGAAATTATGATACCTCATTTGAATAGAATCAAACATTGATTATAGAACGTAATGAGTAATGGTGTATAAAGCCAAATAGAGAATAACATTTTAATGCTAGTTAAAAACTTTTAGGTTAAGTAGTTAAAGTTTGTTGACTTGGTTATTATTTAGTTTTGGCCTAAGGCGTTATATAAATAGTAAACTAGTGGGAGCTTGACTTTTAAGAAGAAATTGCATGGTGTTATGTGCCAACACCACCAAAGTTCTGGATACACATGTAAAGCCCCACCTCCTAAGGCTTTCTCTTACCATCAACAAGCCCTTGGTGCATGAGAAATGATATAACTATGTCATCTTCAAGTTGAGGATAAAGCCTTTCTTATATATAAGCATAAGATTACATCTACAAAAGTTCAAAGTTATTTGAAACTTTTTTATCATTTTCATAAGTTATGGTAGAAAGTTCAAAAATTCATAATATTAATTTCAAGCATTAGAATGAGGTCATTTTTGCAATCTTCTACTACTCACTCTCAATTTTTTCTCTCAAACTTCAAGATCTTCTTTAATTCCATCTTCAAACTTGAGGTTAGACAAGATACTTGACAACTCTTAGTTATAAATGACTAGATAAATAAAATGAAATATTACATGAACACATACACATTGAATAAGTTAACACCAACAACAACTATTCATCTAAAAGGTACATGTCATGCTAACACATGTGGAAAACACTAGTATCAATACCTTACTAGGCGAACCATAATCAATAGTTCAAACCAATTGATCAAAATGTCAAAACTAAGCAGATCTTATGATCTAATAACAGAACATCATTTGAAGAGCGACCAAAGAATGATATAGGAGTAAGGACCCTAATTATCGAAAATGTAACCTATTACATTAAGAATAGAGCATTAAAAAAAATGAGCTTTTATGCTAAATCATGAATAAAACTGAGCAACACTAAGTAAATAATCAATATCTATCAAGCCAAAACCAACCATAAATGTATAACTAACAACATGCAACCAAGCACACAATCTAAGTATTCTAACCACAACCCCTATTCAAAGTTTCACTTAAGTTAGTGTGCCTAGGAGCTAGGTTTACTAGGGCTCACCTTGAGTTGGTGAGTACTTCACACTAATAAAGAAAATGAAGTGAGTATGAATAGAAACTGCAACTTCGTGAGCAACTTCTCTTGAATATGACTCACTGGAAAAACCTAACATAGCTTAGCTCATAAATTGATATGATGCATAAGTAGTTAGCTAAGATTCATTTGCCATTAACCTTAGCTACCATTGGGAAAGTTACGAGTGTAGAAGAATGACTTAGAGAGAATATCTTATAAGAACAAGAATATTCATTAACGGTAAAAGATGATTCTAGCTACATCATTTAGAAGTTTTTTATAACAAGCTTCTAAGGCAATAAAAGAAGTATAATCATATTAAAAGTTAGGCTCCCACAACAAAACACAATCATACTCATTATAATAAGAAACAACGCTTTAGAGCCACACATATAAGTAACAAATCTTATTTTAAGTATGACATAACAAATATATTGCCCAACATTGCCCAGCGTCGCCCAGCATTGCCCAACGTCGCCTAGTCCATCGCCTAACGTCGCCCAATATCGCTTAGCATCGCCCAGCACTACCCAGTGTTGCCCAATTCATCACCCAGCATTGCTCAGCGTCACCCAGTCCATTACCTAACGTTGCCCAGCACCGCCCAGTCTGTTGCCCAATACTAACCAGTGTTGTCAAGTCCGTTGCCTAGCATCGCCCAGCGTCACCCAGTCCATCGCTCAATAGCACTTAGTCCATCGCCCAGCGTCGTCTAACAGTACCTAGTTCATCGTCCAATGTCGCTCAATCCGTCGCCAGTCTACTACCTACCGTCACCTAGCGACACCCAGTTCATCGCCTAGCATCACCTAGCATCACCTAGTTCATTGCCCAGTAATGCCCAATTCGTCACCCAGCATCGCCCAATCCATTGCCTAGCAGCGCCCAGTTCATTGCCCAACACCGCCCAGGGTCGCCCAGTTTGTCACCAGTCCACCGCCCAACAGTGCCTAGCATCGCCCAGCCCACCGCCCAATGTCACCCAGCACCGCCTAGCATCGCCTAGTCCGTTGTTAGTCTACCGCCCAATCCATTGCCCAACACCGCCCAATCTGTCACCCAGCACCGCCTAATCCATTGCCCAATAACGCCCAATCATTACTAGTCCATCACCCAGCAACGCTTAGCGTCGCCTAGTACTACCTAGCCTATCACCCAACATTGCCTTGCAGTGCTTAGTCTACCGCCCACCATTGCCCGATCCACCACCCATCATGGCCCAACATCGAAACAATCTGATGCTAGGTAAATTTTCATTAATTTTTATTATTATTTATTTAGTTCATTAATTTTTATTAATTTACTTTATTAGTTATGTTTTTTCTTTATTAACTATTTTTGTGTTTAAGTGTAGGTTTTTTTTTTTATTTTTTGTCGTTTATTCCTATTGCAAATTTCTTATTTTCCAATAAAATTTAGTTGAATTAATTTTTTTTGAAAAAACATGTTTTTTTAAATAAAAAATATTTCGACACATAATAGTTTTAAAAAATAAAAAATCTTAAATTGAGTTTTTTCAAAAAGATTTGGTTAGTTAGGGTTTTTTTTATTAAATTCAAAAAATTAGATTTTTAGGTTTTTTTAAAAATAATAAATGGATAAAAAAAGTAAATCTAGCTCAGTTTTTCAAAATAAAAATAACCTACCCACTAAATATTTTATAAAAAAATAAAAGAACTACAGTCGGTTTAATCCCGATTAATGGGTACGAAGGTACTTTTAGGACAACTATTAAAAAATAAAAAAATTTTTTCCCCTTTTCTTAAAAATTCGTAATAAAAATAATAAAAAATCATTTTTAGTTACATTTTGTGAACTTAGGTATATTTTTAATATTTTTAGAAAAATTATAAAAAATAAAACTCATCAATTTTTTTTTATTTTCACATGGTGATTTAGTCTTAATAGATTAGCTCCTGAACTCGGTTTTTTGATTTAATTTTGTAAAAATTAATTTTTTAAAATATTTATAGACTAGTGGTCAAATTAGAGTTTTCCCACCTGAAAACCCCAATTTTATTTTTACCGGTTGGTGACTCCATTTTTTTTTTAAAAACCCAACATTTTTTTTCTTAGCTTAATGTCAGTAATTTGTATTAAGCAAACTAGGCTGGACTTAATATAGGTTCAATTAAGGAAATCAAAATAAGGCCCGACAACTACATATAAAGGAGGTGTTTGTTGTTTGTAGGAGATTTTGAGAGATAAGTGACAAACAAATTTTCAGAAATTTTCATGATTGATCATCATCCAAAGTAAAGAAGAGATGCATTAAAAATTTCATGATTGATCATAATCTAAAGTAGAGAAGAGATGCACTTTTATAGGTTTAACTATTTCTTCGAAAAATATGACTTTTCATAAAGTCATGATGTTTCAAGAAATAAATCTACTTATTAGATTTAATTTAAATCAATTAGAAACTAATTGTAACTAATTTAGATTGTTAATCATGAATGGATACAACTTTTATACTTGAAACTCATCAAAAGTTTGATAGATAAATGCAACTCTTTAAAATACAATATTTTGTAAAATTCTACTGTCAAACACAGAAGCTCCAAATCATTCTAATAAAGCTTGGGACATTTTTCACTACTGATCACTAAAGATATGGGCTATCCTAAAAAGGTATGATCCTTTCCTAAAATATCATTAATCCTCCTCTTTTTGCTTGTAATTAATGTGAGTGCCTGCATTTTATACCTTGAAACACATGATTGACAATCTATATCAATATTTTTGTCTCTTATATAACTGTTGTAAATCATGTAATTGTGTATGTACATGTATGTGTACGTCAAGAGTTAACGAGAAAAGAGAGAGAGCTAAGATTTTCTAAGAGGAAAAGAGTGGAATGAGAGACTAGCTGCTATGGTTTATTCCTCAAATGGAATAAAGGTAAATGTTGATTTTGTAGGTACAAAGAAAAAAGTAACGTAAATATATTCATTAGGATAATTTTCCCTCATGGCTAAATACCATATATCTTTAATAGCCAAGTTAACTCTTTACTTCAATGGGTTGCTGATATATTATGCTTGATTAATGAAGAGGATGAGGTTATGATGAGGGAAATAAGTGGTAGTTGTTATTGTTGAAGAGAAAAGAATGTGGTAACATACCCATCCACATTACATCTATCTTACATTTATTACTAATGTTAGTTCTATGTATGTTTCAAAGCTACGTATTCATTGAATTTTAAATGTAGAATGATAACATGTTATTTAGCTTAAAAGTGCCACTAACACAATTAATTATGAAAAATTTTATCAAATCACTTAAAATAGGTTAATTGTATGCAAAATGGACCAATAATGCAAAAGTCGATAAAAATGTTAACAACAATCTATTTTCAGAGTGAAAAATGTTAAATTTTACGTATTTTATGTATGGAATTAATTGATGCTTGAATGGTAGTTTGCTTACCATTTAAGCACCTACTTCTAAAGTAGAAGCACACATAAAAGAGACTATCATCTAAACAATAGCTCAATCACCTTTAGATAGTAGTTGAAAATCATCCACCATCTAGATGCCATACTTACATTATCCAAGTACTAATTTTAAAAATTCTCATCGAGTTGAGTCTCTATCTTACTATCTAAATGTCAATATCCCTATTATTTGGTAGTTGATTATTTATCATTTAGACGATAATTCTAAAATATAAAATACTGTTTCATTCATTTAAAGGGAGGGCATCCACTTTATTTTGTTTTTCATATTCTATGAACTTAGATGCGATAGACTAAGGTTTTTTATATTGTGTTACATAGTTTTAATCATTTTATGATATCTTAAAGCTTATGAACATTATATAAGGATGGGTTGTGTAAGATTAATGATTTGGGTTATGTAAAAGTCCTATGAGTTTTTACTAAGCATTCGCTTATGTTTATTTCAATGATTATTAAGTGTTTCTTATATGCTATTTTTTTTTTTGTTTATCGTGAGTTAAATTGTGTTATAGTAGAATTATGATATTTTGATGAATGTAATATAATGAGTATCATATATTGTGCATATGCTTGTGTGTTTATGTGACGTTATAGTCTAGTTAATTCTTGAAGTTTATTATATCTAAATGACACTTCATGAATGAGATTATCTAAATACCTTAATTGGGTTTGAGTTTTGGTTAGAATCGCTAAGGTATTATCAAAACACATGTAACAATAGGTTTTAGCTATTTATACAATTATAAATGCATTTTAAACCACTTGGTCTTACTTAAGCTACGTTTCTAATTAGATAATTTAATTAATGATAATAACTACGTATTTAATGGATCATATAGGAAAGCTATCTTGATAGGATGTTTTCGCTTTATAGAGAATCTTATCGCTCATAAATGGAAATGAGTTTTAGTGGGCTTAACTAAAATTCACATAAGCACCTTACAAATTACTTTGTTACATTAATTGCTACAAAATTCATAATATGAATTATCATAGTCCCGCATTTTTATGTATTTAAATTTTTCTACGTACCTTATAGCCATTTGTATTTTTGTTTCTTTAGTACATATTATATCTTTATTTTGATCAACCTAGATTAAAGTAGTAAGCTAAAATTTGGTACCATACTTTCTTCACAAATTCAATTTGGTTATTCATTAATTTAGTACTACATATATCTTAGCACATTAGTAGGTTGCATACATTGATTGATTATCAAAATATTTTTCATCCATACAAAAGCAAATTTTATGCTGATGACTTATGATTGTTGAGAGTTGAAACGAACAAGGTGAAATACTGTTGCTGCCATAACCCATGTGATGCAGGAAGAGGTTAATTCTCTAATATATAATTTATGTGCATGCAATTAGTTTTACATCCTTAGTTTAGGTTATGCAAATGTAATCCTTCGTAAGTAAGATGATTAGAATTAAGAGCAAAGGATAAGTTATTCTAAGATGAGATTTTGTAAAGGCTTGTAGTAAATTTTTAGGTTACATATTAAAGGTGACACACATGTTTCGAGTTACTTGATCCTACCTTAATAATCACTTTAATGTTTATAAATTATGGAATATGTTTCAATAAATCACTCATAGCTTATAGTCTTTTTTTTTTTTAGTTTATTTTGAACTTTCATAATTCCTTGATTCATCATTTCAAAGTTCTAAGTTTCATCCCTTTAATGTTTTTAATAACTAAACAAGGTTCAACATCCCAATCGTATTTTATTGATTATAATGTTCTAGTTTGAACTTTAAATTTTCATTATTTGATCATAAACTTTTCAATATTATTTATGCATTCAATAAATCCTTGTCTTCGTGTTTAATAGTTGTAAATTTGTTTTCCTAAAATTCCTTATATTTTATCCATGATCAAAGTTTACATATCTTAACTTTAGACTTAGTGTTTTCAAATTTATTTTTATATCTTCATTTATAATATCACTCCAAGCACTCCACTTAATTGCCTATTATTACTCTTAATATCATATCTATGATTTAACCCTTATTTTGGACATTTCAATTTAAAGATTATGATGTTACATGTAAGTCGTCAATATGGTAAAACTAAGTTGATTAGAGCTACAATCTAAAAGGAAGTTACGATGGGGCATGGTTGTGATAAAAGACATAACTATATGTAAAAGTAGTAGATTGGACTATTGATGGCAAATATGGCTATAAGTACAATATGAGATGATAAGCTTATGTTACATGTTTTGTAAACTAAAGATAGCATGTCATATGCAATCTACACATTAGATTATTGAATGAGCAATTTCTAGCATTTAGGATAAAATAAAGGGGGATTTGAGAGATAGAACACGAGTTGCAATAAGCTAATATTGTTGTAGTAAGTGATGTAGCTAAAGCATGCCTACGTCAAAGCTCTTGAGCTATCTTTAACTTAAATGCCAAAATCTTGTGCCTTTATTGTGAGAAGAATAGTTGAAGTTTATAGAGAAAAGTTGTGAATGATCACTTTTAGATTGCTTTGGTTGTTAACTATCTAAAATAGTAGATTATGCCAAAAGATGTTGTCTTTAAAAGTAATGTAATTGGCTCGAGATTTGAAAAGAGCTCTTTGTTAGTAACATTTAGGCTTCATAATTCATAAAGGAACCTATTACATATTGGAGCCTCGCTAAGAAATGTTAAGATTGGATGAACCAGTTCTAATGAGTCTTGTCCTAAATGTATTAATCTACTTTAGCCGTAATTATAAGGATCTTATCGCCTATTTAATGAATTAGCCATAAATAATAAAACTATCATTAGCCTCAATCTATTCAAAGTAATATGACTTTATATCTCTATGTTTTCTCCTCTGTCTAAGGATTCTTTGGACATTGTTAATAAGTACTTGGCATCTGTTTATCACTTAAAATGGCACCATCAATACTTGAGTCACCCCTTAATGGGCATACATCGTTTAGCTAATGTAATCACCTAATGCCTCCATATCACGAAATAATTATCATGATTTATAGTTTTGTAAATTTTTACATAACATGAAATGCTTGTGATGTGACCTATAATTTCTTTCCAAAAGTAGAATCTTAAAGTTCAGTAATTATTTTTCCCTTTCCTTTTACATGCACACCAAATATTATATATACATATACATACATGTATGTATATAATTTCAAAAACTTTTCCATAAGCATCTAACAAGTATCACATAGATTGAAAAGGTACAATGTTTTGAGAAGTTTTTATACATATATTAATAAACTTACGTAGTTTCTTATGCATATATATTGCATATATGTACTTATATATGTAAAAAAACTACTCAATACATTGTACCTTTTCAATCTATGTGATACTTGTTAGATGCTTATGGAAAAGTTTTTGAAATTATATACATACATGTATGTATATGTATATATAATATTTGGTGTGCATGTAAAAGGAAAGGGAAAAATAATTACTGAACTTTAAGATTCTACTTTTGGAAAGAAATTATAGGTCACATCACAAGCATTTCATGTTATGTAAAAATTTACAAAACTATAAATCATGATAATTATTTCGTGATATGGAGGCATTAGGTGATTACATTAGCTAAACGATGTATGCCCATTAAGGGGTGACTCAAGTATTGATGGTGCCATTTTAAGTGATAAACAGATGCCAAGTACTTATTAACAATGTCCAAAGAATCCTTAGACAGAGGAGAAAACATAGAGATATAAAGTCATATTACTTTGAATAGATTGAGGCTAATGATAGTTTTATTATTTANATATATATTAGCTGGAGGAGGTAAAAAGTTGTATCTTTCAAAAAATAGCCAACTATATAGATATCTAATATCTCAATATATGTTATCTTGGAGATATTCTAATAAATAGCTACACATACACACACACCTACATACATACATACATACATACATTATATGAATAAAATAATGGACAAATCATAAATACCTTAAGTTATCAATTAGTTACAAATGAGCCTTTCAAACTTTTAAAGTGTTATTTTGCCTCTACATAACTTTTGAAATATACATATAATATCAAAATTATTGCTAGAATCCAATAATTTTTTAAGATTTCAACGATGACTTGAGGAATATTTGTATACTTTCAACAGTTATGGAGAGTTGAAACTATATTTTAAAAGTTTAAAATGTCATCTACAATCAATTGATAATTTAGGGATTATGTTTGCAATTATTCTTAAAAGAATAGTATTCTAAATTTACATTATTAGAACATTTTTGTGCTGTTACTTGTGAGTTGCTTTGGCAATCATCTAGTGTAATTATAATATAGAAATTCCAATACTTTTAAGGTTAGATTAACCATGAACATGAGATATGAACCTACCATGTGCCAACATGAAACTAAATTTTTAGTTGTGATCCAAATTTTCTTAAGTTCGAATTTTACCTCGTAAAAAAAGAAAATATATCGTATAAATCCAATCATTTGGACTTAGTGGGAGAAATGCACTAGAGTACTAATATATACCATACATTCGAATTTGCATATGATAATGTCTATCTTTTACCAAAAACTAGTCATTTATGGATGTTATCAAATGGTTTGTGCATTTTCAGTGAAACCCCTTTTTCACTTCACATGGATCAAGATCAAATGAATCTTGGTTCTCCTTATGTTGAACAAAGATCTAAGATAAAATGAGAAAGATTAAAGAAACCATATTAGTTGAATACAATCATCTTGTACTTGCTCAAAACTAA
This sequence comes from Lumnitzera littorea, assembly GCA_024138015.1. Taxonomy (NCBI): domain Eukaryota; kingdom Viridiplantae; phylum Streptophyta; class Magnoliopsida; order Myrtales; family Combretaceae; genus Lumnitzera; species Lumnitzera littorea. Next base: position 10,189,237 of record JAMXBB010000001.1, on the reverse strand, counting down.
TGCTCTAGTTATTTATTATGATAATAGTGGTTAGTAATCACGTATTTGAGATTTAGAAGAAGTTGATAATTGTTCACTGCCAATATTTATACATGTGTTAGTGATTTTCATTAAAAGCACAACAAAATCTTTCTTGATCACTAAGTGAATCAAGAAAAACTCCTTGATTTTTGTCTCTTTTTAGTAAAATCGGCAAGTGAATCCCACTAGAAATTATGTCCATATAATCATCTTTCTTGTTTTGAAATAATTGCATCTCTTTTTACCGAGATCGAAAGTGATCCTTTTCATTTATACATATTTTTGAGTTTTATACGAATACGACCCCCTTTCTGAAAAATAATATGGAAAAGGGCTCCTAGTAGTAAATATTAGTGAAATGGTATACTCACCTTCAATGTAAAAAAAAATTAAGGGGTTGAAGGCGCATGTGAGCCTTCAATCTAAAAAATTCTAAAACTTATGGCGAATAAAGGCACATGTATTACGTATGCCTTCAATATATCCCAAATATACTGAAGTTGCATGCAACACATGCGCTTTCCTTTATCAGTACCTGTAGATGACACAAAATAACTAAGTTAAATCTAAAATACATTATTTCTTGTAAATATAAACATAAGCTACGGATAGTGAAACTCCCCCATCCAATAGACCAACTCCAATTGCCGAAAGGCACAAGTACAAAACTCAGCATACATGATAAACATCTACTTCACATAAGAAACAAGCAAAGTCAGAAATCATGCAACATATTTTATTGACATCAAAATTTTACAACACATTTTAATAGTTGACAAAAGCTTAACTTATATTCAAACAAAAGTATATGTATAGAATATTCTTTTGTTTATATCCATACAATCAACTATAATAATTAGCATGTCCATCTATTCTTTCTTATAATGTATGAAAGTTCTGATGAGTCGAGATAGACGGGAATACCTTTCGATGTTTGGAGATTGCAAAGGTTGTTGCGATACCTCTTCAAAATCATGAGGAGGTACTAGGTTGGTAAGAGGAGCCTTCTTTACCTGAGTGACGCTCTCACCTATAGAGGACTATGAATAGCCTGAACATTGCTTTGAGGAACTAGTTGATTAAGGAGTTCCATTTGATGATGTGACTTAGGAGTCATGTAAGAGCTAAATCCATCCCCTAAGTAGAAAGCAACTTTAGAGGTAGAGTATGTAATGTACCTAAAGCTGATGTAGCCTAGGTTTACAGAACACCATCCTTATAATGGTACATCCTGATAAGAGCCATTATGGCACGCCTGCTTAAGCTCTACCTCCTTAAATCATAGCTTTATTCTAGGTGGTGTAGGAGTACACGGTATAACCTCAGCTGCAAGTGCTCCTTGATCCCTATCATGATCGCCATGGTGTTGCTATTGCTCCCCTTCATGTTGTTGATAAAGTATGAGGCTGATGTGTTGCTCAATGAATAGTAGTGCTCCATTTACAATAGTAAGTGCGAATGAATAGTCTAATGTCAACTACACATCTTAAAGCTATTCCACCTAAAATAAACAAACATGGGGGTGTTAGTATACATAGCATAAGATAGGTACAAGTATAAAACACATGTCACAATTGGAAAGCACTTACTAGATGGCTTATGATAGTTTCCTAGTATGCGATATAACAATAGGTGATCTACTAGTACCATGGTCAGTAGTTAGGATTGACTCCATTAGGACCTTAGATCTACATGATGTAACTATGCCTGTTACGCTACACCTTAATGTAATTGTCATGGGTATAGATCTAGTCTACATCAATCCTACCATAGAGGTACAATTAGTAGAGTTGGCCACTAGTGTCTACGTCTTGTTGTAGTAATTGGTATCCACTGAACTGTTGAATGACACAGTTGAGGAAACATCACTCGATAATGTGAAAACATATGAGTAGAACTTAAGTTGTCTAAATGTACTACTTAACTGTATAGAACTCAGGTAGCAGCTATAGCAACTCCTTTGAGTGTGGCTCTCAGACCACCTAGCAACAAAAAACAATTATGATAGTTGAGAGTGAGTTGTGATGATACAAGCACATATAAGAACGGTTAGCATATTGCACCTACTGTGCCCTTTTTAGGTCGAAAGTGGTGTTGTATACATCCACGACATTCATGGCATGGTTGTTTGTGTCTCTTATGACCCTCCATCAGTCCACAAATGGTCTCCTTTCGTCAATCAAGAAACCATAGCGACTAAGAAGGGTGATTTGCGGAAATCTATCCCAAGCCTACACCTGTAGAAAAATGTCGGTCTTTCCTATCTCATGTATGTCCAATTGCACGGTGAAGCATAGCTGTCTATGGAGCCACGTTAAGCATGTAAAGCCTCAATTGAATTGCCTATAACCGAGAAGTCCTCTAGTAATGGTAGAAACATTAGGTAGATCAAGCTACAGGATTTATTCAAAAAGATATTTGAGAACGTAGGCATGCGTATACTACCAAACTATCTTGTCATTTGTGTTGCAAGGAAGTATGCTGAAATGCTTTCATAGCCATGTGAATGACATACTAGCTCCTCTCATCTTAATAGGCCTCACTCCCAACAACCTCTTACCCACATCCACCCAAGTTTGATTCTAATCTAGCTCTTGCTAGACCCTATATTAGAAGCCTAAACTAGACCTCCACATCTTGTAGTATGATCGTAATCTGTCAGTAGGTAAGTAAAAGGTGTGTGTCTCCAACCTTCATCTCTCAACCAAGGCCGTAATTAGATGCCAATCCATCACGATGAAAGGAAGCTATAACACTCCCCGAATCCAGCCTCTTGTACATATCTACTCATTGTTGTAGAATGGAATAAGATCTTTGACAACTTTATCTATCATCTCATTTTGGCGTAGAAGCTCATGAGTTAAGGTGGTGCACAATGGCACTTGAGGGGGGCGTCAAAGCTTACTAGGCATAGCCTTGCAAACAAAGCCCAACTGACAAATTGATAACAACAAAATCTAGAGTCACCTCGAGTTCTCCTCGAGTCCAATATTTTCCTAATCATCTTGTCTAATTAGCTCCTCATCTCGATAATTGGTGGTATTTATGTCCATGTGCATTTACTCCACATATGGATTATAAGACTCTTCATATTCAATAATCGGAGTGAGTACTTCGTAAAGTTCCTCCTCTATGATGTCGACATGTTTAGGTTCAATGAAATCCATGTAGGGTTCATATGACACATTTATGATTGTTAAAATTGTGAGTAAAAAATACCTTTTTAGAAGTTTATGATTTTATAATTTTTTTTCTTAATTTAAATAGATGTAAAATTATTTATATGCAAACTTTTAGTGAAGTTATGAACTTTCATATATGATTCTACAATTTTATGCTTTAACCGGTTTTGTACGATTTTATACGATTCTATTGATTCTATACATTCAAATGAACAATAGAATCGTGATTTTAATAATTATGAACACAGTCAAATTTGACTGCTTAATACCCATCTTCATAGACTGTATTTGAGGTGTTGGAAAAGGCGAATTGTTCCATATTGAATGTTTTGCTTAGCCTAGGCACTTGATTCCCCATAGTGCTTAATGTATACTTCCTGGATGCTACAATCACCAAAAGACTTGACATATCAATGAAATTTCCAACATCTTCATCATCTCTAATCTCCATCAACTTATAGGCAACTCCCCCATCATAGAAAAATGGATGCCTATACACAATTTCAACCCCAGTCAAGTCAACTCCGGTGCTCTTATAGATCCTATGGAAGAAGTGGGAGAAATTTGCATCCTTTCTCATCTTCAACTTTTTAGCGGGCTCTTTATCATACTTTGGCCTAAAGTTGCCACTCACGATGTCGCCATTAGCATACACAGTAATTTTGACATAATACACCATTTACACTGTAGTATTATCATGAGTAGCCAAAGTCTTTAGTTCAAAAAAAAAAAAAAAACCCACTCCTTAGACATTGAGCATCAATATAATAATTTCCATACCCATGGTCTCCCTAATTTCACTAAGTGTTGGTGTAAAGCTTTAATAGGAATTACATTGAACACAACACGCATAAAAATTCAAAAAAACCTAAAGTTACATGTTATATCCAATTTTTTATGATGAAAACTACAAGATATTGTAACTATCGTACACGTATACTAAGTCTAAATTATGATCACACAAAAAAAATGAACAAAAACAACACAATTGATACACTTAGGGTTTAGACATAGTGGGTAATTAGGATGATGATTTTCATAATATCTTACAAAATTTTAAGAGAATGACGATAATTAAATAGCTAGATACCTAAATGTGATGGTTTGAATGGAAAAGATTTGAGATAATGGGGATGTGGAAGGCACATGCACTAACTATACCTTCAATGTATTATTATTATTATTATTTTACATTGAAGGCGTAGCTGGTGCGCACACCTTCCTTGTATTTACGTTGCACTAAATGAACCTTCCTTTTTTTTTTTTTCAAATTTTTACATTGAAGATACATGTGTGTAAAAAATGAGAGAGGTTAACATGTGCCTTCACTAGTTTATATTCATAATATATAAGGCTGGGGCCTTTTTTTCGTAATATTTTTTGAAAAAGGACCCAAATTCATATGAAACTCCATATTTTCTTTATTAATAAAGCAGACATCAAAGAAGTCTATCTTCAGTACTATTTGATTAGCAAACGTAGATACTATAAGGAAAATGGGATGGTATGGTATAAGGAGAACATGATAATATAATTCTCTTATATCAAGTTTGATGTGTACAATACTGGATATGGATCTTTATGATTGAAAATATTCAAAAAAAATTAATTGTTCATATTAATATTTATAATAAAGTTCAATACTGTGATATGAGAATTTGATATACAGATATTTTTCTGAAATTTCAAATATATATATTTAATTATAATGTGAAATAGATTTTTGTGCCACTAAATTTATGATACCAATTTTTTAATTTAGTCTACTATCTCTAGACCTTTTTTATCTAGTAACTTTGGCGGATATGCAAGCCAAATAATGAGCTAAGAAATGTGTTTAGTGTTGTACCAATAAAAATATGACAACTAAATAATACCTTACTCTCATTTGGACATTGATTTGTAAACTTGAAGAATATCTGTTCAATGAATGAAATGCGATATCTCTTAGCAACTGCCTCTTTAGAATTTAAGCAGCAGTTGCAACCTTATAAAAGGTAAGAAAATGGCAAATTAGATCTTTGATAACCGAATCACACTCACATTATAAGAGTCCTTTTTTAAATCCAAAAATAAACTTTGTTAATTTTAGGAAGTCAAGAGGTCCTACATACAGATGGAAGGAGTAGATTTCTAATTTAACAAAATAAATTATCTATAAAATTGATTTTTTTTTTTTTAATTTTCTTTGGATAAGAACTACGAAATTGATTCAATTGAAAGAAATCTGTTTAACAAGAAATCAACCTCTGTTTTCCTTAGTTGATTGGCTAATTAGTCAGTTAGTTTGTTTCTCCAAATAAGTGACTAATCAAGACTTGTAGCTGAGACATGATCGTTTTATTCTCTGAATAGCACAGGACACATCCTATAGAGGATATCATTATTTTTTTTTAATCAGTCATTGAACCTTCCCAAAGAAGGTAACAGCCATCTCACCGCCTGCAAAACTTTGCTCTTGAAGAACCTGAAAGCAACTCTCTATTGATGCAATCTGAGTCATTATTTTTTTATCAGTGTTAACCCATAGGTTTTGGAAGTACGACGTAACTCACACCAATGACCTAAATATAGCACCTTAAACTCGTACATCTCCTTCAAAAAAAGATTAAGTAATATTAATAAGTTATGTAGGTCAATGAATGGTATGTAAATATAAAAAAAAAAAATTGAGACTTAATGATGATAGAATATATTTTTCTAAAATATACCAATTATGTTTTCATATATCAAATTTTTATTAGTATTTATATATCACTTATCGATTCACATAACATATTAGTATCACTAAAGTCTCATCTTTTTCAATTTTTTGCTTTTAGTCTGTGCTTTGCATGTATTTGGCAACACCAAAGCCTATAATAGAAACACTTGAATAGCTCTTTATTTTTTTATAGTTTCTAACAATGATGCAAAAAAAAAAAAAAAAAAACAATTTGTGAAGAGAATTCATAGTAGGTGGCTAACGTAGAAATGTGTCAGTTGCAATTTTTTCTGAATTCTACTAATGAATATGTATCCAAAATAAGATGAGATTGAGAATCTTCTTTTCTTATATAAACTACAATGGAAACGAAATATAACACCTTAGAGCTTTCCCAAATGGAAGAGGGTTGTGTGTCAATTCCCAAGGAAAACACAAACTTTTAGTGTAAAATATCCTTACTCCAAAAGCAAGAGAGCAATAGTTTCCTTGATTCTTTTTGTCTAAAATGATTTTAAGTCCATTGACTAGTGAAATGACCATGAGCAGATAATTTACAGAGACTATTATCCCTGACCGCAGGTTTTTCCTCTAACTTTTGACTATCTTCTCCACTAATAAAGTAGGCAGTACTTAGCATAACTTCTATTCGTTCCATCTTGATTCTATCAAATGATCTTAGGTAAAATGTCACTTTACATGCCTATATTTTCACCCTTAGGTACTTTTTAAACCCATTATCGTATTTCAAAGCCAAGAGTCATAAACTATCTATTACATACTCATACCATTCGGACCAACTAAAATACACAAATCATAAATATTCCACAACTATTTCGAAGTTTTACATAGATATCTTCTAATCATTTACGGTATATAACTCCTAAGCTTCCAAATAAATGAAAATTCAAACTAACATAATTAGATATAAATTATAACAACCTCTTATGTTAGGTCTACAGTAGCGATCATAGCACATTGACCTTCTCTATATGTAAAAATTTTTCCCTAAACAAGATAAGTCAACACTTAGTACGTAACCACAAGCACATATATAAATATATATATGTATATGTACATATGCCACGAACATGCATGCACACACATACCTAGGCTAAATGTAACAAGCACAAGACTATTATCTTTAAGATTAGTTAGCGATCATGTTAGAACTCATGAAACTAGCGTTTTGATGATAACAAAACATATATTCGTAACATTACAAATGAAGTTACTAAGTATGCAGAAAATAATATTTTTTAAGTAAAAGAATGAATAATTATGACAAAGGATGGTTCAAAATGGATAAACGGAACCAATATAGAGAAGAACTACTTTTCAAGAAGTAAGTAGTAGAAACAAAATAACAAGAAGATGGAAAAAAAAGAAAAATCTGAACAAAACAAGAATAAGTAAGTTTCAAAAGTTAAAGAAGCATCAAAAGACAAGTAATTAGAAGTTTCGAAGATTCAGAAGCAACATAAGTTGAAGTTACACTAAAGAGAAAAACTAATTCAAAAGCTACTTAAAAGCAGAAATATGAGACAAAAATCAAAAGCTAGAAAGTTTAGAACTAAGAAGACTAAAAGCTACACAAATTTTGAAACACTATTAGAAGTAGAATAACACAGCAAAAGCACCATAACAGAATTGACAAGAGATGAAGAACTAAGGAAATTGCACAAGACATCATATATATGAATAATCAAAAGATCACGAAAGAAAAGTTTTCTGGAAGAAACGAAAGAAGGAAGTCAAGATTATATAACTCATTTGATAGATAAGGTAACTCAATGATAGAACAAAAGAAGATTGCAAAATATTTTGAAGACAAATGGTTATACGAAGACTATTGCTAAAGAAACAACAGTTGAATGTTAGAGCAACATGCATTTAAAGAGATAACAACTCAAGAATGATCAGAGACAAGACAATATGATGAGACACAATGAAGAAGATAACACTATTGAATAAGTGATTTATGTGATCAAAAGTTTATGAGCTAAAGTGTTAATGTGTTATTGAGATTGAAATGTCGAGTGAAAGTAAGAGGAATCATATTGTAATTCTCAAAGAGAGCTAATTAACACTTTAAACTTGGTAGAGTACTATTTGAGTAAGGAAAACTTTGTAGACTAGCGATTACTTCTATGCTAAGGAGTAAGAAGTATTACAACAAATATAGCGATCAAAACCGCCCTAACAAGTAGCCTAATGGAGCGGTCAAGCTATTTAGGCGGTCAAAGCATGCACCTTATAGGTAGGGTGCTGCAATAGGACTCAAGAGTGGGTAAACCCACCCTAAAAGGAAAATGCCCTTGTATAAGGATGTTAAGGCTATTAAAATTGCCTTAAAAAGTGAATTAGTTTTCTCTTTACAACGCTTTATGGAGGCTGTTATAGCTGCCCTATAAGATCCTTTAACCATGGATATTAGCCACGAGCACTTATGACAGCCCTAATAGGTCATTACTTGATTTTTCCAAAGCCATTAAGACACTTATGCTCTTTAACTTTTTCAATAACCAATGCAAATGCAACTATATTTAGTTACAAACAACATAAATAAAAAACCTATGTTTTTGCATAAAATACCAAAATAATCAAATTGTATCTAGTATAAACACCTAATAAACCAAAAGGCACTAATTACAATAACAAACGAAATTAATACAACTTTCCTTATTGCCATCAAAGTAACATTAACTTGTCAATACATATTATTTTTTAGTTCTTTTTTTTTTTTCATAATCAAACAAATCAACATGTCTCTTCTATGATTGAAATACCTAAAAACATCTATTACTTTGGGAAAGCTCTCATGAGACGCTTACATGAGAAATAAAACTAACAAATGCATTTTATCTCTTCAAGTCTAAAATAATGCATTGCATATATATATTTTAAAAGCAACATTCAAACACGAAATTTATCCTGATGGTTTGATATTTAAGGTATTAGATACCACAAATGTTACACATAGATAAAGTTAAGAGATTAGTATATTTACTTAGGATGACACCATCTGCAATTTCTAGTCTTAGCTTTATAGCAGCCTACCAACTTTAAACTGATACAAAATATAATACACATCTACACCATAAACATAGCCTAAGAACAAGTGGAAAGTGATGTGGTGGAAAGTTTAATCTATCCTGATTATCTTTAATAAGAGATAGAACCAAATTCTAGAAAGCTTAAACATATACCCCTCTTATTAGGTTGGAAGAATTAACTCTAATGCCTCGTTCACTTGAAGGGAGTTGAAATTTTATTCCCTCCTTATTCTTTATTATAGCATTCACTTGGTTTTTTGTCTCTGAATCATAATTTCTTAGGAATCCCTATTACGTAAAATAAAGTAACCAAAGAATCACAATTCTTCACAAAATTTTATATTTTTTTCCAAAAATAACTTCATATCAAATTAACGATGACTACGATCACCATTACTATCGCCACCATCAACCACTACTACTACCCCCACTAAACAATACTACTACCACCATTGTCGCCGCTGTCGCCATTACTACTAACCACCGACTATCACTACTGCCATCGACACTACCATCGCTACTGTTGTCACTACCATCACCCTACTACCACCATCATTACCCATCACCACTGCCATTGCTGTTGCCGTCGCCACTGCTGCCGCTGCTGCCGCCGCCACCACTACTACCTTTAATCACTACTATCATCACTACCATTGTTGTTACCATTGACCACCACCACTTGCAACCGCCATCGACCATTATAATCGTCTTCACCTTTACCTCGCAACCGATTTCCACTAACTAACACTACCTATTACTTTAGAATTACTTGAAAAAGAAAATAGATGAAAGGTAATTTAGTCATTAAATAAAAAGGCAGGCCATTTTTTTTTTTTTTTAATTTTCCTCCTAAGTGAAATGTCTACCACCTGAAATGGGGGCTTACTCCTAAAAGTATTTTTCTCTACAACCTTAGTCCAACTACCCTTATTAGCCTGCCTTATCAAATCAAATTTGTTATAGTGGAGGCAAGGTAAAATCATGGAAACTGTACACCTCATTATGATTTCTTTTAAATAGTGGATATTTAGGTGTGAAGGACCTGATCTTTAGCACTAGGTATTGGAAGAGTGATTTGACACATAAGGCAAAATCGCTAAATATTATTACCTAATCTTCTAAATTAGGTAATGATATTTAGCGATTAGGTAATTATTTATACGTTATTAATTAATCAAAAGCATATACAAACTATAAAGACTTGCGATTAAGATTTAAGAGAAAGATCATATTAAAACTTAAAATTAGATTTCACATGCAAATTTTAATCTAAATTTGTTAAATTTCTAATACTTAGGAATAGGAACAATTTTAAAGATAGTAGTTAATTTTGAACATTAGTAAGTGAGAATTAGAGTAGAAGTTAGAAATTATGCATCTAACTGTAAACTTTCGATAACTTGTGACTTTACAGCATGTTATTTCATATATGACATGACATCGCTTATATCATTTGATTGCACCATCCCATAATCAACACTAGATCAATCTATTAGGAGACCAATCCACTCATTAGTGTCTACTATAAGACCCCATAAACCTCATTGTGACATGATAATTTTTCTTTGCAATCTCCTGATTGGATTTCATAGCATCACTATTATTATTAACCTATCGTGAACATTAGTTCTAAATCTTCCAAGTCCTTTCAATATTAAACTCCACTTAAAACATTGTATAATATCAATCAGTAGGTGTTGCATAAGGCTGACTAATATTATGAATCCTCAACCATAGTTAAACACAAATAGCAAATAAGTTGTTTTTCACTTTATATATAGTTTGCTTGCAACTATCCTAACATATATCATCTAGTAAAGAAGGTTACATACATAAATAATTAAGCCACCAAAGTTCTCAAGTCACTAAAAGTGTTACTTGCTAATAATAATACAAAAAGCAACAGTCACAAATCCATACTCGTTAGAATTTTATGATCAAAATCTTGCTTATAAGTCTTTTATCAAATATTTAAAGATTTATACTTAATAAGGGTGTTTAATTAATTTTATTACTAATATAAGATCTCTATACTTTCTACAATAACCAACTACAAGAAAATATTTTGTCTTAACAAATTACTAATTAAAGCTTTTTAACTTACTTTATAACTACTATTGACAACTTAATGAACTAACAAACTATCCCTTATATATTTAAATTGTAATTATTTTTTTTTAGTTAAGCCACAAAACAACTATTTATAAACTCCTTGTTGTTGTTATTACTATTATCTACTTAAATATGTGCACACACACATACATATATATATGTGTGTGTGTGTGTGTTATTATTGTTACTTCTTAGTATAAAACTTATCCATATAAGTGCGTACTCATTATTATTGTTATCAAATCACTTATTCTTGTAATTGTCATTATCAATTACTTACATTTTGTTTACATTTATACATACATATATGTATGTATGTATGTACATATAATTATTTTTATTAATATTATTTATTTATCTTTTCAACTATGTGCATTTATATATACTAGCCAACAAAACAATCAAAATATCCCTCTTTTCAATACAACAATAGAATTACAACTTTCTCACATAGAGTTTGCAGCATTCTAGAACTCCATGATTCTCATAAAAACTGCATCGTCCTTAGAAACACAAGTAATCTTGAAGACTAAAGAATAGAATGTGAAACAAATAGTGTATACTTCCTGACGATTGAACAAATAACCTAGAATTTTGGATAAGAAAATCATCAATCATCTAGCAATCCAAAATATGAAAAGTCAAGGTTTATACAAATGATTAAAGAATTAGGGCTTATGACAAAATTAAGCCAGCTTGCTTTGAGTCCAATTGATTTTATGAAGAGAAATATGGCAAAGTTACTAGTGACTTGTTTTCTTGATGGCTATCATGTTATGTTTTCTTTTCTTCAAAGTTTTAGAGGAAGAAAAAAAAAATGAAAAGGTCTACTCTTCTTTGTTTTTATTATATTTTTTTGGTTAGATTGCTCCTTTTTAAATTTTACAAAAACTAGTCTTTTTGTAAATACATTAGCAGTTAATGTACCTACAATGTGGGTGCAAAAATTAATTATGGTGCAAAGTATTGTAAAAACACAATACAATTACTTTATCTAGTTGTATACCTAATTAATGATATATGAAACAGAATAATGTTTAAGTAGTTTAAAAAATGTGAGGAAAATAGAAGAAACGTATGATTGTAAAAATACATTATAAATATAGTCGTTAATAATGCTAATCATATTTTATGTGCTTTGTTGAATAAATTGCTAGTTGCTCAGAAAGATAAGAAAGAGAATAAATTATGAAATGAAACAATTCAATACACGTGAAAATTAAATACATACATATGTATCAATAGTATCACAAATTCAAAAGATGTACATATGTGATCAAGAAACACATATTATATAGAAAAAAAGTCAATAATTCAAATAAACAATATAAGAGTAAAGAAAATATTTTTATCTTAGATAATGTGGCTATGCACCAAATATATAATATCATATAATCAAAAGCAAATGTGATGGTCAATAACAGTAAGTGAATTACAATACCAGATAATGGTTATATTATAATATAGAGGCAAATAATAATTAGTAGCTTAATAGTTATAATAGATTTAATAAAAATAAAAGATAAAACTTGTTAATGCATAGTGTAAATAATATAGACAAAGAATTATAGGTTATAGTGTGGAGAGAGATATGTACATATAGTAGTAAATATTTGAGAGAGAGAGAAAAAGAGAAAGAGAGAGAAAAATAAAACTATATGTTAAAAGTATGGAGTCAAATTGAATGTTATTAGCTTAATATAAATAGATGTATATGTATTGTTATTACTATTACTCATTCGAATATACTTATCTAAACTAATATTTATACTTGTATGTATACACACATATAATTGGATATACTTTAGTATTCATATATACTATTGCTAATACTCATATATACTTACATTGTATGTACATGTTATACATACTTCTACATACTACATATACAATTATGTTTATATATCTTTATATATGTATTGTTAGTGAATTTTGGGATGAGAAAAAATCTTGCAAGAGAAAGTGAAATACTTGGTACCAGAGTTAGTTCAGAGGCTAGATATCGTCGTTAATAATGCTAATCATATTTCATAGTCGCCATTTCTAAACTCCCCTCTGTTCGAGAAACCAAGAAATTGGAGGCATAACATCTGTTGCTTAGGTCATTATTTTGTAGCAGGCCTAATAACTGTTAGAGAGTTTTCAACCATCAGATTTCTATCACGAGACACACATCAGCGATCCGTGGGATTACCATATCAGCACATCATTACAATCAGAAGTAGATTTGCAGTTACGAGGATGAATTGTCCTTATATAAAGTAATATTCACAGTCAAAATCAGCTTCTCTAGTCGCATCTTAAACTTTCATTCGTTTCTTTATCTTTAACTGGAATTCTTTGATTTGTGTTATATCATTTCACATAACCATTCAGGTATAGTTCGCAAAGTTACTCGTCGACTTGTACTTTCTGATTCCAAGGCAACAGAGATTGAGGCCACTTTTCCTCCCCAAATAAGGAGCGATGTGACTAGTTCTTTGGGCAATTCAACTGATGGTATAGAGAAAAGGTAGGATAAACTAGCTCGAATCAACGAGCTCTCTATAAATAATTATCTCGAGGATAAGGAAGGGAGGTCCTTGGTAAGATATCTACTTAACACAATAGCTTATTTTTGCAACTCTCTAGATGGAACCGCCAGTTCCGTCAACAGGGTTCTCGTCACAAAATATAATCAATACTTGCAAGATCTTCTCAGGACATGGAACTTAAGGAGGCCGAGAGATGGGGAGAAGGTATGCTTCCCCAGGGAGCGCGAGTTTCATATATACTTGAAATATTTGGATTTTGGGTTGCACTTCCCTCTTTCGGCTTTTGTCAAGGGCTTTTTCAACCATTTCAAAGTCATGCCGAATATGTTCTCACCTAACACATACTGGCTTCTAGCGGCCTTTAAGATAGTCTACGAAGAAGTCAAAGTCAAGGCTACGCCTCAACCGTTTTGATATTTCTTCACTATTCAAAGGCAACCTGATGAGTGGTACTTTGCTGCTGCAAAACATGGGTGCAAGTTCATAGGTGTAAGTTCATGGACAAGTTAGAATCCAAGATTCACAAGTGGTATCACAAGCTTGTGTCAATAATATCTGACGAGGACTTGGACTTCTAGACCTAATGGACCAAGTCGATACATATAAAAGACATAGATCTTATGCCGATTGATGTGGCAGTAGTGAAGAAAATTCAAGAGAGAAGGAGAAACAAAATATTCTTCTAGGATGCTGAGAAAATTATACGGCATTACGAAAATGGAGAACTAATATTTTCTAAAAATGAAGATAGGCCAATGTGGTTCCACCGTACTGAGTATAGCTATAAGAAAAGCCATTCTCAAGACTTGGGGGGAGAATAGTGAACTTTGAGCCTTGCTCGATGTAGAAAATGTAAGTTCATACTTTTATTCATGTTTATATTAATCAGTGTACTTGTGTCACAGATATGGGTGCTGGAGAGGTGAATCCGGCAATGCTACTAGCTTAGGCTAAGGCAAAAAAATCCAAGGCTGATAAGAGGGTGACCACCTTAGCAGTTACCACTCAGCCTATTATGGCAAAGAAACCAGCAAAAGAAGCTGCAACGAAGTAGATAGCTGCGCAGAAGATCTCTTATCCTGCCGAGAGGCTAAAGGAGAATGAGAAAACACGGTTGATCGGGGTTATTCATTCTAAGGAACCTCTAATTGTAATTATTCAAACTTTTATGGAGCCGAAGGATGGCGAACATCGAGAGACACGTCCCGACGAGGAGGATGAAAATGCCATTGTCATATAAGGCTCATCATTGGCGATCGCGACGGCTCCAAGTGGTGACAAAAGACCAGGGAAGGAGCTCACCGGCTAACCACCTATTCAGAAGTCCAAGGGCTTGGACGAAAGGGTGAAGGAAGTTATGTGTTCCAAATCTCTCGACATTAGTAGCACCGAATTCGTCCCCAACAAAGAGGTCGGTGAGTACTTCATCCTTTGCTAGAGCCACCAAATTTTAGACAACAACTCAACCCTAGGAGATAGGACGAGATCTTTAGCTTTAATGGATAGGATCATCCTTTCGAAAGACAAAGATATCGCTAAGAACGATGTCAACAGGGTCGGCAATTGCAATAACGCCCATATTGTGGCCAAATTGTACGATGTGAGTATCCATGACCATTGCTTTTGATTATTGAATTTGTTCATGTAACTAATACATTTCCTTTTCCAGATGACCAGCCACATTCTAACAACATTAGACGAGGCCGATAAAGAGGCAAAGAAGGCAATATCTTTAGCCATATGTGTAATACCCAATCACTTTTGATTGTAATAAATGAACTTGCTGCAGAAAGTTGAGGATGTGTACAATGCATCAAAGGACCAGACTATTGTTGTCGATAATGCGAAGATTAAGGCTAAGATGAAGGTGAGAAAGCTTAAGGAGGAACTTGCTATCAAGAAATTGGCACATGACCTCGCCGCTGATGAAATCTCTCGCCTGAAGGCCAAAATAGAAGAACAATACAAAGAGTCTGAAACCCTGAAAGAGGAGCTGTAGAAGAAAAAGGAAAAGTGCTGGGGCTTGGGTCAAATTATTTATGTGATGAGCGACGATGAAGATAAGCTCAAGATGCAAATAAAAGAGTTAGAGACCAACAACTCGAACATACAGAATCGTGTTGCCAAGTTGAAGGAGACTGTGAGGAAGGGGCCATCTGTTGAAGAGGCTCTTAATAAAGTCACTCTTAGTCAGCAATACAAGAAGCTTCTACACAAAAAGTTGTTGGAGGGAGTTCAAGCGGCAAGAGAAGAGGTCTTGAAGCTTCATCTCAATTATGATCTCTTATGTCTCAACTTTGCTGACATCAATGACAAAGTTAGTAGTGCCGATGAAGATGAAGGTAACGAGACAAGTGCCTAGAGTATGGATCAAAGTGATAATGAAGCTCATGCCGAAGAAGTTGCTCGCTCCGAGAACCCAGCTGCTAAGGAAGCCCTAGGTAATGATTTAAGAATTACTTCTGCTAAATCTGAAAATAGGCCATAAGACTTTTTGTATTGGCACATTGAATTGTGTAATTATTAATTAGAATGTAATAAAGGCAATGCCAAGTTCTTATGAAATTTAATTTTACATATTGTACTTTCTTGGTTTGTATGGTATATACATGTTGCTTTGTGATCTCATTCGCCAGCATGTTTTATTTTTTATGCTATTTGTTTCTCGGCATGTTTTATTTTACAAAAACTATCTCTTGGCATGTTTTATTTCACATGCCCAATTTTCTTTTGACATGCTTCATTTCACACCATTTGTTTCTTGGTAAGTTTTATTTCATACTCTATTTTTCCCCAATGTGTTTTATTTCATACACCATATGTTTCTCGACATGTTTTATTTCACATACCTATCATTTTATACCATCCATTAATTGTTTAAGGTGTAGACTAGCTGCATTACTCAACTGTAAGATTAATTTGTATAAGTTGTTAATTGTGTTAGGCTAGAACCTAGATCAATTCGTTTGCTATGCAGCGTGGAACTCGTTAGTTTAGTAATCGTAACCAAAATATGATGAGACTTCAAATATATAATTATCATAAATAAGTACCGATCTTATAGACATGTTGGCTACCGCCAATGATAGATGGCAAAAATCATCCCGCATTAATTGAAATAAAATTTCAGATTCTCAGCAGTCTAAGCTTGAGGGATGATGGATCCATCAAACCTTTCTAGTCGGTAGGCCCCCTCACCAATGACTTCCCGAATCCTAATCGAATCTTCCCAATTCACACCGAGCTTTCCCTAATTTGCTCACACCCCAATTGCTTCTGTCTTACTACATATCAGATCTCCAGGTTAAAAAACCTTGTGTTTCACTTTCTGATTATAGTATCTTACTGCTCTATGCTAGTATGCCACAACCTTAGCTCTTGCAATGTCTTGAATTTCCTCAATAATGTCTAGAGTTCCTATCAATCCGACTCGATTGAGCATAACATCAAAATTATGCATCCGTAGATTGGGTAATTCTAGCTTAATCGACAATACAGCTTCAGTGCCGTGGGCCAACTTAAATGGTGTCTCTTCTGTTGCGGTTCTGTGAGTGGTCCTGTATCCCCATAGGATGTTTGGTAATTCATCGGCCCACTTCCCCCTAACTTGATCCACTTTCCGTTTTAGGCTATGCAGTATGATCTTGTTTACAGCCTTAACTTGTCCATTTGTCTGAGGGTGTGCTACAGACATATAGTTAAGCCAAATGCCTTGCCTCTCATAAAATGACCGAAACTTATTGTTGTTAAACTGTGGGTCGTTCTCTGTAACTAACATGTAGGGAACTCCAAATCTTGATATGATGGAGTTGAATACGAGAGCTTCCACTTTCTACTCAGTAATCTTTGCCATAGCCTCAGCTTTAGCCCATTTGGTAAAGTAGTTAGTAGCGACAATGATGAATTAGCGCGACGCAGTAGACTTTGGAAAGGGTTCGAGAATATCTAGCCCCTACTGGGTGAAAGGCTAAAGGTTAGTTAGGCTATATAGCTCAGTTGTAAGTGCGTTGCTCGGCGACTTGTGCTTCTGGCATTGAGGACACTGTTGGACAACGTCCTTTGCATCTTCTCTCATAGTCGACCAATAATAGTCGAGTCGCATTGCTCGAATGTACAATATTTGCAACTTTACATGATTACTGCATATGCCGCCATGTAGTTCAGATAACACCCTCTGAGCATCCATTTGGGAAAGGCATTAAAGGAAAGTTTGAGATACGCTGCGCTTATGCAGCTGACCATCAATCAGTGTATAGTTTGCAACCTGGTAAGCCAATCTTCACGCTTCTTTTTTGCCGTTAAGGATAGTACCATCTTTTAGATAATTTACTAGGGAATCCATCCATGATTCTTCTCGTGGGCAAGGAGCTAACTCATAGCTCTACGAAAGATTGGTAAACATTTCTGTGGGAGAAACTCTACAAAAAGTTTCTCGTTCAGCTTAGGGAATGCCATATTAGCTAACTTCGATAACTTGTCGGCAGCGATATTCTTGCTTTTAGGAATTTTACTAGTGAAGAATGATAGGAATTCTTCTATAAGCATTTGTACCACTAAGAGATGCTTGCTTGTCTCTTTTTCTCTTACTGCATAACTTCCGGTGACCTAATTTACCACTAGCTAGGAATCAAAGAACACTTTGAGTTTCTCAACACCAATTTCTTTCACTAGTTTCAATCCGACGATTAGAGCTTCGTACTCTGTTTCATTGTTACTGGCTAGAAATCCAAATTTCAAAGCGTAATGGATTTTGACATTATGTAGGCCTTGAAGGACTAGGCCTAAACCACTTCCTTCTTATGTCGAAGAACCATCGACATAAAGAAACCAAATAGGTTTCTCAACGATCTACATAGAGTCTTCCTCTCTTGTGAACTCGGCAACAAAATCCACTAGTATTTGGGCTTTTAATGTTGTTCTGGGTTTATATTGCACACTACTGGCACTAAGCTCTAAGGCATATTTCATCATCTTTCCCAAGGAAGCAGGGCGCTGCAATGCTTGCCATAATGGTATATTAGTAAGGATAGTAATCTAGTGAGCTTCAAAATACAGCTTCAACTTTCTAGCCGAAAGAACCACAGCTAATACAAATTTTTCAATTTTTGTATACTGAAGCTCTAGCCCCTGCAGAACGTGACTCATGTAATAAACGGGTCAGTATTCCTTGCCGTCAATTTGGACAAGTACAAAGGAAAGTGCTCGACAGCTGATTGATAGATATAAATATAAACTTTCCCTTGGAATGGGTGTTGAGAGTATTGAAGGTGACACAAGAAATTCCTTAAACTCGTTGAAAGCTCTTTCACAATCGTTAGTCCAATTGAATTCCTTTGGATTCTTCAAGATTTTAAAGAATTCTGTGCACTTATATGTACTTCTTGACACAAATTTGTTGAGGGTAGCAGTTCACTCAATGAGTTCCTCTACCTCCTTAATCGTACGAGGTGGTTTCATATTCCTTATGGTTTCAATCTTTCTCATATTGGCCTCAATGCTGCATTGTGTGACCATATATCCAAGGAATTTCCCTAATGTTGCGCCAAAGATGCACTTCTATGGGTTGAGTTTCATGCTATAACTCCTTAATGTGGAAAACATTTCCTCTAGATTAGTGAGATGTTGATCCTCCTTCATGCTCTTCATAATCATGTCATCCACATATACTTCAACATTCTTATGGATCTGAGATTTAAACATCTTCGTTACTAATCTCTAGTATGTGGCACCAGCGTTCTTCAACCCAAAAGGCATCACAATATAACAGTGTATTCCAAAATTGGTAACAAAAGATGTGTAAACTTTATCTACCTTGTCTATCTTGATTTGATTGTAACCAGAGAAAGCGTCCATAAAAGAAAGCAATGCATGTCCTGCCATTACATCTACCATCTGATCTATTTTTGGTAGTAGGAAACAATCCTTGGAACATGCCTTATTGAGATCAATGAAGTCTATGGACATTCGCCATTTGCTGTTAGACTTCTTGACTAACACATAATTTGCTAGCCAAGTTAGATAAGGCTCTTCCCGGATGAATCCTACCCTCAATAATTTCTGGACCTCTTCTTCTATTGCCACTTATCTCTCTAGTGTAAAATGTCTCTTCTTCTGTTGGACCACTTTTGCGTTCGGGTCAATCTGGAGCTTGTATATCCTAACATCTCTTAGAATACCCAGCATATCCGAAGGTGACCATGCAAACAGGTCAACATTGGCTTATAGGAAGTTGATCAAACTTTGCCAGATATCTGCTGACATGAGTTTTCCTATCCTTGTTATCTACTCGGGATCATTTCCTAGAGGAATTTCCTTTAAATCATTCTTGGCATTCTCTATGCTAACTGTCTTGCCATCTAGACAGGTTTCAACTTGAAAAACTTTCTCTCATCTCAAGGCCCTAATATATAAGGACCGTGCCAATTGTTGATCCCCTTTGCACACACCAACCCTTGTGGGAGTAACGAACTTAGCCTTTAGATATGCCATTGATGGGACAATGCCGAATAAATGTTGGCATGGCTGTCCCATTATTATGTTGTAAGGGGACCAACATTTGAAGATGAGAAAATCCACTTTATCCTCTGCAACATGCTCGTCATCCCCTATCTATATCAACAAAGAGATAACCCTAGCTACTTAGACAGGTTGATTATTAAAGGCATAGAGGTCGTACTTGTAAGACCGCAGATGCACTTTGATCTTAGGCCTCATTTGATCAAAGGCATGCTGAAAAATGATATCAGCTAAACTTCTTGTATCAACAAGAATCTTTTTGACTTCGAAGTTGACAACTCTTGCATTGACGACAAGTGCATCATTGTACGACCTCTAAATACCCTTAAAATCCTCTTTTCCAAAAGATATTATATTGTCAATCTTAACCTTTTTCCCATGAATATTGCAAACATAATTCTTGGCGTTAATCGAGTTCAAAGAAGTCGATTGGCCTATACTAAGTCTGCCAACAATAATATTAATTACTCTGTTGGGTGCTCTGGTAAGATTAACATCCCTTGCATCTCTCATAGCCATTTCTGGCCGAATGTCATCCTCTCTTTTCTCTCTTCTCCTTTGAGACAGTCTTTTGATTCTTTTAACATCATGCTCTAAAAATTTTCGTAAGTGCTCGCATTATATTGCATCTTCAATTGCATTCTTGAGTTGAATGCACTCATATGTATTATAACCTTTGTCATGGTGGAAATCATAGTACTTATTTGAATTTTTTTCTTGAGGGATTCCCTCGCATTCTTTCTGGCCACTAGAGGACACCTCTCTCCCTATATGCTTCCATCAAAATGTCCGAGACTGGATGATTGACAAGCATATGGGATGTGAATGTGGGTATCCTCAGTCTCTTTCTCTCAGCATTTGAATTGTTGTCGTTGTCCGTACCAAATCTATCTTTCGCATTTTTTCGTTTGTCACTCTTTCCATCTCCTCTACTCTGATCAACCTCTTGTCGTGCTTTTATGTTGTCTTCTTATCGAATGTATGAGGTGGCTTTAGCCTTAAACTCAACGAAAGTTTGCAGATTGTTCTTCGCGAGAGACTTGAAAAAGTCTTCATGAGGTTTAACTTCATCAATTACGGTGTTGAGGGCCATGCTCATATCCAGTTTTGGGATTTGGACCTTCACAACCATAAATCTGGCTAAATAGTCCCTAATTGACTCATCAAACTTTTGTTTGATGGTGTTAAGGATTGAAGAGTCCTTAACAGGAAGTTTGCTAGTAAGAAAGTGTTGAAGGAACACCTCTGCTAGTTTGTCGAAACATGAAATGGTACTTGGTTTCAAGTGCTTGAACCATGTGTTAGCTGCATTCCTCAAGGTTAAGGGAAAGGCTTGACAGGCCACCGCGTCGCTTAAACCATGCAACTTGGCTAGTGTACAATAATACTCCAAGTGGTCTTTAGGGTCTTTCATCCCATCATATGTTTTAAACTAAGGCAGCTTAACGTGTCGAGGTATTACTTCTTCCAAAATCTCAAGGAAGAAAGGACTTTGCTTGATTTAGAACTATTTGGTCATTGCAATAAGGGTGCTGACATACGAGGGTCCCACATGATGTACATGCTGCAGTTGCTTGCCCTTATTAATCTTCTTGAAAGTAGGAACTAAGGGTCTTACTGGAACCTCAACTTGCTCTTTTGGCAATTCAAGTAAATAAATAGAATCGTCAGTACTGTTGGCATCATGATCGTCATGCTCTTTGTCTTGATTCAGGTGAAAACTTTTATAAAGAAGGTCATGGATTTGTTCATATTTTTTATGTAACTCAAAATTTTCTTTGGCTAAATCGAGACAAAGTTGCCTAATTTAAGCCCATCGTTGTTCATCAACATGCCGACTCCCCCCTTTAGGGTGGTGGGAGGAAATACTAGCACCTGCATTCTAGTCATTCTAGTTTTAACCATGAGGTTGTGTTTAGAGAAAACTAGATGGCGCCAAATGTTGTTAGTGAATTTTGGGATGAGGAAAAATCTAGCAAAAGAAAGTGAAATACTTGGTACTGGAGCTAGTTCGATGCGGCCACTTTGATGCCTAAGTTAGTAAGGTAACTTAGTAAAGTAAGTATGTGAAAAAAGAAGTGTTTGCCCCTTTTATAGAGTTTCTTTCTGGTATTTATAGATAGTTATAGTGTCCAAGGCAATTGTTGGAATAACTATTTAGATATATGGAAGCTTCTTAACTTGACATCTCTCTTTATATGTAGGAGTAGCAAGCGGTTGTATAATATAACCGTGCTTATGATAACTGTTCGCGCAGACTTAAATTTAAATCAGGAGCATTTCTTATACTCAGCATAAATGTCGTGCATCATATAAGTGATGCGAATGCCAAGAGAGTTGATTACTCAGCTTCTTAGCAAATGAAAGGCCAAATGTCAGATGAACGGAAACTAACTATCAACAATATGTACTTATAAATACAATTAATATACTTATATATTATACATATATGTATTTTCATATACATACTATCATGTATATTTTTATATGTTGCTATTACAAATATGTGTTGTTATTACTACATTTTTTACCTTTAGTTATAAACTTATAAAGAAACTGTTATATGTGAAATCAAGCCCCTTATATGCTCGTAGGCCTCCATGCCTATAGGCTTATGAGGCTTCTTTTCCCTCCAGAACCCCAATATAGTTCTTGCCAAAGTAGAAGACCCTCGAGAGAAGTTATGGGACATCATTGGCTTGTAGGAGTAGTAAGGTGCCACCTTAATGAGACCCCTTGCCAATTGTCCCATCAAAAAGCATATATTCCCTTAAGAAGGATACATCATCAATCTACTAGCTTTGTTTTCGAAAACAAAAATACAAGCTAAAGGTATTACCATTGTTTACGTAGCCTAATCTCAAGGGCCAAATCATTCCCTTATAGCCCTTTTGGTAATACCATGGATGAGAGCACCCAAATCCAACATCTTAAAGACTCCATAAAGCAACACTGTTCTTTGTATAGATTCGCTAGACTATAATACCTCCTTTGCATGTTGATATTGAAGTTCCCCTTTCTCAATGGTCTCTCTATTGGTTTAAACATTAGACTATAGGTAATGGGCCTATCTTTGACACACTCTTAGCTCACATGTTCTCTTTTATAGGTCCTATCTTTAACCTAGCTAAACAAACAAGCCCAAAGGAACTTTTAACCATTAACCTTTTGGATCCCACTACAATTGTTTTCGCTATAAACACCATACATCATGCCTAACACTTAAAACATGGAAACCTCTAGAAAACAATCAAACACCCACCCAAACATTAAGTTACTTAGAACCACCATTGGCATGGACTTAGACCAAACGAGGCTATAGGCATCACAAGGTAATGCTATCGCCTAACTACAACAATAGATGGTGAAATAATAACCAAGAGCAAATGCTTTATCCTAAAGTTTATCTCTTTAGAGGAGCATTTGCTTCAAAGTGATAGTTACAACATGCAAAACAATGATACTACATCATAGCCTAACTCACAAGTCTCATCTTAGCAATGTTCGCCTATTGCTCTACTTAATGGAATGCACCAAAGGTCACACACTAAATACTTTGAGGTATAGTCTAAGAAGTCTCCCACAAACTTCAACTTTAGTTTAGAGACTTTTGCAAGAGCATTAGAACCTAACTCTACTACACTTCTGTTGACCATTCACAATCCAATGAGAAAGTCGAGGGCATGAATAAGGTTATTCTCGATATCTTAGACAAGCGACTCAATTGAGCCAAAGGCTTGTACACGAATTGGCTCACCAATATCCTCTAAGAATACCATACCATGTCAAGTGTGGCCTCAACAAAAGCCTTTGTCTCCTAGTGATAAGCGTTAAATTAGTTATACTTTATATGATGATTTTTTATACTTTTCCTATGAATTTTGAGTTTATTTGTGGAAAATGATACTTAATTGAGTAAAATATTATTTTCTAGGTTTTTAAACAATCTACTGAAGAAAATGAGAAGATAAAAGTAAGTTCCACTCAATTCAGAGCTAAAATGAGCAAGTTATGAAAATTTAAAGATTAATAAACTCGAACAACATGATTGTGTCATTTGTAAGCAAATTTGAAGTGATTTTTAAGTGATCACAACCAATTACACAACCCAAGGACATGACCATGTCCTTGGTCATGTCATTTATAGTGTTAAGAGGAAAAAAAAAATGAAAAGAAGCATCTACAATTGGTTACACAACTATAGGACATGGTCATGTCATCAGTTATGTTAGTTACTGTGGCTTCTCTTTTCCTCTCTCCTATATAAAGCTTCTTTAGGTTTTTCTAGAGAGAGCCTTTTGAAGACTTTTAGAGAGTTTTTCAAGATGAGAACACTCAAGAGAGTAAGGGACATCATGATTCAAGATTCAATTTTTATTTGATTCATGATTCACTTTTCTACCTTTCTTTGTTTCTACATTCAAGATTGTTGCTTTGTCATATGTAGAGAGTAATTCTTTTGTATCTAGGTCTTGAAGAACCTAGATATACTCATGTGACATGGATTTTCATTAGATCTAATTGATTCTTATTTTCTTTCTTGATTCAACTATGTATGCTTAATTCTTTAGATTGTTATTTCCATAGATAGTAACCTAAAATTTGATATCTTATAAGAGAATCGAGAGATTTCTTATAAAATTATATCTAGATATAGTTGATAGAGATTATTACAAGATCTTTTTGGAATCTTAATTTATATTATAGAGAATTCACTATGTAATAATTCTATCTTAGGTCATGCTATCTTAAGTCATACTATTAAGAAGATATTCTAATAGGTTTTTTGAAGATTACAGTTAATTAACTTAAGAAAGTAATTAACTTTAATAAAGAATTCTCTTAGTCAAGAAATATTAGAGAAAAGATTAGATTATCCTTAGAGAGGATCGCATGTTAGATCTAGGAAAAACAAAGATTTAGATATGGTTCCAAATCTTGAATTACTTTACACTTTGATCACCTTCCTATTTAAGTTCTTGAATAATTCTTAATTAGTTGTTAATTTATTAGTTATTGCAATTTAATTTAAGCTCTTTAAGTTTCTTGAAATTTAATTTATCGATTAGATAATACAGATGTAGCAAGTATTAGTAATTAAAGTTTCTGAGGGATCAACATTCGGACTTAATCTGCTTCCTACAATTTGATAAGTACACTTGCCTTATATCACCTAGCCTTCAACACCAAAGCTATAATCCCCATCAAGCTTGATATCCTTATCGCATAGACTTGGTGATAGGGACCAAAGACTGATTATGTACTCTTGAACCCAAGGGTTAGCTTAGATGGTTTGTTAAGCTATCTGAGGTAAGAAGGACCGAGGAGTAGTGCTTATCCCAGTCTGACTTGCTAAGCTGCTTCGCTGTCCACACCATCTAAGGAACTACTAAGGTGATTAGTTAACATGCCAAGCCAACCCCTCGGTAACACACCAGTTTAAGCACTAAATTAGGATACAACCAACCCCACAGTTTTGAGGCTGAGCTAACAATTGTCAGGAGTGAGTCATCCCTGGGCTAACCCTTGTCTAGTCCCAACAATTAAAGCTACTGAACTGTCAACGCTAGCCAGACATAATCAAGACTTACCCCTACTCGACTTGTAATGTTATTAGGACCACAGAATGAGCAAAATTACATATGCACTGTCCCTTTTGACATATGTGTTGTCCTTTCTAACAAAAGATATTCTTTTAGCACCATTACATTGATACCCCTATAAATTATTCCTCTTTTTCTAGCTAGTGGAAATCCTTTTCTATGGTTTCCTATAACCTTAGACTTACCCTAATAAGGTATTATAAATACTTGCAAATTATAATAGCCGAAAACATCAATATACTAAGAATACACTGAACTTTCTCACTCTTTCAAGCTAAGTATCTTTTTTTGCTCACTCTTAAGCTACTTTTATCTAGCCTATTAAGCGTGCACTAGTGGCAAAAACCCCCCGACCATACTTACGTGTCATATCAAGTGTAACCCCAGTTCATGTGAGGTAATGGTACATCATATCTATCATGGAAACCCCTTCTCATCTTTTGACTGCCATTTATCTTTCGAACCATCTCATAATCCAGACCCACCCCCTTTGGCTATGCACAATATTGGGCTTATATATTCATCCACGAGTCTGTATCATCCTAGTATCAAAGCTTGGCTATGTTTGAAGTTGGATTCTAGTATTATGTTCTTTGAGTGGTTTGTTATTGCTCTTGTATGATAGAGATTCTATTGTTAACATTGGAGTTTGGTAGTTGAGAAGTGTTCTATACTCTGTTTTCCCCTATTTCCAATACATAAAACAGAATGTGGTTAACTATTTGTTTGTTGTGTAATTGTCGTAGAATTGGAAGTATTGGTTATTGATCTGCTGTTGTTATTTGCAAAAAGAACTTTAAGTGGTATTATTAGACATCAATTTTGTAGAGTAACAATCAATGTCAGATTCAAGTGTTCAAGGAATTTTGGGAAACTAAGAAAGTGGTACTCGACATGGCCAAGGGCAAGAAGGAAGCTTCATACCTTAGTCAATGGGTGATTGCTTGGATAAGCTTATCGACTCAATAGCTAGTTTGGTGATTGTTATCCAAGAAGACAGGCAACGAGCTAGAAATAGCTCTATTAGAGAACGTGAGTAGCAAGGGCGAGGCAATGGATAGTTTGGTCGAGTTAATGCCCCAACTCAACCATCCTAAGTTGAAGGAGTTGGTAAGGATGCTAGATGAAGGCTAGTACTGGAAGAGATTGAGGAAGAAGCAAAGGGAGATGATGACATAGAGGAGTACTATGAGGCTAAAGAAAGAAATGTACGAGTCCCTAGAGCCAAAGGATTGAGGATGCATATTCTAAGTTTTTCTAAAAGTGGTGATGCCGAGGACTACCTAGATTACGTAGATAAGATTGAAAAGTAGTTTGAATGCCACGAAGTACGCGATAATGCAAAGGTTCGACTTGTTGTGTTGGAGTTTACTGGTTATGCCACCTTGTGGTGGAAAAACTAACAAGTCACTTGATGAAGAGAAGGAGAATGAAATGAAGAGGGTTATCAAGAGAAGGTTTGTGCTAAGCTACTATCTTCAAGATGGCTTCAAAAGTTTACAGTAACTGAGGCAAGAAGGGTCGACTATTGAAGCTTATGTCAAGGAATTCTAGATCTTGATGATTTGATGTAAAGTCAACGAGTTAAAAGATCAAATAGTATCTCAATTCATCAATTGATTGAAATATGAGACCAGAGATATCTTAGAAACTATGGAAATTAGGTCACTTAACGATGTGATTCGAGCTACCCAAAGGATAAAAAGGCACTGAACAGGAAGGCTCTGACCACCAATTAGCCAACTAGGCAATAGCCGAACTGTTTCGAGTAGACCTGTGCAAACAAAACCAAGTAAGGTTATTGAGACCCGACCCACTCAAACTACCTGAGTAAAGGAAAAGGAATTCCTAAGGAAGTTCGAGAAAGGCTAGAGTTTGGCTAGGAAGATAAGTGAGATCGAGTGCTTCAAATGCCAAGGATTTGGACATATGGTCGCTTAGTATCTGAATAAAAGGACTATGGTGATTTGAGGCGAGATGCCGACTCTCAAAGTAAACAGCATTGACGAGGAAGTAGAGGAGTTAAAGGAGGACAAACAAATCGAGTTGTTCGAGGAGGAAGTTATCTACAATGAGGAAGGCAACTTTATGCCGACCACTTTAGTCTTGAGGAGGATAATAAGTGTCATCCATGTACCCAAAGATGAATAGAGAGAAAATCTCTTCCACATCAGATGCAAGGTGAATGAATCACTATACACCTTAATAGTTAATAATGTGAGTTGCAGCCTCTACATTTATGGTCCAGCAATTGAAATTGGTAACTAAGCCCCACCCAAAACCTTATAAGCTTTATTGGCTCAATGATAAGGGAGCCCTATAGGTGAATAAACAAGTGTCTGTGCCAATCTACATTAGAAAATATCGAGATGAAGTGCTCTATGATGTGCTACCCATGAATGCGTCTTACATTCTACTTAGACGACCATGGGTGTTTGATCAAGCAGTGGTATATGATGGAAGGAGGAATACTTGTTCCCTATAGTATGAAGGTAGGAGGGTGAAATTGAGTCCTACGACTACCAAGTAAATAAGGGTCATGCAATCCCAATTAAGTAGAACCTTGAAGAAAGAGGCTTTAGTATTGACATGAGCCACACTGAAAAGAGAGATAGAGCTTAAAGGATCGACCTATCTACTGGTCCAAAGAATTCTAGAGTGAGACTTAAGGAGGAGGAGCTGCCTACCAAGGTAAAAACCTTACTAAAGAAATTTTCCAACCTATTTCCAAAAGAGCTACCGAAAGGTTTGCCCCCAATTCAAGGCGTCGAACATACAATTGACCTATAGCCAGGAGCCACACTGCCGAACAAGCCTGCCTATAGGCAAAACCTTAAATAAGCTGCTAAGCTGATGAGGAAGGGGTATGTGCATGAGTCCTTTAGTCCCTGCATAGTGCCGGCCTTATTAGTGCTGAAGAAAGATGATTCTTGGAGGATGTGCGTAGATAGTTGAGCAATTAATCAAATCACCATCAAGTATAAGTATCTCATACCCAGGCTTGATGACATGCTAGATGAATTAAGTGGAGCAAGAGTGTTCTCCAAGATCAACCTCAAATCTAGATACCATCAGATCTGAATACGTGAAGGTAATGAGTAGAATACTACATTCAAAATACACCATGGATTATATGAATGGCTTGTAATGCCATTTTGACTATCCAACGTGCCAAGAACATTTATGCGCCTGATGAATCATGTGCTTCAAGACTTATTAAGAAAGTTTGTTGTAGTTTATTTTGACATCTTGGTGTACAATCCCAACCCGAAGACTCACCAGCAACATCTTCGAAGCATCTCTGTGAAACTCTGAGTTGAACAACTTTACGCTAATCTGAAGAAGTGTGACTTTTACCAATCTGAGGTGATATTCTTAGGATTCATTGTAAGTAGTGGTAGCATATGAGTCAATGAAGAGAAGATCAAAGCAATCACCAAATGGCTAGTGTCGACCACTCCAGCTAACGTGAGAAGTTTCTATGGCCTGGCATCATTCTATCACAAATTTATAAAGAATTTCAGTACGATTGTGGCCCTATTCACCGAACTCTTAAAGAAGAATGTTGAATTCAAGTAAGGAGAGAAAGAGCAGGGGAGTTTTGAGAAAGTGAAGGATAAGTTGACCATAGCCCCTGTCTTAGCTTTGCTAAGTTTTGACAAAGTGTTTGAAGTAGAGTGTGATGCATCCAAACTAGGCAGAGGTGCCGTGCTGATGTAAGAGGGTCAACCTATTACTTAGTTCAACAAGAAACTTCGAGGAGCTACACTCAACTATTCTATCTATGACAAAGAGTTCTACTCATTAATCTAAGCCCTGACGGTATGGCATCACTATCTGTTGCCTAAGGAATTTGTGATCTACCCCGATCATGAATCTTTAAGATATTTAAAGAGCTAACCTAAGTTGTCTTGAAAATAAGCCAAATGGGTTGAGTTCATGGAGGGTTTTTCTTATGTCGTAAAATACAAAAATAGAAAGAACAATGTAGTGGCCGATGCCTTATCGAGATAACATTCTCTCTTAACCTAGCTACAGATTGAGCTATAAACCAAGCTACTTGGTTTTTCAACCATAAAAAATTTGTATGCTGATGATCCACACTTTAGTCCTGTCTATAATCAATATGAAGAAGGACAGACACTGGACGACTATCATAGGGTAAACGAATACTCATTCAGAAAGAGGAGGCTACGTATCCCGACCTATTCCATGAAAGAATTACTAGTGTACGAGGTGCATGGAAGAGGATTGACAGGACACTTCGGCTAGCATTAGACCCATAAGGTACTATCCTTCAATTTTTTTAGCTAAGGACAAAGAGAGATGTCCAATCCGTACTAGAAAGGTGTACGACCTACCAAAAAGCGAAGATTCGAGCCAAGTAAAGACACTATCTATCCTTACCTATCTTGACCAAACCATAATTTGAGCTAAGTATGGATTCATGTTAGAGGACATCCCGAAGGAAGGACTCCATCATGGTGGTCATGGATTAATTTAGCAAGATGGCACATTTTATGCCTTGTTCCAAAACTAACGACGCTTCGGCTATCTCTTTTCTTTTCTTGTAGGAAATTATCAAGCTTCATAGAATACCTAGAACCATTGTTTCATATCAAAACCCAAAGTTCATGAGCCACTTTTGAAGGATGTTATGGAGGCAAATGGGAACCAAGCTATTGTACAGAACATCCTGCCATTCACAGATCGTTAGATAGACTAAGGTTGTTAATAGAACCATAGGAACTTTGCTCTAGGTTGCTGTCAGATGAAACATGGTTGATTGAGATCTGTGCCTACCACTCATTGAATTTGCACATAATAGAACCACCCATAACGTAACAAACATGTCTTCATTCAAAGTTACCTATGGATTTAACCCCAAGCTCCCAATGGACCAAGTGCCCTAGATGAGACCTAATGATGACTAGCTAACCACAGAAAGAGTTGAGGCCATTAGAGCCATGTAATAGAAGGTTGTAGATCAATTGAGCCAAGTTATTACTAAGCTCAAGAAGTGAGGCCCAGGACTGAAGAAGAGAGAATTTCAACTAGGTGATTTAGTTTAGATACATCTGAGTAAGGAACGATTCACAAACTTGAGGAAGAGCAATTTGTCTCTTAGAGCCAGTGAACCTTTCAAAGTGCTTAAAAGGATCAATCCTAATGCCTATAAGATTGAACTACCTGAAGGATATGGAGTTTTAGGCTCTTTCAACATTGATGATCTCTAACCTTATACTCCCGAAGACGAGCAACATAGAGCTAAATTAGATTTGATCTTAAATCTTAAACAACCTAAAGAGGATGATAGGGACCAAGGACCGATCATGTGCTCCCAAACCCGGGGGCTAGCTTAAATGGTTCAATAAGCTATCTAAGGTAAGTTAAGTGCCGAGGAGCAATGCTTACCTCAGTCCAACCTGCTAAGCTAATTCACTCTCTACACCATCCAAGGAATTGCCAAGGTGATCAACTAACATGCCGAGCTGACTCCTCCGCAACACACCAGTCCAAGCACCAAATTAGGATATAACCAACCCCATAGTTTCGAGGCTGAGTTAACAATTGTCAAGAGTTGACCATCCAAAGTTAACCTAAATGTAAGTTGTCCATGAGCTAACCCTTGTTTAGTCCTAGTAATCAGAGCTACCGAACTGCTAATGTCGACAGACCTAATCAGGACCTACCCTTGCTTGACTCGCAATGTTATTGGGACCATAAAATAAGCAAAATTACATGCACGCTATCCTTTTTGACATCCGTACTATCCTTATACTATCTTTTCTGACAAAGGATATTCTTTTGGCACCATTACATTGATACTCTTGTAAATTATTCTCCTTTTCCCAGTTAGTAGAAATCCTTTTTTGTAATTTCTTGCAACCTAGGACTTACCGTAATAAGGTATTATAAATACTTGCAAATTGTAATAGCCAAAAACATCAATATATTGAGAATACACTGAACTTTCTCACTCTCAAGCTAAGTATCATTTCTGCTTGCTCTTGAGCTACTCTTATCTAACTTATTGAACGTAGATTAGTAGTGAATGCCCTCTAGCCATACTTGTACATCATATCAAGTGTGACTCGAGCTCGTATGAGGCATTGGTACATCATATCCATCGTTGATGTACAAGAACCCCTGCTCATCCTTCAATTGCCATTTATCTTTCAAACCATCTTGTGGTCTAGAGCCTCTCCCTTTGGCTACACGCGATATTGAGCTTGTATGTTCATTCATGAATTCGTATCACTTGGGAGCCAAACCCATAAGTTAATGAGATCGATTTATAAGTCAACCTATATTTCTTGAAAGAACTCTAAGATTAAGTGTGGCTTTATTCCATAGCCTACCAGCAAAACACAACTTGGTGCTACAATAAGAAGGTTAAACACAAAGCCTTCAGACTTGGTGACCTTACTTCCAAAAGGCTAGATACAATTAGTTTAAAAGAGGCTTAGAGCAAGCTTTTAACTGATTGAGAGGAGCCTACTTGAGTCATTGAAGAAGTAAGGTGAAATGCCTATAGGCCAAAAGGCTTGATGATTAGCCCATCCTAGGAGTATAGAACGTTGATAACTTAAGGCCTTACTACAAGTTGACCTGCAATAATACATTCATTTTAACCAATCAAATATATAAGTTTATGCTTGATGGCGACACACAAGCCTACAGATTCTACAACTCTACAAATTTCTCTACCAAACTTACATCTTCCATCTAATCTTGATCTTCCCATTACATTAAGAAAGGGTAAGCATGCTATTCGTCCTTATATCCATCATTATCTTTCAAATGTTATTACATACTCTTTTCTCTCACCATCTTATGCTTCATTTATTACATCATTAGTTATTATTTCTATTCCAAACTCTATTGTAAAAGCCTTAGCTCATCTTAGCTAGCTCACTACTATGTAAGAAGATATATCTACTCTTTATCATAATAACACATATGATCTTGTATCTCTTCCCAATGGTAAATTTATAACTAGCTACATATGGGCATTCTATGTAAAACTCCTATGACGGTACTATTAATCAACTAAAGGTCCGATTACTCACTAAAGGCTATAGTAAAATCTATATTGTTGATTATTAGGATAACTTTCCACTAATAGCTAAGATAATTACAAAACATCTTCTAATTTCACTTGTGACTATTAATAACTGGCCTTTACATCAACTAGAAAGTAAAAATACTTTCCTCTATGGTGATCTTAAAAAGGAAGTGTATATGGAATAACCACTAGGCTTCATTACCTAGGGGAAGACAACATTCGTTTGTTATCTAAAAAAATCTTTATATGAGCTTAAACAATCTCTACTTGCTTAGTTTGCTAGATTTAGATAGCTATAATAGAATTCAATCTTTATAGCTGTAACTCTAGTCACTCTATGTTTCATCAACATCATGATGATGAGAAAACTATATTGGTTGTCTATATGTAGATAACCTTATGATTTCTAGAGATGAACGTGAAGGCATTAAGAATTGGAAGAGTCTTTACAGCAAAAATTTTAGACTCAAAATATGGGCGATTTGAAATATTTCATTGAAATTAAAGTTGCCTAATCCAAGCAAAGTATATACCTCCCAAAGCAAAAGTATGTACTCACCTTATTGTCTATTGCTAGCTTAATTGGAGCAAAACTAGTTGATTTGCTTATGAACCCTAATGTTAAGCTCTCATTGGTGACTTAATGAAGGCAACTCTTTTGATAACCAAGAGAGGTGTGGAAGTTTAGTTGGTAAACTTAATTTTCTCACTATAACATGCCTTGATGTATCATTTGCTATCGATATAGTGAGTCAATTCATAAGCTCAACTCAAACTAGTCATTGGAATGCTATGATTTGTATTCTACATTATTAGAAAGGATCTTTATGTCAAGTTATTTTTTATAAAGATCATGGGCACATGTATTTTATTAGATACATAAATGTTGAATGGGCAAGTATTTACCACTGGGTAAGAGATCTACCATAGAATATTTGTGTTTGTTGGTGGTAATCTTGTGTTATGGAAGAGTAAGAAGTATATTATAGTAGCAAGATCAAGTTTACAATCCAAATATAGAGCAATGGCATCTATAACCTAAGAAATACTATGCTTTAAACATTTGATAGAATAACATGAGTTTCATAATCACATCCAATGAAACCGATATGTGATAACCTAACTACTTTGCATATATCATCATATCTAGTATTTCCTAAGCACATAAAGCTCATTGACTATTACTTTGTTTAAGAAATGCTATTGAATAAAGAAATTTATACATCAAATGTGAGATCAAAAGATCAATTGGATTTCGATTGAGTCATATATGTAATAAGTTAGGAGCATATGATATATACACTCTACTGTAAGGAGAAGGGGGAAGGGAGAGGGGGTATTAGAATAAGTTAGTTCTATTGGTTAAAGGATATTTTTATACTTTCAAATTTGTAATATTATGCTAGGGTTGGTGGACTCTAGAAGTAATAGGACATTCCTTTCATCTTCTATAGAATTCACCAAATGATGAGACAAAGTAAAAGCCTCAATATCACATATGAGTACCGAAACCAAGAAGGAACCTAAATATTTAGTAGAGAAAATGAGGGATATATAGATTAACTTTTTTTTCCCCTTTATATCAAAAGTCAATTCATCGTATTAAATAGTAACGTGAGCTTCTTTGCCGATTTTCAATGAAGATGCTTATTGTTTATTGTCAAAAGAAACTCAAATATAAATTTTACATTCTGGTATGATTTTGACATATCAATAAATATCAACATGCTAATATAACTAGATTATAAGAGCAATTTATATTTATCCTTCTATTTATCTGACTTTGAGCTATACATTTGAAAGCCAAAACTCTTATAATCAAGTGGTACAAATATGGTCTCTTCCTAGAATAATTGTAAAAGGAACAATGTCCCTAATACTACCTGAATTTTGATTAAATGTTCAATTTACTGTCCGAAATTTTAATTTGTCAAACGAGTTACTTGATTGAAACATTTTGTATCACCATTACTATCTCCTTCGTCTAGTTATAACACAAAATGAGACAACTGTCGCATGTATGTGCAAAAACGAGGAAGAAAGCTAAAAAAGAAAAGCAATTTTGCTCAAAATTGGAAGTTTATAGAAAATTTGGTAGAATGAATTTTGAAGCTGATACTAGGTTTATATTTGGTCTGAGATGAAGATCAAACGGGCCCCGTGGTACGTGAGATCTGGGCTTGATGAGAAATTGCTAAATTTGTGATATGGGCTCCATTTTGGTTGAGGCTTGGACTGGGCTTAGCAAATTATACTACCCAGCGGCTTCCTTTATGCTTCATGGAAAATCTAAATAAATTAGCTGGTAAATGTCCTCAGCTTTGTCCTTTTTTACCATCTACTACCTGAAATTTTTAAATATTAATTTAATAATAAATTTGGTCCATTTTTTTCAATTAACTATAATTTTTCAGGCCAAAACCGACTAACCCAAGACTAGGTTTTATCATACATAAATCAATCCATATAATAATCTAGTCTCATTTCTTATAAAGAGAAGATGAGGTCCCTAGATAAAAGACTTATTTTCCCTCTCTTTCTTAATTAGGATTTCTACTTTTTTATTACCTTCATTTATTTAAGTACCAAAATAGTTATATAGGGATAAACTTCAGTATCTACTTACATAAAACTCAATACTAAGAAATATTTATCAATAAAATTTACGGAGTGAATATCACCCATCAGTAGTATTAAATTAACACTTTTAACCTGAGCTAGATAATTAAAAAAAAAAATAGCTAAAATAAAGATAAATAAAATGTCACATTTTCCCATAAATCGGCATGTCTTTCAATTGCAATAAAAGTAAAAAGCAGAGCGGTAAGTTGCACGAGATGGATACTAGAAAAGCACCGATTTCGTTTAGGGTTTACATCCATTAGGAAAGCATTTCGAAGTCATGAGTTTTATCTGCAAGTAATGACAAGACACGTCCTCTTCTGGAAAAAGAGAAGAGGCAGTATTACTGAAGGGAAGTCAGTATTGTAATTTCAGGGGAAGAGATACCAACAAGGGAGGTGAAAAAGTTTAAATGAATTATGGTTTTAAGGATAAGTGAGCTAAACTGGGCTCGCCAAATTTAATTTTTAATAAAATTGAGTGCAATGGCAAAATAATAATAATAATAATAATAACAAAGTTGAGTGCTTTCACCAACTGTTAAATTATACCTGTAAATTTTGACTTTAAAAATTGTTTTGGATGCTACATTCATTTTCCCTCAAAACCACCTTTCAACCTCCAAGAAATGCTTTTAGTTTATTATAGAATTTTTTGTATGCCTTATTTTATTTCTTTTTTTTTTTAATTCTCAATTTTAGAAATTTTTTATTTTTTCTTTTCACCTTTTCATTTTTTTCTAACACTTTTGACTAAAACACCAGTTGAAATATTTGCAATACGAGAGAAATTGCCAGAACAATAACGTCAATGTTAATAATAATGATCAAATTTGGTGCAAATTTACCCCCAAAAAAAAGGGACAAAAGAGTTGGTCATATCATAAATTAATCATAAAATGTTATAATTATACAAATGTAAATTACGTAGGTATATTCAGGTTTGCACAATTATGATGTCATAGTAGAAAGAAAACTTAGAAAAACAAATATGCTCTCCATTTACTAATCTCTCGATGTCCCTCAATTTGTAAATTAACAGTTAAAATTGTTTATATTTTTTTAATATTATATAATGTCATTATAATATTATTATATCTTTTATAATCTCAACCGTTAATCATACATGGCAATATCTCACAAAAGTAATAGAGAAAAATTGAGATTAACAAATGGAGATTATCCATTTCTAAAAAATTAGCATTATTCTAACGATGATTTTGTAATCATAAGAAATTCACAATTGATGATAGCTATTTTTAGACATCCTCTAACTTAATTCTCAATTGATGATAGCCTTACCTTAAATAAATTGTAGAAAAAACACTTACACCTTGTAACTAATTGAACAAATCTTTAATCTGTGGAAGTAGATATTTGTTCTTTATGGTCACTTTATTTAGTTCTCTATAATCAATACATAGCCTAAGTGATCCATACTTTTTCTTAACAAATAAAACTGGTGCACCCTATGCTGATACACTTGGTCTTATAAACTCTTGGTCCAATAACTTTTGTAATTACTTATTTGATTCTTTTAACTCAATCTAAGCCATTCTGTATAGGGCTTTTGAAATCAATTTAGTTCTCGATACCAAGTCAATAACAAAATCAATTTCTCTTTTTTCGGTGATAACCTAGGTAACTCATCGAGAAACTCATTCACTGCTTAAATTTCTTCTATGCTTGGCTTCTTTGAATCAGTTTCCATAGCATTCAACCAATTGACATCTATCGCTAGTTCTAGAGTACTCAACTCTTATACTCCTATTGTGACAAAATCTCCTTTAAATTCATCTTTTGTCCCTTCTAAAGTTTCAAACTAATGGGAATCGAGCTACTGAACCACTAACCTACAACTAAGCCCAAGGACTAGAAGGCTTGGCATGGTGAATTCTTTTACTCCAACCGACTCATGCTGAGGTCGAGTATCTCTTTACTGACTTGCTTTGCATGCCAAGTCAAATAACTCCCTATTTCTTGTGGATATTGTACCGAAAAGCGGAAGGCCAAGAAAACAGCCAAACCTCATCCTCACTAACGCCTAGCTAATTACTTACTCAGCATCACCTTTGCTGAGATGACGAGAGAGAGACTCCAGACTGACTCAACTGCCTCTACACGAATAAACAAGCTACCTATACTTTGTGTCCACATCTTCCAACGACCCCGTCAATATAGCATCACCACGTGTACAAAATCATGTGTAGAATCGGTTACATTAATGATTATTTTTTCTTGAATATTCATTTTTACTCTCTTATATCCTGTACATTATTTCCTTAGAAAATATCCTTTTTGTCTTTTCCCTTTTGAACAAGTTGTCTTAACTTATGAATATAAATACCCTTGTAATTATAGTTACATCAGATAGATTATTATTAATACACTTGAGCATTTTCTTTTCTTGCATAAATGCTACCCGTTTACTGTCGGCATCATTGTTATCCTAACCCTTAAATAAGGCTAGATGACAAGTAATCTCACTAGACCGATTTTTACGTCATATCGAATTATACCATGAGTCCTCGGAAATTAGTGTGTTATATCCTCTAGGGCTACTCGTGGGTTTTGCTTACTCCTCATTCGCATTTGTCTGTTCATACATTCCTCATCACTTTCCTTTCAAGCTTTCTACAAGGTTAGACCTATCAAACGACCGATCTTGTCTATTCTTGGTCACGGTTCGCAACACAAACACTATCTTCTTTTCTTGACAATCAATGGTGGGTTTAACATCTGTCATCCAATTCATTCCCAATATAGCATCATACTTTCCATCTTAAGAAGAATCATATATGCTTTACTATTAAAATCCTGAATCCTTATTGGATATCTTTTCACCATTTCCCTTGTGACTATAACACTTCCTGTAAGAGTTCTCACTCTAAGATTGGACTCAGTAGCAATTGTAGTCAAACCTACTCGCTTTACCACTTTAGGGGCTATAAAGGAGTATATAGCTCCAATATCAAACAAAGTTTACACAAAGTGCCCATCTATATTAATATTCCTTGAATCACAATTATAAGTTTTACTTTCATGCTTTAACAATATAACATTTACACTCTTAAATTTTGGTTACTTACTACTGCTTATCATAACTTATATTATTAAGTACACTTTTAACAACTTAACAAAGAAAAAAGTTGAGTTACATACTTGCTATGAGCTCAGTACTAACAAAATCCTCGGCTTCTTCATACACTGCCAAGTCTTTACCTAAATAATCTTCATAACTCCAATCACCCTCCAAATTGTACACTCTAGTGATATTAACTGCACTTGGGTGAGTATTCCCTACACTTGATCCTTTAACAGCTTTTCTAGTAGCAAGGCATCTAATAGCTATTGGTGGCTTGGTAGACTGAGAAGTGGCGACTATGTACTATGGATAAGTAGTAGGGAAATGCCCAACCTTATTGCAAATAAAGCAGGTGATAATGCTTCTCTTAGGATATTCAATCACTCAATGCAGGCCTTCACCACAAAAGAAACACTTGCCTTGCAATTGGGGACAATCTCTATGGTGATGATTTCCCTTACATATCCAACACTTTGCTACTCCACCAATATTCTTCTTTTGAAGTGTCATTTGTAGTTTTAGAAATCTTCTTATTTTGTTACTACCGCTACCACTTGGTCCTTCAAAAGGTCTCTTACTAAATACGTTGACTTTGCGTTTACTAATTTCTTCACTTTGTCCTTTTGTATTATCTAGTACCCTTACCTTTTTCACCATATCAACAAAATTCCTAGGCTTAAATTCTAAAAATTTCTTTTTCATATCAGCATCAAATCCTCTAGAAAATATTTGTATCTTTAACCAATCACTAGTTTGATACCTTAGAGGTGTAAATTATAGCAGTATGTTGAATTTAGCTTCATACTACTCTATAGTACTTGTCCCTTTCACAATAATAAGTAAATTCTTGCTATACTTTATCCTTAAACTTCCTAGAAAGTAGTTTGCCAAAAACTTGCTTCTAAAATCTTCTTAGATGATTTGTCCTCTTAAATTCCATTTCTTAGATTCCTATTAGGTACATGCCTACATCTTTAATAGATAAGTACCATAAGTAAGTTTGAGATATAGCGGTACCTCAAATGATCTCTCTATTTGATTTAACCAATCCTTAGGTTCATCGGGATGACTTGTAATACCCTCGAAATACTTATTACAGCGAATGAATTTTAATAGATTACTACACTACTATTTGAAATCAAGGGGTGCTAGAAGCATAACTCCTATATGATTAACTAGTGGTGGAGGAGGTAGTAATGGAGGTGGTGGGGGTAGTTGTGGCAAAGGAATCTCTCGAATTGCTACCAAAGATAGAGTCTGAGCAAGTGGAGTACACTCCCCAGCTAAATATGCTCTTAACAATTCATTCTGTGCATTAATTATAACTAGAATTTCATCAATACGATCTCGCAATGCACCTAGTCCTCCTTCATGAGTAGGTGGGGCCTAAACTAAGGGTCTCCCTCTACACCTATTTCGACTAAGAAATTCATTTCCAATTTTAAGTTAGAAATAATTAACTATTATTAAATAAACTTGGAAACTACAAACATAAAATGAAAACAGAATATAAACACATACAACAACAGTAATAAATAAGGCTACAGTCTTTCATTTCTTGTTGACAAAATGAGGTTACATTTGTTTAGTGTTCACTTTTAGTGAGTGAACTCCACTTTAAACACATCTAGTCATCTATACAACTATACAAACCTACATCAAAAGAAAGAGTTTCAAAATACAATAGAACTTCCCTCAATACATAAATCCTCACCATTAAAACATCATAACCACACTACAAGAAAACTCTTAAAGTAGCAAATGATCATACATGATCTTAAAATATACAATAAAAGGAGCATGTGTGATCACTCTAATGTCATGCAGCAACTCCAAAACTAAGCCTATAAGGATAAACATCTACAATATCTACCAAGGGTGATAAGATAGTCCTGCACCAGCGTCAACCTAAGATCTAAATCCTAGAACATAAAAAGTGGAACCAATATTGAAGTATATGCTCGACTCCTCATTGGTAGCCTGTTGAG
Source organism: Lumnitzera littorea (assembly GCA_024138015.1). Lineage (NCBI taxonomy): Eukaryota > Viridiplantae > Streptophyta > Magnoliopsida > Myrtales > Combretaceae > Lumnitzera > Lumnitzera littorea. Next base: position 10,148,746 of record JAMXBB010000001.1, on the reverse strand, counting down.
CCCACTCTCTGGGTAATAAAAAATCCAAGGGGTCTGGCCAAATGGTAAGTACATTAGTGAGATCACCTCCAACTAATACTATAGGAGAGAGTCCAGGGTCGGCTTGATAGTACTTAAAATCCTCAATAGAGGTAACTTCCGAATAGGCTTTTGCACAAGAAATAGGGATATTCATATGTACATCAAACTCCTCAATACGTATATCTCATCTAGGTCCATCAACCTCAATCCCTTATGGATGGTCAAACCAACGCTTCATGCTAGCCCAAAAATTAGCCATAACTCTAACATTGTCTTGGATAATGATCCGACCATGATTAGCATGGCGATCTATAATTAGGGCCATACCATGACCAACAAATCACTAGTAGGTAAATGAAGGGGGCTTTGGTAGGGGCTCAACGCAAACCAAAAATATTAACTTACATACGTACCCAGCATTTTCCTTTGCTTCTAAAAAGTAAACCATCTCTTCATCTGCTGGTATCACATTTGGTGTGTGAATAGTCTAGTAAATTCTCCGATCTCTCCAATAAGTATTGAGATTCGCTCCCTAAGCAGTGAAAACATCATCTAAGTATGTAGCCTACCTGTTAGTACTAAATCCTCACATAAAATTCGAAGTCGCCACCTATACTCAAATAATGTCTCACCAATTCGAAGACAAAATAGGACCCAATCAATCAACAACTCAAGACTCGACATCTGAATCAACAAGACACATAATTACTTTCATTATTATTATATTGTTATAGAGTTTATTAATAAAGTCTTAAGGCTTAAATACTTATTCCAGTTCTACTTCTCTCAATCTCACTAAGTAAGTTGTTCTAATGTCTACAGTCAAGTTTTATTTATTCTATTTAAGATCATACTCTAATACCACCTTTTTTTGTCATGACCTGAAGGGTAGCTTGGCCGTAGCAAGTCGTTTTATACCATACAAAAGACCATAGATTGGTCTCCTTTTCGATCGATAACTTTTTATATGATATATAAGGCTACTACACAACCAGTTACCTAAGAGTTATAGAAGTAAAGATAATATCACAACATATGTAATAATATAAGATTTCATATGGTAACCCATTAAGTAATTAATACAAAACCACTAGTCTCAAAATACTAGTAAACCAACTATAGTATTAATATATAATAATAAAGAGAGTAAGTCTACATAGCTTTTAGATATCATAACATAAAATGCCATCCAAATATTAGCTGAAAATATCTCTATGCATCTATATTCACTCAAATTCTCTACTTCCACACAAATCCCAAAAGTTCTAAACTAATCTCTAGCATGCCTCGACCAGGTACGGCAAATAGATCCTCCTACATCAAAAGTCTATGAGATTGTAAGCTATAAAGCTCACTGAGTTATATTTCAACCATACAGACAAACAAATTATTTAATAATTAATTACAAATATATGAATATATAGTTAAGTAGAATGTCACACAAATACATATAGTTGACTAGATATTAGATGCAACTCAAATTTAACACCCTTCGAAATTAAGGTTGGAAAATACACAACGTTAGTCAGATTCTAGTATCATACCTGAACTTACATAATTACAAAACTTCACGTTTCGTATTCAAGATAAAACAATTTGTTAAGTTTCAATTTTAAAAACTAAGTTCATGGGATGATTGTGAGTGGGTCTTCGCAGCTACACTAACCTTAAATGGAAGCCTTTAAACTCGACCTTTAGTTAGATAGTTGGCGTCTTCAATTCCTAATAATCCTACAAGGTAAGATAAGGTCATGTTATACATATGTATCATACTTAAACACTTTAATATTCTAAATATATATATATATTAACCCTCACATGGCCTCTTGTTACCTCCGTATAATATGACGCTCGAAATAATTATAATGTGATGCATGTATATGCATGATTCAGTTTAATTACTTAAAGTCAAATATACTCAAGTCCAATTAATAAGTGACCAACCAATATCACAAACAACTAAATTCTCTATAGATATCTATAATGCAACAAATAGTTCGTTTTCATAATTTAAAGTATTTTCATGTTATAAACAAACAACAGTTACATGTGAATCCCAAACCACACACATTAGTCAATTTATCGATAATATTTAAATTTTACTAACTACAAACACAAATAAGTATGGAATTATCAAAAGTACTCACTTAACCATGCTAAAGCTTAAGGATTGTAGTTGGCAAGGAGATCGATATCCTTATCAGGATCACTTTTGATTTTGAAGTTCTTGAGGATAAGGCTTCTATTTCCCTTTTGATGTTGGTGGAAATATGAGGAGGAAAAATAAATTATATGTTGTAAACAAAGAGGACAAGTGATAATGTAAAAAGAATAAAATGGAGAAATTAGGAAAGGTAAAAGAGATGAATTGTTGTCGTTCCAAAGTGAAGGAGGAAAAAGTTCAATTGTTATTATAATTTGGACAAGAAAGAGAAAAATAAAGTGAACTCTAAAATACACACTTGGCAACCGAGAGAGAGGAAAGAGGAAAAAGGAAAGGAAAAAAAGAAAAGAAAAAGAAAGGAAATAAAAGAAGAAAAGATAAGACGATAAAGTAAATATTGACTTTACTCTTTATCTTTTAAATTTGTTACATGGAGAATTATCTAAAGCACTTGTGTGACGACAATATTTGGAGGAGAAAAAGAGAGGAAAAGAAAAAGGAAAAAGGAAAAAGAAATAAGGAAAGGGAAAAAAAAAAAGGTAAGTAAAATTTGCTCTTTAACTTTTCTAAATCTGTTTCTCATTTTTAAATAATGTTTAAAAAGAAATATGATGTAATTATAGAAGAAAATATATGATGTAAAGTTAATATATACCATGTAATACATAAACATAAGATATGTAATAAAATTAAATTAATATAAAACTAACATACATATATACACATATGAAGTTATAAATAATCATAAGATAATCTTGTTAATTTATTTAATTAATTTGTTAGTCTTTATGTTTATTAATAATTAGGAACTATCTCTACTCGTTTATTAACGATTTTATGCAATTATATATGTCGATGGATAATTGTACTCAATTAAGGTTTTATTACTGTTAGAGTAAATTTTAAACAGTTTATAAGTTTATGGTTTTAATTTTAGAGTTTTTATTAGGTTCGGGTTCAATATTTTGTATTTACGTATATATAGGGTTTAGAATTTTTATGCACGATTAGAGTTTCAATTAAGATATTCAAGTTTTTCTCATTCATATTATATTCAAATTTATAATTTAGTTAAGATTTTAGTTTATTTGGCTTTATCGACTTATGGAATTATTGAAGACAGTTAGATCTAATTTAAGGTTCAGAATAAAAATTTATAGAATTTACATACTTCCTTTAAATAATAAATAGCCTTTGGAATCCAACCTACTTCTAGTGTAAGAAAAATTTTCAAACTCTCTAGGACTCCAAGCTCCTTAGTCTCAAATTCTCCTTTAGTTTTGCTTTTTAGCTAACCAATCTCTGCTAAATCATCCTTAGCAATAATAACGTCGTCCGCATGAACAATCAGGATAGATAATTAATCCATGTTTGGTGAAGAAGGTATTCTGAGCCTGACTTTGTGTATATCCCAGTCGAATCAATTGATCTAAGAAAATGAACAGCTGATCGAAAAGAAGGTTTGCAGGTAAGATATCCTTGCTGAAGCTGAAATCATATCAAAAGACAACTTTACAATCTGTTTCAAGGATCATCATGTATCATCCTCCTCTCGACCTGTCGTTGCTGCATAAAGGCCTGCATGGATAGTTGGAGCTTCAATAAATGTGATAGTAAGGAGCGAAATAGTTCTCTATGGAGTGAAGATGAATTAGCAAATTCCATTCATGCCAAACAAAAGGCATTGGAATTTAATCGTTTTTAACTATGCCCCCAAGTGGACCTAATAACCATTTTATTTGACAGGTCAGTTCCTTTTAACAAGATATGTGGCTTTTTATATGTTTGAAAGTGATATCTGCACATAATATATAACCACCTACCTACCATATGCTAGGCGTAGAACAAATTAATTGTTCGTCTCTGTCCACATGGAAAGTCTGGAGCTAGTACCGATTTGTAAATAGCTAAAAAACTACTGAACGTGCCTCTCAATGTATAATATGAGTTAATCACGAAAGTTGGATGCCGAACAGCTAAGAATGATGAAGAATTATATATAAATATATATAGACAGCAATTTGACGAGAAGAACATGAGTTAAATACTTGGGTGCTAAATTAAGAGTGAGGAACTTTTTTCCAAAAAAGAAAAAAAAGAAAAAAAAAAAAAGCTACTACATTATGACGAAGAAGTTTGGAAAGAACAATGAAAGTTGGCTTTTGATTGGATGCTAAATTAACTTTAAGAAAGAAAGTTCTTTAAAAAATAAAAAAAAAGAAAAAAGAAAGCGGCAACAAAGAGGTCTAAAACGAATAGCATAGAGTTAAAATATTGAATTACATGGTCTTTTATGTGGAATACTATAGCACAATAATTTTTTTTTTTTTTTTCATGTGTATTTATTTAGATAGTCCAGCCGTACTTGTTAGTTATAAATTAGTTGTTTCTGTTGCTGTTACTTGATCTATATATAAAGGACATTCAACAGGCAGTTATAATTTACTTTACGTATCAATTACACACTATTTTCACAACTTCGAATTCTCACTCAAGTTTACCAACAATTAGGGCATAATCATCACATTGTCAACATGATATTAGAGCATTAAGGTGAGATCTAATCCTTATGTTTCTTATCAATTTCTTTAGCCACTTAGAATCATGAATCTAGGAGATATGGATTCCACAACACTAAACAACATATCAAAGACATTAGAGAATAATAATAAGTCTTTTGATCAATCAATTGAAGATCCATTGTTTCTATCACCTTTAGATAGTCCTAGCATGGTGATAGGAAATATTGTCTTAATGGCCTCAATTATTTAGCTTGAAGTAGATCTGTTAGAGTGGGTCTTGGTGCCAAGCTAAAAATTGGTTTCATTAAAGGATTTGTTATGAAACTTAAACCTGCTTTAGTAGAATTAATTCGCCTGGAGAGGAGCAATTATATGATAAGATGTTGGTTGATCAATTCAATGATAAGTGAAATTGGACAAAACTTCTTATATGTTGCATCAGTTGTTGATTTGTGGTATGAGATTAGAGAAAGGTATTGGTAGAGTATGCACCACTTATTTTCCGACCCTAGCACAAAATAAGCAATTTAAAGTAATATAATCAATCTGTAGACACATATTTAATAAATTAGTGCTACTAAGATTAATTACAACTTTTGCATTCATATTCGGTTTATTCTTATGGTGTGTTGGATGGCTATACTTGTCAATTGAAAGAGCGAGTGATAGAATTTGAGTCTGAAACTAAGCTAATTCAGTTTCTTATGGGCTTCAACAAAGGATATGAAATGGTGCGAAACCAAATATTTGCAATAGAACCATTGCCCTTTGTAAACAAGGCTTTCTACTTGGTTCAGCAAGTAGAAAGACAAAAACATATCACTTCTATGGGAGGAACTAAACTAGATGCTTATGCTATCTAAGCAACAAGAACAAATAGAGGATTTCAAGGGAAAATTTGGTTTGAAAGGAAGAAAAGAAAGAGAACTATATGTAGGTATTGTAAAATGGAAGGCTACTAACAATAGTAGAATGGTGAATTACATTATTAGCACCAATTCTATGTCCTATACAAATAGTGATCTAACCACTCCTTTTGATGATAGAACAAATGATGTTCTTGAATTGCAACATGCAGGACCAAATGTCAATACTGCAACATCTTTAACTAATGAAGTAGCCCCATAGGTTGATCCATGGTAGCTATATTCTATGTATCAAGAAATGATGAAGCTATTTCAAGCATATCAGGGATAGCTTACATCAATGACAGCAAATAATGCTTCATCTTTTGGTAGTTCTTGTACTCTTACTTGTTTTAGTGTCATGAATGATAAAAGTAGTTCTTGAATAATTGATTTAGAAGCCACTAATCACATTATCCCTTTCTATTTCATTCTATTTGATGTTCACACTTTACCTCAACCACTTATTGTCAAACCACCTAATGGGACGATCAAATTTGTTTAAATGGCTAGTTTTACATGTGTCAATAGTTGTCTTACTCTTCCTAGAGTATTGTATATACTAGATTTTTCACACAACTTGTTGTCGGTACCACAACTCCTTAAGCACAACACTCTTATTGTAAAGGTTGATGCTTTCTCCTTTATTTTCCAAAACGATAAAACTAATGTCCTAATTGCTATAGTAAAGGCCATTTATAAGCTTTACGTTTTGGAATCTCAAGCTATTGGGAGACCCAATAGTACTTCTTTACCTTTACCTATTTCAAACACTGCTTTTGTTTCTTCCTCTAGAAATAAGACTGCTTCATTCATTTCATTATTACACCAGCATTTGGAACATATTTCTTTATCTAGACTTAAACACATAATTCCTTGTAATAATTCTCGATACACACTTACATGTGATGTCTATTGCTATGCTAAGTCACACAAATTACCTTTTATTGTCAATACATAACATTCTCCTTCTTTATTTCATCTTGTTCATGTAGATGTTTGGGTGCCACATTCTATACCATCTATCTCAAGTGTAAGGTACTTTTTGTCCATACAAGATGATTGCAGTTGTTGTTTGTGGACTTATTTATTAAATAATAAATATCAAGTTGTAGTTACACTTGAAAAATTTCTTCAAATGGTTAAAAACCAATTTGGTGTTATACCTAAAACCATTCAAAGTGATAATGAGCCGAATTTATTTCTCATTCTTGTCAATCTTTGTTGAGCAATCTTGGTATCTTACATAAAAAATCCATACCTTATACACCACAACAAAATGGTTAGATTGAGAGAAAGCATAGGCATATTATTGAGATAGCTAGAGCTTTAAGGTTACAAGCTTCTTTACGTAAACACTTTTGGGGGGAGTATGTGTTAACACAACTTATCTTATCAACCTTATACCAATGCCTAAGTTGGGGTGGAAATCTCGTCATGAAGTATTGTTTGGAGTGAAACCATCTTATACTAATTTGAAAGTTATGGGATGCCTATGTTTGGCTATACTCATACATCCATTTAAGGATAAATTTGATTTGAAGGCTATTAGGTGTACTTTCCTTGGGTATGTTACTAGTTAAAAGGCATCAAGTTGCTTGATCTATCTAATAACTATATCTTTGTTAGCTGAGATATGGTTTTTCATGAGAATGTTTTTCCATTTGCTTCATCCATTGTTTCTACTCCATGATCAACCACTTCGTCCTCTATTTTAGTGCGTAAACAACCCTCCTTCACAACTAGTCCTTTTCATGTGGATCCTCCAGAACCAAATACATTAGTTAGTTCTCTTACTGCATCTTTGAATGATTTTGCTGCTGATGGGTGTTGAAAATGGATGGCTCTCATTGATTTTGTTATTAGCCATTGAATTGGATGACTTTCACCCTTAAAGTTTTAGCCATTGAAATTAATGGTCAAATTTTTTCATTATATATAAACCAATAGTTTATTTACTAGTTAGAAATTGTCTTTGTCACCTATAAAAGAAAGGTGATTATTATTTTGAATTTTTCATCAACTCATCACTTATTCATTCCATTCTTAAGAGAGTTATTTATAAGAGAAAATTAGTTCTTCCATCCTTATCATTATTTGAGGTTTTATACTCTCATTTTATATTGGATTACATTGCTTCTACACTATTTACTTCTCTTTATTCTTCATTGATTTGATCCTATGCTTCTGCATAGTGTAAATACCTTAACAAGTGGTATTAGAGCACTTATTCAATTGAGAATTCAAGATGTCTATTATTACAAAGTTTGACATTGAGAAGTTTGATGGCAAAATTAGTTTTACTATTTGGCAAGTCCAAATGAAGGTTGTTCTTACCTAGAACAGATTAAAGAAAGCTTTAGATGGGAAGTTGAAGAAACCAGCTTCCATGACTAATGAGTAATGGGACAAGTAGGATGACAAGGTGCTTTCAACAATTCAACTTTGCTTATCTAAGGAGGTTCATGAAGTAGCCAATGAAACCACCACTATAAGATTATGGTTAAAGTTGGAATCTTTATATATAACAAACAGCCTTGCAAATAAGCTTTGTTTAAAGGAGCACTTGTATACAATACATATGGTTATAGGTACTCTTATTCAATCTCATCTTAATGAGTTTAATTCTATTATTATGGAATTGGAAACTATTTATACTAAGATTAAAGATGAAGATAAAACAGTTTTGTAGATAGGTTCCTTACTTTCTACTTATAAACACTTCAAAGAAATAACATTATATGGAAACAACGATACTTTATCCTTCGAAGATGTTAAATCCAATTTATTGTCCAAAGAAAAATTTGATCTTGAAGCTTGTTCTGAGGATAAGAGTGAAGGTTTAAGTGTTAGAGGAAGAACTCTAGAAAGAGAGAGTACCAGTAGCAAAAAGTTTAGATCTAAATCTAAGGGACAAAAATCCAACAATACTTGTCGTTATTGCAAGAAATTAGAGCATGATATTCCTGATTGCTTTATTTTGAAGAAAAAAGGAAGCCTCTACAATTTGCTATGGCTTCTAATATTGAAATTAATTATGATAATTATATTATATTATATGTTGTCATTTTAGATAAGAGGAGTAAAACCAAAGGAATTCTTGATTTTGGATATACTTTTCATATGTGTCCTTATAGAGACTTGTTTACCACTTTTGAACTAGTAAAAGGGGTGTTGTCTTGATGGTAATAATGCTTAATGCAAGGTTGTTGAAATAGGTACTATTCAAATCAAGACTCGTAATTGTATTATTTGGACATTAACTAATGTTTGCTACACTCTTGACTTGAAATGGAATCTAATTTCTCTTTGCACCCTAGAGTCCCTTGGGTGCAAATATTCAACTAAAGGTAGAGTTCTCAATGTATCAAAAGGTGCCCCTATTTTAATGGAAGCAAACCAAATTAGTACTTTATACACCTTGTAAGGCTCTATTTTGATTGGTTCAATAGCTGTATCTCCTTTATTATCTGATATTGATGTCATCAAATTATGGCACATGTGTTTAGGGCATATGAGCAAAAAAGGCATGTAACTCCTAGGTAAGCAAGGTCTCTTTGGTAACTATAGTATTAGTAGGTTGGAGTTTTGTGAACATTGTGTTTTAAGAAAACAAAAAAGAGCTAGTTTCTTCTCTACAACTCATCGTACAAAAGGTATTCTTGATTATATTCACTATGGTCTTTGGGGTCCTAAAATTTCTTCTCATGGAAGAAGTTGTTATATGATGACTATTATTGATGATTTTTCTCATAAGGTTTGGGTTTATTTTCTAAGGCATAAAAATGAGGCATTCCTCATTTTTAAGAAGTGGAAAACTCTTATTGAATTCCAAACTAAGAAAAAAGTTAAGAAGCTCAGAAGCTAAGATTGGATGATGGGTTAGAGTTTTGTGAAGGTAACTTTAAATGATTTTGTGTAGAGCATGGTATTGCTAGACATAAAACCATTCTAGGTAAACCCTAGCAAAATGGTGTTGTAGAATGGATGAATAGGACATTACTTAAGAAAGCTCGTTGTATGCTTTCAAATGTTGGATTATGGCATCAACATGAATTTTGGGCCAAAGCAATATCTACTACATGTTACTTGGTCAATTGTACTCCATAGTTGTCACTTAATTGCAATATTCCAAAAGAAATTTGGTCATGTAATCTTGTTGATTATTCTAATTTGAGGATTTTCAAAGATCCTGCATATGCACATGTTAATGATGGAAAATTAGCTTTGAGAGTTATTAAGTACATATTTCTTGGTTATGCATTTGAGTCTAAGGGATATCATCTATGGTGTGTCGATTCTAAATTAGAGAAAGTAATTCTTAGTAGAGATGTGACTTTTAATGAAGATGCACTATTATCTAGAATTCAAACATCTACGTCTTCTTCTATTAGTATAAGTAATCTATAAGGCATTAAGGAGAAGGTAAAGTTGGAACTAAAGTCTATAGCTCCTAATGTCAATCCTCTACTAATGAATTTAGTATTAATGATCACTTTGATGATTGTGATCGTGATGATAATACTACTTCTCCTGTTCAAGAATAGCAAGATGATTATTCGATTGCTCAAGATAGACCAAGACGACATATTAAAAAGCCAACTAGATATATTGATAATGACAATTTAACTGCTTATGCTTTGGTTGTAGCATAAGCCATTTCTTATGCTGATTCTTTAAAATGGCTAGTGGCTATGAATGAAGAAATAAAGAGTCTTTAAAAAAATGATACATGGGATTTTATTGAAATTCCTAAGGGCAAGCGACTATTGAAATGTAAATGGATTTATAAGAAGAAAGAAGGCATTCTCGAGGTTGAAGATCCTAGATGTAGAGCACAGTTAGTTGTTAAAGCCTTTACTCAAAAGGAAGGTATTAACTTTAATGAAATTTTCTCACCTGTTGTTCATCATACCTCTATCTGTGTTTTGCTTGCTTTTATAGCTTTATTTGATTTAGAATTAAAGCAACTTGATGTTAAGATAGCTTTTCTACATAGAAAGCTAGAAGAAGAGATTTATATGGAGCAACATGAGGGATTTGTTCTTCCTAGTAAGGAGCATCTTGTCTATTAATTGAAGAAATCTTTATGTGGTCTTAAGCAAGCTCCTAGACAATGGTACAATAGATTTGATTCCTTTATGATTGAGTGAGGTTATTCTAGAAGTCACTTTAATGATTGTGTTTATTTGATAAAATTTCTAGATAGGTCCTTTATATAAAGGTTACTTCATGTTGATGATATATTAATTGCATCACAAGTTAAATCTTTGATCATAAATTTGAAAACTCAACTTAGTAATGAGTTTGAAATGAAAAAACTAGGTGCAGCTAAGAAAATTCTTAGTATGAATATTCATAGAGACCATCAAGCCGGTAAACTATCCTTATCATAAAAGAAATATATTAAGAAAATGCTTGATTTCTTTAATATGAGTAACTGCAAATCAATTTCTACTCTACTTGCTACACATTTCAAGTTATCTTTAGACTTGTGTCCACAAACGAAGGAAGAGATCAAGTGTATGTCACACATTCCTTATGCTAGTGCTGTTGGTACCCTTGTATATGCTATGGTCTATGCTAGACTTGATTTAGCATACGCTATTAGCATGGTTAGTTAGTATATGCATAATCCTATTTAGGTCGTTAGAGTGTTGTGAAGTGGAATTTTAGGTATTTAAAAGGTATACCTTGTTGTCTAACGATTATAGGGTAGTTCTTTGATCCTGCAAAAACACAAGTAGAGGCCAAGTGGTACTAAGGCTAGTCTAGTGTAACAACTCCGATGCTTAAGTTAGTAGTTGTGATTTAGGAAAGAGTAAGCAAATAAGTTATAGAGTAAAAGGGTGTAAGAGAGTTTTTATAGTGCTTTCCATCCCTTATTGATATGTAAAAATCGAGTGTTTGTAATAGTAGTTAATCATTAGTCATGGACCACATAGCAATCTTATAATTAAGTACATGCCTAGAATATAGGAATAGTAGATAGTTGTGTAATGAAATCATATTAGATTATAACTATTAGCATTACTTTCCAAAGTTTAAACCAAATATATTAATAGGTTAGGCTTCAAGGCCTATCAAATGGGCTAAGCCCTTATTGACATCAATTGGAAATCATCAGTCATCTTCATTGAGGCCGAATGGTTGAGTAACTGTAAACCCCTAAAATTATCAACCTAGCTTTAGTAATAGACTCGACTATGTTAGACAATTTAGGAGTCGACAAGGCTAATGAAAGTGAAAACCCTAAAAGAATTACTCAATCGCGTAAAGAATGTTTCTACCCTAAATGTTTCTAAATGCTAAAGATTTTATTCAAAAGTGATAGAAACCCTAAAAAATGATTACCTTAAAGATATATGTGCACTAATCCAACATGATATACCCTAAAACCCTAATTGATAAAATAATGCTCATCTTTTGTCCAATTCACTAGTAAAAGGTTAGAGATGACTCTCATTCATGTTTATATGATTTGAATCCTTAAGTAATCCATTAGAAATTAAGATAATGAGTCATAGATTATATTTACTTCTTAAGTAAGTGATTAAGATAGTTTCACTTAGAGTTAGGGTAATAATTGAAGATTAGGTTATATGTAGTGAACCTTAATACTCAAATTAGTACTTTTTGTATTTGTTATTCAAAGTAGTTTATCAAATGAGATATATAGGTTATAAAGACCTAAAGTAAGATCTCATCTACAATGTTTACTAATCAATTCATCAAATATCTCATTTCCCCTCATTTCCTTCATTTTTCTTCTCATTTCCCTTAATTACTATATTATGTACACAAAATTATATATACTTAAGGAATGTTGACTAAGGTAATGCATATTGACTAAAGTCAAAGGGTTGACCAAGTCAACACATGTTGACTAAAGTCAACATTTTGAAAAGTCAAAAGTTTTAAGAGATAAGGAAAATATCTTAGCTTTTTAATGATGGTCTTCTTTTCTTTTTCTTTTGATTTTTCTTTTCCCTTTCTTACCATTGTTGCCATCCACAATTATTCTATCTAGACCCCACCATTTGTTGTCTTCCATAATTAGAATCAAACAAAAGAAACAAAAACAAAACCTCCCTTTCATGCCGTGAACTTCCCTCTCCACTTTCACTTTCATTCCTTTGCTTTTGTCTCCATAAACTTCAACACAATTAAAGGTATGTCTTTAAGTTGTTTTATGTTACTTTATGTTATTCATTAGTTAGTTAATTAGGTATATTAGATAAGTAGTTAAGTGTTTAGTGAAGTCTTGAAGAAGAGGAAACAAAGTTTCCATCTTTAAGTATAGAAAATGAAGAATCATGAAGGAAATGGAAGGAATACATGTTTATGTACTCTTAGGTATGTGTACATAAAGAAATACCAAAGGAATACAAGTATGTGAACCTTTATACATAAGTAATTATCATGTACATAACCTAACTTAAGACCATATCTAACTATATATGTGTATACTATACTAAATACATACATAGAAATGCAAAAGGATGAAATTGAGAGGATTTTCTTAAGGAAAAATTTGGCATACGAATTTTTAGTATAAAAATACGTATCCAACCGTATAGGTATATGAGTAGGAATACATGTATAAATACGGTATAAGTATATGTGGATGTATAAGTATATGTATGTATAAGGCATATGTACATAAGTATAAGTAAGGGACAAATGTACATAAGACATGTACATATGACATAAGCATAAGATAATGCTTATGTAATCAAATGATGAGGTGAGTAATGACATAAGCATATGATGACATAAGCCATTACATAAGCAAGTGATGACATAAGCAATGACATAAAGAAAAGATGATGTAAGCGATGATATAAGCATAAGTTTAGAAAATGAGAAAAGTAAGAAAAGTGTAGGTAATTAGGTACTAAAATTAGTAAATCCTAATACACCTTCTAAATTATATTATACCTAATTCAGTACATGAAATAGTAATAGCAAAGTAAATCCCTAAATTATAAGAATTTAAGGAATAAAGGATACAAATATAAGTAATAAGAATACTTAAGTATTATAACTAAAAAAATTTCTATAAATTTAGTTCATAATGTAAAATAGCGGTCTTAACATCCAAAACAGATATTACCGTGTGAATAGACGTCCGAAAACGATGAAAAATGATTATAAATTCATAAATATCAGAAATAAAACGAAAAAGTTACATACGATTGAAATTAAAGTCTTACCGGGTAAAAGTTAATAGTAGTCTAAGTAGAATTAGGTAATTAAATGTTTAAAATTATTAGTTAATTCAAATACTTACTAGCGTTGTTATCACATAATGATCAGGTGACCTTGAGATGAACGAGGACCTCCCAATCGATTACTACGATTAGAGCAAATCATCATGGCCGAGTGAGTATTTACCCAATGATTTCATGCTTGTTTTGTGATTGTAGATAGTGGATTTAAATACTATTGTTAATTGACTATTGTGTGGGGTTTGGGAAATGCCTATGTATGTTGGTATGTTTTGAGTTGTGAACTTATCTTAAGTATTAATAATGCTATGGTTGTTGCATGGTAGTATAGAAAATAATTGTGTGCACAATTGGATGGTCATAGCATAATTTGAACCTAATTATACTCTGCCTATAAAAAGAAATTTGGACATGCATTAACATGTATAGCATGGATACTATTCCGGCCGTCACATCACACGGAGGTAAAGAGAGGCCATTCGAGGGTTGATATTATTTATTTATTTGGTTCTGTACGGTGCACTCGTACAAAATGACCTTACCCTGGCCTGCAGGAACACTAGGCGTTGGAGGTGCCAACCGCCTTGCTAAGGGTCGAGTCAAGAGGCCTCCGTTTAAGGGTGAGTGTAGACTGTGGGGGCCCACTCACAATTATACTAGAACTTGGGTTTTCCGAAAATAAAAAAATTATTTGATATAAATACGGAATGTGGAGTTCCGTAGTAAAGTAAGTTCTAGAATAATACCCGAATCTGATTGGTGCCGTGTATACTCCAACCCTGACTTCGGAGGGTATTAAATCTGAGTTATGTATATGAACTAGTTAATTATACGTATTGTTTGGCATACTGGTTGATCATTCATTCATATGCTTGAATATAATGTACTTATAACTTGCTTGTGGTGTGGCTGAGGGTTTTGCTCACTAAGCTTAGGCTTACACCCCTTTAGACTTTTGTTGCAGGATAGCCTGTTCGTAGAGACAGGACGAGGAATGCCGCAGGTTAGCTTGGGGACTTGGGCAAGAGCGAGCTGTTATGTGTACTGAGAGAACAGTTTATGTAGACTTCTACTCATGTACTTTTGTTTATCTTATTATTATAGACCTAGACATACTTAAACGCTGTGTAATGTAAGCTTTGTAACTTAAATTTTATATGAATATGTTTGTGTAATGATATCATGTGAGTCTGGATGTTTCTTGGAAACTAGTGGTTATGGAGCCTTGTATATTATGTGAAGAGTTCTTGATTGGAAGGGTAACCAATCAGGAGTTCTTTGTGCAGTATATGGCGTCTGCCACGACTAGGCCGTCCTCAGTTCGTGACAGTAACATATTAAGGCAAAATTCAACTATCAAGATTTTCCCCCCAACTTCTATAGTTGAGAATTTAACTATGGGAGTAAATAAAATTTAATACTCAATTTAAGTAGCCAGATGGCTAAGACCAAAATTCATTTTCTAAGTGTCGATTGACATGCCAAAGTTTGATCTTTGATTTTTGGAAACGTATCGTATTAGGTCTTAAGTGAAAGGTCACAAACTTTCAACTTTCTTGCCCATTCACTTTTTTATAGTAACACGCGTAACAACTATCATACTAGCCATCATTACACCATAGGGGCTATTAACTATTAATGACACAATATCCCTTAGATTTCTAGCATTTGACAAGTGTCATTTATCCATACTTGTTGATCCAATCAGAAATGGCATCCCTATCAGAACCATGTTAATGTTACAAAGAGAAATTGTCCATATGTAAAGGATTTTTCCATTCTAATAAAGATTTCTTGCTCATTTCTCATTCATATCCACTTTCAAATTTTTCATTTGCTTTTAACATTTCATCCTATAAGTTTTCATCTAGCTCTTAACTTTCTCATACTACTAAGTAATTTCTGACAACTTAAACTTTAATCAAGTACAGTTAGAAGTGTTATACGTCAAAGAGTATTAAACTTAGATTCTAAAGCAACTAAGTCCAAAGCCATTTCACCCCTTCGGACGAAGGAACAAGCCGACATCTTCCTCTAATAGTTCGGTAGATGGCACAATGGAATAATGGGAAAAACTTGTTGACATTAACACTCTCCCAATAGATAACTACCTAGATGATAAGGAAGGAAGGTTAGTTGCTAAATATTTGTACAATAACATAGTTTATAACATTGATTCTCTAAATAAAGTGGTGAGTAGTGCCATTAGAACACTCGTCTAGAAGTATAATAAGTATTAGCAAGATCTTCCACATGCATTACATCTACATAGGCCGAGGGAGGATGAAAGGGTATGCTTTCTGATAAATCATGAATTCCATATATATTTGAAATATTTGGATTTCGGATTACATTTACCATTCTCTACCTTTTTGAAACAATTCTTTATTTATTTTCAAGTTGCACTGAATATGTTTTCCTGAAACACTTATAGGCTTCTCACCACATTTGAGATAATATGTGAAGAGATTGAGGTTCGAGCTACAACCTAGTTATATAGATACTTCTTCACAATAAGGAGGCAACCCGATAGTTGGTATTTCACAGTAACTTGACATGGGAAAAAATTTATGGATGAGTTGGAGTCTAAAATCCATAATTAGCATGACAAGTTTGTTTCTATTAGGTCGGATGAGGATTTGGATTTTTAGACCCAATGGACTAAGCCTATCCATACTAAAGATATTGAGTTAATGCCGAATGACACTACTGTAACTAAGAAAATTACTGAGAGGAGGTAATAATATGTTTTTCTAGGATGCCAAGAGAATAATAACATGTTAAGAAAAGGGGGAGCTAGTCTTTTCTAACAATGAAGGTAGGTGTTAGTTCACCTATCGTACCAAGTAGAGCTAGAAGACGAAAGCTGATCTCATGACTTAAGAGGAGAATAGTTACCTTTAAGCTTCGCTTGGCATAGAATTTGTAAGTTTTTACTTTTCCCTCTTTTTGCTTATAACACTTATTTATTTTATACAGGCATGTGATAGGAATTAGCCTGCGACTATCTCCAAGCCAAAGCCAACCTACTACAAGCCGAGGCTAACCTATCTAAAGTTGAGGTCAACATATCCCAAACCAACACTGGGCTACTAAAAGCTAGAGCTGACTTGTTCTAACTTGAGGCTGAACTGATCGAAGCCAAGGATAATCTACTTTTGCCAAGGCCAGATAGATTCCTAAAGGCCAAAAGGTGGAAAAGGAGTTATTTGGTATCAAGTCTATTGTCTACCAAGAAGCTGAGAGACCATACAGCCGAGGCCTTAAGGCCAAAGATCTACTCGGTACAACTTAGAAAGACTAATGTTAACTAATCATAGAGCTTAGCAATTATGGGCCAACCTTTCAAACATCTCGACTAAGCACTACAAGACCTGTAAGGCTCCTACCTAAACCTAAACACCCAATTGCCAACCCCACCCAATTCAGATCTTTGTCTTTCTAAGACAACCCGAATGACTACATGCCGACTTCTTCCATTAAACGCACAGTTTTGTATTCTTGTGAATATTTTCTTTATTTTAACTATGGGCCCATTTTTAGGGTTTAAGGCCTTGTATATTATTTATAGTTTTGCCACTAGGGTTTTAAGATTTGCTATAAATAGAAATATTTGTAATTAGCTAAATAGTGAAGAATATATAGATAGTGATTATACTTGCACATTCCTTTTTGAGTAAAGATACTCTTGAGCTCTTAAAGCTTGCCTTTTTCGGATTATTGAGTACTTATTAACTCTTTAATCTTTCTCGTGTTCTTATTAATCTTGACCTTAAGATTGTGGTGAACTCTTCATTTGAGCGAGTTAATGAGTTGCATCTAACATTCATTTGAAACTCAAGTGACATATAGTATTCGTGAGTCATATGAAACTCTATTTCGAGCTTAAGCTCCGATTGTGTTTGTCTCTTAGTGTGTGATATCTATCCACATTCACTATCAAAACCCTCTTCACGCCCTTCTCCTTCATTTCCCCTTGAACCCTAAATACCCATTTGTAGCTAGAGTCCCACTACATACACTCGTAAGCCATATCAAGCATAGGTACTAGGGATGTGGATCTCGTGAAATTATTGGCTCAAGCAAAAGCTAAGAAACAAAAGGTTAATAAAAGCATGACCCCTAAAGTTCTTGTTAATCGGCCTACTACACCGAAAAAGATTACTTAGGAGAAGGCTATAAAGGAGGCTATTGCTTCGAAAAAGAAGAAGGAAACTCATCCCACTAATAAGGGTTAGGGGACTAAACAAATAGGAACTGTTGGGGCTACACAACTTGAAGTGATCCCCCTCTTTAATAAACATTCCTCGGGAGAAAGTCCCAGGTAAAGCCAGTTGAGAGACTGTTGGTAACAGTAGTACCGAGGTCATTCCTTAGGAGATGGTGGACAACCCGTTAAGCTAAACAAATTCTGAGCTAAGTCCTAAAAAGAGAGGTAAGAAGGAGCTTTCCAATCAACCTCCATCTAAGAAAACCAAGGGTTTGGACTAGAAAACAAAGGAGGTTTTGAGAAATAAAGCTGTCGACATCAATTCTATCGAGTTCGTCCCCAAGAGTGATGTAGGTGAATACTTCATGCCATGTTGGAACCACAATGTGTTGGATGCGGATTCTGCTTTAGGTGGTAGGACAAAGTCCTTAGCCTTGATGGAGGGAATCATTCTCCCTAGGGATAGAAAGATTGCGAGAAAAGATGTAAATAGAGTAGGCAGTTGCAATAAAGGCCATATTGTTGCCAAGCTGTATGATGTAAGTAATAATCACCTTTTCAATTGCAACTCATGTTCTATTGCTAACATAATTTTGTCTGTGTGCAAATAAGAAGTCATGTTTTGATGGTCCTAGATGAAGTTAAGAAAGAAATGAAGAAGCTATTAGTCAAATTTTGTTGCTTTACTGAAAGGCAAATAATTTATTCAACTTTATTGATTTATTATAGAAAGTTAAGGAGGCTTATAACTCCTCAAAAGCTTAAACTATCACAGTGGAGAGTGCAAGGATTAAGGTTGAGATGGAGGCTAGAAAATTGGAAGAAGAGCTTTCCACTGAGAAGCCGGTGCATTCTTTGGCACCAATGAAGCCTCAAGCCTTAAGACTAAGAATGAACAGCTTTACAAAGAGGTCGAGGACCTGAAAGAGGAGCTCTGTAAAAAGCGAGAGGAGTACTGGGGTTTAAGACAAACAATAACCCTGATGAGTGATGAGGAGGATAGGCTAAGGATGCAAATAAAGATCTTGGAGATAAACGGCTCCAAGCTCGAGGCTTGTGTTGCTGAATTAGAGGAAGTGGCAAAAAAGAAGCCCTCTATGGAAGAAGCACTAGAAATTGTAACTCCCAATCGACAATACGAAAAATTACTCTAAAAAAAGCTATTGTAAGGGGTCCAATAGGCGAGAAAAGAGATCTTAAAGGTTCAGCCTAGCTATGAACTATCATGCTTAGACATTGTTGACACTGATGATAATGATGCCAACAGTAGTGATGAAGAAGTTGGCAAAGAAGCAGAGATAGAGGTTCAAGGACAAGGTGACAATGTGGAAGCCAATATTGAAGTTCCTATCAATGACGAGGAACCATCATCGAAAGAGACCCCCTTTGTACAAAAAGAGACATCCACTTACTCCAAATCCCTTAGTACCGATAAAGAAGTGAAGCTTCAAAAAGGTCATGTGCTTTACTAACCAAGACAACACTTATACCCAATTTAAGTGCAAAAATGCTCTAAATCCTTAAATGATCGGTTGATTTGTACTTTGTATTCATAATTACTATATGGACTTAATGTAGTTAAGATGCTGACCTTCTATTGTAATGAGGTATTTAGCATTTTACGTCTTTTATTTTAGGATGTTTTATTTCATGCCCATGTGCTTCCTTTTCAGCATGTTTTATTTCACATGCTTCTTAAATGTCTTTTCATAGACATAGCATTCATTAGCTACATAGGACGTAAACTTAAGTGTTTATTTCCTTAGCCATGAGATTGCCTATTAAAGGCAACATAGAGTTCATTATCTCTAGTTTCTGGACATATTTTTAAAGTAGAATTGACGTCACTTGTCAATAATTATTAAGCTTGTTAACCATTATAGGTCTAAACTTATTAGGTATTAGTTCGTTCATTGTATAGCTAGAACTTCATTAATCTGTTAATCATGTATTGATTAGGAATAAAAATGATGGAAAGTAGATATACTTATAAACTTGAAATGAACATTTCGTACTTGAAACAAGATGTAGGCCATTGCCTTACAAAGTTCAAAATGGAAAATAAGAACAAGCCATAACTGAAAAGAAACTATGTAAAGTAAGGCTTCAAATTCTCAACATTCCATGCTCTAAGGATTATTGTTTCATCCAGTCTTTCTAGTCGATAGGCCCTGTCCCCCACAACTTCCTAGATCCTAACAAGATCTTCCTAATTTGCACTGAGCTTCCCTTGGTTCTCTTGTGCGCTAGTTGCTTCTAATTTTTTTGCAAACCAAATCTCCAAGGAAAAATACCTTATGTTTTACCTTCTAATTGTAGTACCAGGTCGCTTTATCTCGATATGTAGCAACTCTTATCCTTGTGATATCTCTTATTTCCTCAATTGTATTCAAATTGGCCATAAGGCCAACCTAATTAGCCATAATATCAAAGTTTTGTGTATGACCATCTCAATCATCAGGATTTCTTTTTAACCATATGTAAATCTAAAGGGTATGTCATCGGTTGTAGTCCTATAGGTAATCCTATTCAACCATAAAACATTCGATAGTTCATCAGCCCATCTACCCTTGGCTTGATTAACCTTCCTCTTCAAACTATATAAGATGGTCTTATTAACAGCTTCTATTTGCCCATTGGTTTGAGAATAAGCCACTGAAGCATAATTCAGATGAATGTTATGTTTCTCACAAAATGTTTGAAACTTATCATTATTGAACTGTAGTCCATTATTAATGACTATCATAAATGGAACCCTAAATCTCGATATGATAAAGTTGAAAAAAAACAAGCTTCAACCTTATGTTCAATAATCTTAGCCACTGCTTTGGCTACCACCCACTTAGTAAAATAATATATGATAACTATGGCAAATTGTCGCTGAGCCAGGGACTTCGAAAATGGTCCAAGTATATCCAATCTCCATTAAGTGAAGGACTAAAGGCTAGTAAGGTTGTGCAGTTCAGTAGAAGGCATATGGTTAGTGTCTCATGTTTCTGGTATTGTGGGCATTGCCAAATAGCAGATTTTGCATCTTCTCTCATAGTTGGCCAATAATAGCCAAGCCGTAACATATGAACATATAACGTAACGTAAACCATGACCAAGAATAAATAAGGCCGGTTATTAAATGGGTCCAAGCTTATTGAAGGCTCGAAATGGAAATGATGGGGAATGTATGAAAGGACAAATGCGAATGAAAAAGTAAGTAAAAACCTACAAACAACTCCAATGGATATGATGCACTAATGGAACTCCTGAGGACTCACAACACAACTTGATATGATGCATGAATCAGTCTAGTGAGGCTACTCACCGCCTAACCTTGCTTAAGGGTTAAGATAAGAGTGAGATGAATGTAAACAAAGTAATGTTTACAAAAGTAAAATGTCAAGTATATTAATATTCAATTTGATGATTACAGCTGCTAGCACAAGGGATATTTATGCCTAAGAATTTAGGACAACATGCCTAAAAGGGAAAAGACAAAAAAAGGTATTACCCTAAAAAAGTAATGTACAAGAATACAAAAGCATAAAAAATGAATATTCCAAAAAAGCAATGGTTAGTGTAACGGATTCTACACATGATCTTGTACACGTGATGATGCTATATTGGTAAGGCCGTAGGAAGATACAGGTAAAAGTACGGTTAGTTGGCTTATCTGAGCAGGGGTAATTTAGTCAGTCTGGAGTCTCTCTCTCTCTCATCATATCGATAAGGGTGATACTGAGTAAGTAATTGCTCAAATATGAGTAAGAGTGAGGATTGGCTGTTGTGTCAGCTTTCCGCTTCTTAGCACATTATCTGTGAGAAAAAGGGAGTCACTTGGCTTAGCATGCAGAACGAGTTAGCAAGGAGATGCCTGACCTCGACAGGAGTTAGTTAGAGTAGAAGAATCCACCATACCAAGTCTTCTAATCCTTGAGCTCGGTTGCGGGTCAATAGTCCAGTAGCTTGATTCTCATCATTCCCTTCGGGTTGATTTGGATTTAGGATCAAATCCGAATGATCTCCGATCAGCTCTCTGTCAAAGTGATACGGACTGAGATCGACAATGTTGAAGGTCTCAAAAATCCTATAGTCCTCTGGCAACTTCAATCTATAGGCATTATCATTGACCTTTTGGAGGATTCTAAAAGGTCCTTCAGCCCTTAAGGATAGTTTGTTCCTCTTCTTGCTTGGAAACCGTTCGTTACTGATGTGTTGCCATACTAAGTCTCCTTGTTGGAATTGTTTAGCAGTCTTACCCATAGTCTTCTCTTGCATTCTTTTAGCAACTTGGTTGATATGCCAAGTGACTTTGTCATAGATGTGCTAAAGGGCTTGTGCTCTAGCCGAAGTGTCAGGGTCTTCTTACGCATGTATAGGTACAGGGGTGTGATCGAGGGGTAACTTGGGATTGAAACCATAGACCACTTCAAAGGAAGTCTGCTTGGTGGTATCATGTATTGTCCGGTTGTAAGCAAACTCGACCACTAGCAAGTAGACATCACAATTAGCGAAGTTCTTGCCCACTACAGCTCGAAGTAGTGATCTTAAAGTGCGATTAACCACCCCTGTTTAGTCGTCAATTTGAAGGTGATAGGAAGTACTGAATAGTAGTTTAGCCCCATTCGATGCCATAAGGTCTTCTAGAAATGGCTCAAGAACTTCAGGTCTTTATCAAAGACTACACTTCTTAACATGTCATGTACTCATACATTCTCCTGCAAGAAAAGAGAACCAATAGCCAAAGCATTGTTAGTTTTGAAGGAGGACATGAAGTGTGCCATTTTGCTGAATCGATCCACGACGACCATTAAGAATCTTTGCCTTAGGTAGTTCATGGTAGTCTAAGAACAAAGTCTATGCTCAATTCAGTCCATGGTTTCATCAGGACAAGCAAAGGCATTGCTTTCCCTTGCTTAACTCAGCACTTAGCCTTCTTACACAAGACACAGCATTCGACAACTTAGTGCACTTCTCTCCTCATTCTCGGCCATAAGAATCGACCATTCAATAGTTCGCAGGTCCTTCTTTCTTCAAAATGTTTGAAGAGCCCTCCACTATGAGCTTCCCTGATCAATAACTCCCTTAGCGAACAAGTTATCACACATAATTTTCCACTTTAGAACAAGTAGCCATTTTTCACATGATACTCGTCTACTATCCTTCCATCGACGCATCACATAATTATGAGTTCAAAATATGGATCCTCAAAATACTGCTCTATGATACTTCCAAACCCAAACAGTCTAGTCTATAGTTTATTAAGAAGTGCATGTCTTCACAAAAGAGCATCTACAACTATGTTGCTCTTTCTTTGCTTGTATTTTATTACAAAATCGAATCCCTAAAGGAATTCAACCCATCTCGCCTATCGCTTTGATAACTTGGTCTGACTTCGGAGGTACCTTAGCAACTCATAGTCAGTATATATGACAAATTCTCTTGGTAGTACATAGTGATACCATACTTGTAGTGCTCGAATCAACTCTAAAAGTTCTTTATCGTACACAAAGTAATTTAATTGAGGTCCCCCAAGCTTCTCGTTATACAAGGTAATTGGTCGGCCTTCTTACATTAGAACAACGCCTATTCCAATGCTTGATGTGTCACATTTCAACTCAACTATTTTCTCGAAGTCAGGTAGAACTAATACCGGAATAAAGGTCAATCTTTCTTTTATCTCGGCAAAGCTCCTCCCCTCCCTTTCTCCCCATCAGAAGTTAGTGTTTTTCTTCATTAGCTCAATAAGTGGTGCAACGAAGGTGCTAAAATTCTTGATGAACTATCTATAGAACGAAGCCAGTCCATAGAAACTTCTTACGTCAGCACAAGTAATAGGAGTTGGCCACTCAACGATTGCTTAGATCTTCTTATCATCCACTCGTAAGCCTCCACTTACTACATAACCTAAGAATACCACTTCCTCCTAGCAAAAGCAACACTTCTTGAGATTTCCGAATAATCTCTCGACACGAAAGATATCCAGAACAGCTCAAAGATGTTCAAGTAACTCAGCATATTGACATTGTAAATGAGGATGTCATTAAAGTACATCACGACATGCTTTCCAATCAGATGTCTCAGCACATGATTCATTAGTCTCATGAATGTGCTCGGGGCATTCGATAAGCCGAAGGGTATAACCATCCATTCATATAACCCATGTCGAGTCTTAAACGTTATTTTCCACTCATCTCCTAACCTCATGCAAATTTGATGGTAGCCAAACTTCAAATCAATCTTGCTGAAAATCTTAGCTCCACTCAACTCATCCAGCATATCTTCCAATCTTAAGATAGGATACCTGTCTTTGATCGTAATCTTGTTCATGGCTCGGCTGTTTACACACATCCGCCAGGTTCCATCCTTTTTCGGCACTAGAAGCGTCGATACAGCATAAGGGCTGAGACTTTCTCTAACATAACCTCTCTCCAGCAACTCATTGACTTGACGTTGGAGCTCAAAAGCCTGTTCGGGATTCATTTGATAGGCTGGTCTATTAGGTAGTACGGTGCCGAGTAATAAGTCAATGTAGTGCTCTATGCCTTTAGATAGGGGTAACCTCTTAAGTAGCTGTTCTAAGAACAAATCGGCATACTCATCCAGCAATGCTTTTATTTTCTATGGTAGTTTACCCCAATCCTTCATCTCCAATAGGCGCTTGACTAACATGAAGGTCAGCTCGTCAGCATTGATGGCCTTCTAAAGCTCAGCTCTACTTATCACCAAAGCATTCTTCAATCCGCGAGCAAGTTTTATCTGCAATTTATTGACTTCTCTCGGCAGCATTGGGTTCAGTATGATCTTTTAGCCATCCTTCTTGAACATGTACTTATTCTTGTAGCCGACATGGATAACTCTCCCATCAAAAAACTACAGTCTACTTAGCAACACGTGGGAAGTGCACATAAGTAGTACGTCACAAAGGATCTAGTCAAAGTAATTTCTGATTGTTATTGGTAGTAGTATTTGCCGAGTGACATGTAATGCCCATTTCTCATTCAACTAGTGCAACTTGTACGACTTTAGATGTGCAACAGTCGGCTGCTTCAATTTTGAAATAAGATTGGTCAATGCTACATTGGTACAACTTCTATTATCCACAATGAGGGTACACACCTGATCATTCACCTTACAAGTGGTATGAAACAAATTATCTCTCTCTACTCCTCCCCTCATGAGGATTCTATGTTCATTATACGTCGGACAATCATGATCAACTGGTCTAAGTCCTCAGCGAACACATCTCTTCAATAAGTTCTTTCTTAGCATTTTCTTTCTCAACTAGGCTCTCCTCTTCTTCAGGTTCCTCATCAATGTTGTCCACCTCCAATTTCATGAGGTCTCCTTTGATCACCATAGTCCTTCGGTTCAGGTACTAAGCAACCATATGTCCAAACCCTTAGCATTTAAAGTACTTGATTTGGCTCTTCTTCATACTAGGCCTTTGCCCCTTCTCATAAGTTCGAGTTGGCACCTTAGTGTCAAGTCGGCCTTTTAGTTTAGCTCTGACATCTATCTTTCATCCCTGCTCGGTACTTGACTAAGCTTAGTGACTCGTCTATCCAGGTCGACTAGTTAGCAACCTAGCCGGTATTTGGCTCCTTCTTTGCCTCTCTACTTATTGGACTATTTTGATGGCCTGATCCATTGTGGTAAATCATTAGAGTTCCACAATGTCTCGAATGTCATCTCTCAACCCAGTAATGAATCTTAAAACTGTTCGAGCTGGTGGTTCCTCCACTTCGTAATGGATCATAAGCATTTGAAATTCTTGAACATATTCATCAACAATTTGGCCTCTTTATCTCAACTCTGAAACCGAGCGAAAGTATTTTGAAGATAAGTTTCCAACACGAACTTATTTTTGAGTATTCTCTTCATCTCGAGCCAAGTATTAATCTCTCGATAGCCCTTTCATCTTCTCATGGCCTAGAAATTCTTCCACAACATGGTGGCATATTCGGAGAACTCTATAGCAACAGTTCTTGCCTTCTCATAATCCTCATATTGATAATAATCAAAAACACGCTCTACCCTCTCTTTGCACTCCAAATATTCATCAGCATTCCCTAATCCATTGAAACTCGATATCCGAAGTTTCACATGGTCAGATGCCCTGGGGACTATAGCTCGCTCTTCTTCAATTCATCCTCTCCATCCAGTTCTCTCAAGTTTATCCTTTGGCTTACTTGTTTGCTTACTCCTCCACCTCAAGCTGGTTGAGCTGGGTTTTGACCTCTAATAGGTTAAGCAACTTGTGGGTTGTTTTGCACGACCTCAATCAGTTGGCAAGCCAATGCATGAACAGCTTAGGTTGGATCTACCAGGAGTTAGCCTCATCATCTAATCTCTCGTTAGTGCTCCTAGGGTTCCCTAAGATTGTCGTCCATGGGGAATAATTCCACTGTTGTCATCTTTAACACCAATGTTCACACTTGAGTTAGTCATTTTCTTTAGAGATTCAAAGCTTAGATTCTTCAAATAGGTGATATAGCAAACACTTTCACAAACCAGAAAAGTAACAGCTAACAAATATAGTAATTAAATGATAGAGTAACTTGCTTTATTTCACATGCAAAATAGGGTATAAGTAAAACTTCAAACACAAACCACAACTTAAACAAAACCTCTACTCAAATACTAAGATGGTGTAAACTATGACCAAGAACAAATAAGGCCAATTGCTGAATGGGTACAAGCTTGCCGAAAGCTCGAAATGGAAATGATGAGGAACATATGAAAGGACAAATACGAATGAAAAAGTAAGCAAAAACCCATAAATAACTCCAATGGATATGACACACTAATGGAATTTCCAAGGACTCACAATACAACTCGATATGATGTACAAATCAGTCCGGTGAGGTTATTCACCACCTAACCTTACTTAAGGGTTAAGATAAGAGTGAGATGAATGTAAACAAAGTAGTGTTTACGAAAGTAAAATGTCAAGTATATTAATATTCAATTTGATGATTACAACTGCTAGTACAAGGGGCATTTGTACCCAAAAATTTAGGGCAACGTGCCTAAAAGGGAAAAGACAAAAAAAGGTATTATCCTAAAGAAGTAATGTACAAGAATACAAAAGGGTAAAAAAATGAATATTCCAGAAAAGCAATGATTAGTGCAATGGATTTTACACATGATCCTATACATGTGGCGATCCTATACATGTGGCAATACTATATTAGTGAGGCTGTTGGAAGATGTAGGTAAAAGTACAATCAGCTAGCTTGTCTAAGCAAGGGTAGCTTATCTAAGTAAGGGTGGCTTAGTCAGTCTAGAGTCTTTCTCTCAACATATCGGCAAGGGTGATGCTGAGTAAGTAATTGCTCGGACATGAGTAAGAGTAAAGATTGGCTATTATCTCAGCTTTCCACTTCTTCGTACACTATCCATGAAAAATAAGGAGTCATTCGGCTCAACTTGCAAAACGATTCGGCAAGAAGATACTTAGCCTCGGCAAGAGTCGGTCGAAGTAAGAGAATCCAATGTACCAAGCCTTCCAATCCTTGGGCTTGGTTACAAGTCAATGGTCCAGTATCTCAATTCCCATCACAAGGTCTGACCCTTCACATGGTTGCTACAGATACCACCATGCAACTTAGACAATATTTGTTAGGCATCCTTTGGTGGAAGGAATAGAAGATAAGGGTGGGAAAAGCCGCACTTATACAATTAGTAGTCAATCAACGTATAATTTGTGACCTGATAAATCAACTTATGAGCTTCTTTCTTATCATTAGCAAGAACACCATCCATCCGATAGTCTATTATTAGATCTATCCAAAACTTTTCAGTGTAAGGAGCCAACTCATAGCTCTGCTCAATAGTTTGTAAGCTCTTGTTAAGGAGATGATCATTGAACAGCTTGTCATTTACATTAGGAAGTGTCATACTGGTTAACTTTGACAATTTGTCGATAGCAATGTTTCTACTCCTTAGTATTTTTTCAATTAAAAAGAATTGAAATTCTTCTTTAAGCATTTGTACTATTAGTGAGTACTTGCTCATTACTTTTTCAGAAAAAACTTCAACTTTCTCAGCACCAACTTCTTTAGCCAATTTAAGTCCAGCAATTAAGGCTTCATACTTGACCTCATTATTGTTGGCTGGAAACCCTAATTTCAAGGTGTAGCCAACTTTTACATTGTAAGGCCTTTGCAAAATGAGGCCTACACTTCTTTAGTAGAGGAGCCAGCAATATATAAGTTTCATAGCGGCTTCTTAGCCATCTCAAAGCTATCCTCTTTACCAGTGAATTCAGCGACAAAATCTGCCAATACTTGAACTTTTAATGCTATTCTGGGTTTGTATTATACACCATAAGTACTTAGCTCCAAAGCATACTTCATTATCATCCTCGACAAATCTAGTCATTATAAAGCTTGTCACCAAGTGATGGGAATCGAGCTACTAGACCATTGACCCATAACCAAGCCCGAGGATTGGAAGGCGTAGCACAGTGGATTCTTCTATTCCAACCGACTCTTACCGAGGCCGAATATCTCCTTACTAACTCATTCTACATATCGAGCCAAATGACTCACTATTTTCCCATATATAGTGTGCCATAAAGCGAAAAGCTGAGACAACAGCTAATCCTCACTCTCACTCATGTCTAAGCAATTACTTACTCAGCATCACCTTTGCCAATATGCCAAAAGAGAGACTCCAGATTGATTAAGCCATCCCTACTCAAACAAGCTAACTGACCGTACTTTTATCCTTATCTTCCAATGGCCTTACCAATACAGTATCGCCACGTGTACATGATTATGTGTAGAATCCATTACACTAATCATTGCTTTTTTAGAATATTCATTTTTTACCCTTTTATATTCTTGTACTTTACTTCTTTAGGGTAATGCCTGTTTTTGTCTTTTCCCTTTTAGGCATATAGCCCTAAATTCTCAGGTATAAATACCTCTTGTACTAGCAACTATTATCATGAGATTGAACATTAATATACTTGACATTTCACTCTCGTAAATACTTCTTTGTTGGCATTCATCTCACTCTTATCGTAACCCTTAAGCAAGGCTAGGTGGCAAGTAACCTCACCATACCGATTCGTACGTCATATCGAGTTGTGTAGTGAGTTCTCGGAAGCTCCATTAGTGCGTCATATCCATTGGAGCTTTTCACAAGTTTTTGCTTACTTTTTTATTCACATTCGTCCTTTTGCACATTCCCCATAATTTCCATTTCAAGCTTTCGATAAGCTTAGACCCGTTCAACAATCAGCTTAGACCCATTCAGCAATCAGCTTTATCTATTCTTAATCACGATTTGCACTATCTTAGTATCTGAGTGGAGGTTTTATTTGAGTTATGATTTGTGTTTCAAGTTCTATTTATACCTTATTTTGCGTGTGTGAAATAGAGCAAGTTACTATGTCATTTAATTACTGTATTTGTTAGTTGTTACTTTTCTGGTTTGTGAAAGTATTTGTTATATCACCTATTTGAAGAATCTAAGCTTTAAATCTTTAGAGAAAATGATTGACTCAAGTGTGAACATTGGTGCTAGAGATGACAACAATGGAATTATTCCCCATGGACGACAATCTCAAGAAACCCCTAAGAGTATTGATGAGAGATTGGATGATGTGGCTAATCTCCCGATAGATTTGACTCGAGCTATTCATGCATTAGCTTACTAACCGACTGAGGCCGCATAAAATGCCCCATAAGCTACTCAACCTGTTAGAGGTCAGAACCCGACTCAACTAGTTCGAGGTAAAGGAGTAAGTAAACAAGTAAGATGAAGGATAGACCTGAGAGAATTGGATGAAGAGGATAAAAAAGAGTACTTTGAAGAAGAGCAGGCTAGAGTCCCCAAGGCATCTGACTATTGGAAACTTCGGATATCAAGTTTCAATAGATTTAAGAATGCTGATGAATATTTAGAGTAGGAAGAGAGGGTGGAGCATGTTTTTTATTATTATTAATATGAGGATTATGAGAAGGTAAGGACTACTACTATAAAATTCTTCGGATATACCACCATGTGGTGGAAGAATTTCCGGGCCATGAGGAGATAAGAGGACTATCAAAAGATTAATAATTGGCTCAAGATAAAGAGAATACACAGAAACAGGTTTGTGCCAAAAACTTATCTTCAAGATACTTTCAATTGGCTTCAAGAGTCGAGATAAGGAGGTCGAACTGTTGACAAGTATGTTAAAGAATTTCAAATACTTATGATCCATTGCGAAGTGGATGACCCACCAGCTTAAACAGTTTTAAGATTCATTATTGGGTTAAGAGGTGACATTCGAGAGATTATAGAACTCCAACGATTTATCATAATAGATGAGGCCATTAGAATAGCCAAACGAATAAAGAGGCAAAGAAGGAGCCGAATACCATCCAGGTTGCCAACTAGCTGACCCAAACAGATGAGTTAACAAGCTCAATAGAGTATTGAGCCAAGCCAAAGGATGGATGTCTGAGCTGAATTAAAAGGCCAACCTAATAATGAGGTGCCAACCTAAACTTATGATAAGGGATAAGGGTCTAGTAGGAAGACGAGCCAAATCAAGTGTGTTAAATGTCAAGGGTTTAGATATATAGCCGCTTGATGCTTAAATCAAAGGACTATAGTGATAAAGGGAGACGTCACGAAATTAGAGGTGGACAGCACTGATGAGGAACCTAAAGAAGAGGAGAACCTAGCTGAGAAAGAACTGATTGAAGAGGACTTGTTCACCAAGGACTTAGACTAGCTAATTATGGTTGTCCGACGCACAATGAACATGGAACCCTCACAAAAGGAAGAGCAGAGAGAGAATTTGTTTCATACCATCTATAAGGTGAACGATCAAGTGTCTACCCTCATTATAGATAATAGAAGTTGCACCAATGTAGCATTAGCTTATCTTATTTCGAAATTGAAGTTGCCGAATATTGCACATCCAAAGTCGTACAAGTTGCATTAGTTGAGTAAGAAAGGGGCACTACATGTCACTTGACAAATACTATTGTCGATCACAATAAAAAATTACTCTAACCAAATTCTCTAGAACATACTACCCATGTGTGCTTCCCACGTATTGCTAGGTAAACTGTAGTTGTTTGATAGGAGAGTTATCTATGACGACTACAAGAATAGGTACATGTTTGAAAAGGATGGCCAAAAGATCATATTGAACCCGATGCCACTAAGAGAAGTCAATAAATTGCAAACAAAACTTACTTGTGGATTAAAGAAAGCTCTGGTGATGAGTAGAGCCGAGCCTTAGAAGGCCATCAATGTTAACAAGCCAACCCTCATGTTAGTCAAGCACTTGCTGGAGATGAAGGATCAGGGTGAACTACCTTAGGAAATAAAAGCGTTGCTGGACGAATATGTCGATCTGTTCCCAAAACAGCTACCTAAAGGGTTAGCCCCTTATCTAGAAGTATAGAGCACTACATTAACTTATTACCTGGCACTACACTATCAAATAAACCAGCCTATTGGATGAATCTGAACAAGCTTCTCAACTGCAATGTCAAGTCAATGAGTTGCTAAAGAGAGGTTATGTTAGAAAAAGTCTCAGCCTTTGCGCTATACTGGTGCTTCTAGTGCCGAAAAAGGATAAAACCTTGTAGATGTCTATAGACAGCCAAGCCGTGAACAAGATTACAATCAAGTACAAGTATCTTATCCTAAGGTTAGAAGATATGCTAGATGAATTAAGTGGAACCAAGATTTTCAGCAAGATAAATTTGAAGTCTGGCTACCATTAAATTCGCATGAGCCCAAGAGACAAGTGGAAAATGACGTTCAAGACTCAACATGGGTTATATGAATGAATGGTTATGCTCTTCGGCTTGTCGAATGCCCTAAGCACTCTCATGTGACTAATGAATCATGTGCTGAAACATCTGATCGAAAAGTGTGTTATGGTGTACTTTAATGACATCTTGGTTTACAATGTCAACATGCCGAGTCACTATGAACATCTTCAAGCCATTCTGGATATCCTCTGTGCTAAGAGATTATTCAGCAATCTCAAAAAGTGTTGCTTTTGCTAGGAGAAAGTGGTATTCTTAGGCTATATAATCAGTGGAGGAGGCTTACGAGTAGATGATGTGAAGATCCAAGCAATTGTTGAGTGGCCAACTCCTATTACTTGTATCGACATGAGAAGTTTCCATGGACTGGCTTTGTTTTATAGATGGTTCATCAAGAATTTTAGCACCCTTACTGCACCTCTAATTGAGCTAATGAAGAAAAACACCGGCTTCCGATTGGGAGAAAGGAAGGAAAAGAGCTTTGCTGAGATAAAAAAACAGATTGACCTCTACCCTAGTGTTAGTTTTACCTAACTTCAAGAAAATATTTGAGCTGGAATGTTATGCATCAAGCATTGGAATAGGCGCTATCCTAATACAAGAAGGCTAACTGATTACCTTCCATAACGATAAGCTTAGGAGACCTCAATTAAATTACTCTGTGTATGACAAAGAACTCTTGGCACTAATTCAAGTACTACAAGTATGGCAGCACTATTTACTACTGAAAGAATTTATCATATATACTGATTATGAGTCGCCGAGGTACCTCTGAAGTTAGACCAAGTTATCAAAGTGGCAGGTAAGATGGGTTGAATTCTTTTAAGGATTCAATTTTGTAATAAAATATAAGTAGGAGAAGAGCAATGTAGTTGTAGATACTCTTTCACAAAGACATGCACTTTTGAATGAACTGCAGACCAAACTGTTTGGGTTTGTGAGTATCATAGAGTAGTATTTTGAGGATCCATACTTTGGACCCATATTTGCGCGATGTATTGATGGAAGGACAGTGGATGAGTATCATGTGGAAAATGGCTACTTGTTCCAAAGTAGAAAATTATGTGTGCCGACTTATTCATTAAGGGAGTTATTGATCAAGGAAGCTCATGGTGGAGGGCTCTTCGAACATTTTGGAGAAAGAAGGACTTGTGAACTATTGAATGGTCGATTCTTTTGGTTAAGAATAAGGAGAAATGTACACCGAGTTGTCGAAAGCTATGCCATGTGAAAGAAGGCTAAGTGTCAAGCCGAGTAAAGGAAAGCAATGCCTTTACCTGTCTCAATGAAGCCATGGCCTAAATTGAGCATGGGCTTTGTTTTCGGACTACCACGAACTACCTAAGGCAAAGATTCTATAATGATCATCGTAGATCGGTTCAACAAAATAGCATACTTCGTACCTCACTCCTAAACTAACAATGCTTCAACTATTACTTCTCTTTTCTTGCAGGAGATTGTACGAATACATAGCGTATCGAAAACTGTAGTCTCCAATAGAAACCCGAAGTTCTTGAGCCATTTCTAGAGGACCTTATAGCATCGAATGGGGACCAAACTACTATTCAATACTTCTTGTCATCCTTAAGCTGACGACCAAACAAAGGTGGTTAATCGCACTTTGGGATCACTGCTTCAAGCTGCAGTAGGCAAGAACTTGGTTAATTAGGATGTCTGCTTGCCAGTGGTAGAGGTCGCTTACAATTGGACATGCATGATATGACTAAGTAGACTCCCTTTGAACTAGTATATGGTTTTAATCTCGAGTTGCCCCTCAATTACACCCCTATACCTGCACCCGTACAAGAGGACCCTGATGCCTCGGCTAGAGCATAAGCCCTTCAATACATTTATGACAAAGTCACTTGGCACATTGACCAAGCTACTAAAAGAATGCAAGAGAAGACTATAGGTAGGATAGCTAAACAATTCTAGCAAGGAGACTTAGTATGGCTACACATCAATAAGGAACAGTTTTTAAGCAAAAGAAGGAACAAACTATCCCCAAAAGCTGAAGGACCTTTTAGAATCCTCCAAAAGATCAATGATAATGCCTACAGATGGGAGTTATCAGAGGACTATGGGGTTTTTGAGACCTTCAACATTGTCGACCTCAGTCCATATCACCTCAACGGAGAGTTAACTAAAGATCATTTGAATTCGATCCTAAATCCAAATCAATTCGAAGGGAATAATGGGAATCGAGCTACTAGACCATTGACCCGTAATCGAGCTTGAGGACTAGAAGGCCTAGCACGGTAGATTCTCCTACTCCAAAAGACTCCTACCAAGGACGAGTATCTCCTTACCAACTCGTTCTACATGTTAAATCGAATAACTCCCTATTTCTCACAGATAGTGTACCGAGAAGCGAAAAGCTAAGACAACAGCCAATCCTCACTCTTACTCATGTCTAAACAATTACTTACTCGGCATCACCCTTATTGATATGCTGAGAAAGAGACTCCGAACTAACTAAGCTACCCCTACTCAAACAAGCCAGCTAACTATACTTTGACCCATATCTTCCGACGACTTCACCAATACAACATCACCACGTGTATAGGATCATGTGTAGAATCTGTTACACTAATCATTGCTTTTATAGAATATTCATTTTTTACCCTTTTGTATTCTTGTACATTATTTCTTTAAGGTAATACCTTTTTTTTTCTTTTCCCTTTTAGGCAAATTGCCTTAAATTCTCAAGTATAAATACCCATTTTACTAGCAACTGTAATCATCAAATTAAACATTAATACACTTGACATTTCACTCTCGTAAACATCACTTTGTTTACATTCATCTCACTCTTATCCTAACCCTTAAGCCAGGGTAAGTGGCGAGTAACCTCACCGGACAGATTCGTGCGTCATATCAAGTTATATCGTGAGTCCCCAAAAGTTTCATTGGTGCATCATATCCATTGGAGCTATTCACAGGTTTTTGCTTACTTTTTCATTTGCATTTGTCCTTTCGCACATTCCCCATCATTTCCATTTCGAGCTTTCAGTAAGCTTGGACCCATTCAATGACCGGCCTTATCTATTCTTGGCCAAAGTTCACACCACAAAGGTTAATCAATAATGATAATAATTTAATGTGCCTTGAAGTATGGCTTTAACTTTCTTATGGAGAAAACTACTATCAATACGAATTTTTCAATCATTATATGTCAATGTTTTGGCCCTTATAAGACGTGGCTCCTGTAATAAATTGGCCAATGCTCTCTACCTTCAATCTGGACCAAGACAAATGAAAGAGCTAAGATACTGACTGAAAAATACAAATACAAATACAAATTCTTCAGGAATAGGTGTCGACGGTATTGGTAGTGACACGAGAAACTCCTTTAGTTCATTAAACACTTTCTTACATTCATCAATCCTCTGGAATTCCTTTGGGTTCTTTAATACTTTAAAAATCTTCGCACATCTGTTTACACTTCTTGATACAAATCTATTTAGGGTGGCTATCTACCCAATTAGCTGTTGAACTTCTTTGACTGTACAAAGGGATTTCTTATTCCAAATAGCATTAATCTTCCTTAGGTTTGCTTCAATGCCATGATAGGTGACCATATATCTTAAAAAATTTCCTAAAGTAGCACCAAAAGCATACTTTTACAAGTTCAATTTCATATTATATCTTCTCAAGGTATTTAATGTCTTCTTAAGATCAACAAGATATTGAGTTTCTATTGTGCTCTTCACAATCATGTTATCAACTAAACTTCGACGTTGTGATGAATCTAAGGCTTAAACATCTTGGTTACAAGTCTTTGATAGGTCACAACTTTATTTTTTAGCCTAAAGGGCATAACTATGTAACAATACGTCCCAAAGTTAGTGATAAAGGACATATGGACTTCATCTTCCTTATCTATTTTGATTTTATTATAGCCAAAAAATGCATCCATGAAAGATAGTAAGGCATGTCCAGTAGTTGAGTTAACAATCTAGTTTATTTTGGGGGTCTTGTTCAAACCATAAAGTTTATGCACATGTGCCATTTTCCATTAGACTTCTTGACTAGCACATAGTTGGCTAGCCAAGTCAAATAAGGCTCTTCTCTTATGAATCCTACCTTTAACAGCTTTTGGACTTCTTCTTCAACGGATGCCTACTGTTCATGAGTAAAATGCCTTTTTTGCTAAATTATCTTCACATTGGGATCAATTTAAAGCTTATAGGTAATTTCCTCTCTAGGGATGCTCAACATATTTAAAGGAGACCATGCAAACACATCAGCATTTTCTTATAAAAAGTTGATCAAACTTTAACGGATATCTATTGACAAAGGTATACTTATCTTTGTTGTCTTCCCATGATCATTTCCTAATGGGACTTCCTTTGTCTTTTCCTAGACAATTTCAATGCCGATTGATTTTTGTTCTGGACATATCTTCCCAAGGATCTATCTAACTATTGGTCCCCTTTATGTACTCCAATTTTAATGGGAGTGGGGAATTTAGCCTTGAGACTCGCAATTGAAGGGACCATGCCAAATAAATGATAACATAGTTGACCCATGATCATACCATATTGGGACCAACATTTAAGGATAATGAAATCCACCTTGTCTTTTGCAATGTACTCATCGCCTCCAATCTAAATTGGAAGAGAAACAACTCCAATTACCTAAACGGGTTTATTATTGAAAGCATATAAATCATAGTTGTAAGATCTTAACTACACTTTGATCTTTGGCTATATGTGATCGAAGGCGTATTGAAAGATAATATCTACCAAACTCCCAATGTCAACTAGGATCTTTTTTACCTCAAAGTTGGTAATCCTAGCACTAATCATGAGTCCATCATCATGGCGCCTTTGGATGCCTTCAAAGTCCTCTTTTGTAAAAGAGATTGAATTGTCAACTTTAACCTTTTTGCCCTATATATTACAAACATAATAGATGGTGTTAGTCGAGCTCGAAGAGCTAGACTAACTTAAGGCAACAAGTCTACCAACATTAGTATTTATTATACCATTCGATGCTTTGCTACTACTTCCATCTCTCATATCCCTTCTAGCTTAAGAAGGTCGCATAACATTCTTTTGCTCATCATGTCTTCTCTAAGTTGGTTGCTCAATATTCTCAGCATCATAGGTGAGAAACTTGCTTAGATACCTTCATTGGATTACATCCTTCATTGCATTTTTGAGCTGAATACATTCATCAGTATTATAGCCTATATCGCGATGGAAATCACAATAATTATTAGAATTCCATTGTAAAGCATTTCCTCTCATTCTTTCTAACCATTGCAATATGCCCCTTTGACTATACACTTGCATCAAAATATCCGCAATTGGACGATTGAGTGGTGTATGAACATAATATGTTGGGATGCATAGCCTTTCTTTTCTTGGCATTATATCCTTCGGAACACTAATCATCATGTGTTCCAAGTTGTTCTTTCGTGCACTTCTTCTTATTGCCTTTTCGATCTCCTCAATTCTAATTGGCCTCATGCTGAGCTTTAATGTTGTCTTCTTGACAAATATAAGACAAGGCCTTAGTTTTAAACTTGACAAAAATTTTTTACTTATTTTTTGCCAAAAACTTGAAAAAGTCTCTATGAGTTATAACTCCATCAATCATAGCATTGAGAGCGACGCTCTTGGCTAACTCTAGAACCTGGACCATTTCAACCATGAATCGAGCCAAATAGTCCCTAATAGATTTATCTAATCTTTGTTTAATGATGTTAAGGATAGAAAAATCCTTAACCGGAAGTTTACTCACAAGAAAGTGTTGCAAGAACACGTCTGCTAAATCTTCAAAGCATGAAATTGTGTTTGGTTTTAGATGTTTAAACCATGTACTTGCTGCATTCCTCAAGGTTGAAGGGAATGCTTGATAAGCTATGGCATCACTCATGCCATAAAGCTTAGCCAAAGTATGATAGTACTCAGGATGATCTTCAGGATACTTCATTCCATCACAAGTCTTGAACTGTGGTAACTTGACGCATCATGGTATTACTTCTTCTAGAATTTCGAGGGTGAACAAAATCCTTTTTATCTAGAATTGTTTACTCATTGAAGCAAGGGTGCTAACCTATAATGGTCCCACATGATGCACCTATTATGGTTGTTTTCCTTTATTGCCTTTCTTAAGAGCAAGAGTTGAAGGTCCAAGTGTAACCTCTACCTACTTCTTAGGTAATTTAGGGGAATA
This sequence comes from Lumnitzera littorea, assembly GCA_024138015.1. NCBI lineage: Eukaryota > Viridiplantae > Streptophyta > Magnoliopsida > Myrtales > Combretaceae > Lumnitzera > Lumnitzera littorea. Next base: position 10,110,726 of record JAMXBB010000001.1, on the reverse strand, counting down.
AACTGAATCACCACTATTCTCAACACTATTGTCGCTATATACCTAGTTGTGATCTAGTTGAACACTTTTACAAAAGAAACTGAGGATCTCGTTGTGTTTCTTATTGAGTTCTTGATTTTCTTTTGCTAAATCGACGCAAAGCTACTTTAATTTAGCCAAACACTATTTAGCAATATGCCTACTTCTCCCCGCATGGTGTTGGAGTAAAGAACCAGCACCTAAACTTTTTGCCACGCTTAGCTTTACCATATGAGTAAGTCAAGAAAAAACAAACATGTTGTCGAGTGATTTTAGGGTAGGTCTTTAATTCTACAAAAGCACAAGTAAATGCTAAATAGTATTAGGTCTAGTTCGATATAGCCACTCTAATACCTAAGTCAATGGTTATGATTTAGGAAAGAGTAAGCAAACAAGTTATGGAGTAAAACACCATAAGAGAGTTCTTATAATGCTTTCCTTCCCTTATTTATAGGTAGATGTTGAGTGTCTATGATAGCAGTTAATCATTGGTCATGGACTATATGGCAATCTTATAATTAAGCACATACCTAAAGTATAGGAATAGTAAGTGGTTATATAATGAGATCATACTATATCATAACTCTTCGAGCCACTTTCCAAAGTTCAAACCGAATATATGAATAGTTCGGGCTTCAAGGCCCATTAGATGGGCTAAGCCCTTATTAGCAACAACTAGAAATAATCAGTCATCTTCTCAACGGTTGAATGGCTGAGTAACATATCAAGGAAAAATTCGACTATCAACACATCTGATATTGGTTTGGTATTTGATAAAAACAAGGCTACAACAAATGATGTTGTTGGTTTTGTTCATTCAGATTCTACTGGATATAATAAGATCTCTTCCTAGTTATATCTTTACTTTCTGCAATTGTACTGTCAGTTGGAAGGCTACACTTTAGTCCATTGTTGCATTTTTACTACTAAAGTAGAATATATTACAACAAAAGCAGGTATGAAGGAGGCTATTTGGCTTTGAGGTTTGGTTAATGAACTTAGTCTAACATAGGATGTTCCTGTTGTGCTTTATGATAGCTAGAGTGCTATTCATTTGACCAAGAATAGTCATCATCATGACAAGACTACACACATTGATGTAAGACATCACTTTATTCGGGATACTATCATTGTTGGTAAAGTTGTGGTAAAAAAGATTCATACATCTGAAAATCCAACAAATATGCTTACCAAGGCACTTTTGAATGCTAAGTTTCAACATTGCTTAACAACACTTAAGAGTCCTTTGAAGCTTTATGTGATGATACATAGCTTATCAAATTTAAGGCAAGGTGGAGAAAATGGATGGCTATCGTTCATTTTGTTTTTAGCCATTGAATTGGATGAGTCTCATCCTTAAAATTTTAGTCGTTGAAATTAATGGTCAACTTTTTTCTTTGTATACAAACCAATATTTTATTTAGTGGTTAGAAATTGTTTTTGTCACCTATAAAAGAAGGGTGATTATCTGGAATTTTTCAATAGCCCATCACTTGTTCATTCCATTCTTGAGAGTGTTATTTGTAAAAGAAAATTAGTTCTTCCATCCTTAACATAATTCAAAGTTTGTACTCTCATTTTATAGTGGAATTACAATGCTTTTATACTATTTACTTCTCTTTAATTCTCCATTAATTTGATCCCATGCTTCACATAGCATATATACGTTAATAATGGGTCATCCAATTTTGTTCCTTCTTCATCAATAATCTATCCTTCTTCTTCAATCCCAGAAGTTTGTCCTTTGCCTCTTAGAAAGACTACTAGAATTCATAAACTCCTACATGGCTTAATGATTATGTCCATCATCTTAATCGTATTGTAGCTACTTCATCCTTGCCTATGACTCCTGTTCAACACCCTTTCTTTTCTAGCTCCAGTTTTGACAAGTACCCTCATGACTATGTTGTATCTTTGGCCAATGCTATCAACACTAATGAACCACTTTATTATTCTCATGCTTCTAAACATAAAGAGTGGGTCATGGCTATGTAAAAAGAGTTAGAAGCTTTAGAGTTGAACAATACAAGGGAGATTGTACACCTTGTAAAGTTATTAGTCTTAACCCTAAATTGAACCCGAGTGCTCTAAATAATCTCATGAGTCGATAAGGCTAAGTAAGATAAAAATTTTAGTAAATTATAAATTTGAATATATTATAAGTAATAAAAACCCTTAGAACTTGACGGAAACCTAAATCGCATACAAAAATCCTAAATCCTATGTATGCATAAATACCTAAAATTGAACTCGAACTTAACGGAAACCCTAAAACTATAAATTTAAGCTTATAAAATGAATCAATCTAACCCACTAGTAATAAAACCCAAGTTGAATATATTTATCGACTAATACACGTAATCGCGTAAAATTATTAACGAACGCAATGATATAACTTGTAAATATTATAAATATAATTGTAAAAATTTAATTACAAAATTTAATTATTAAGTTTCAAATAATAATTATTGATTATTATTTTATGATTTATATTTGGAAATTCCTAACTTTTCGCTCTTATTTTCTTTTCTTTTTCTCTTTCTTCTTTTTCCTTCTTTTCTCTTTTTCTTTTCTTCTCTAGATTTTGTTTCCATGTCCCACTTTCCAGAACTGTGTGCAGTTGATGAGGTGTATCCTAATTTCACCATGTGTAATTCATTTGCATAAAACAAATCTCATAAGATAAGGCCTTGTCATGTCCATTAATTACTCTTTCTTATTTTATCTTTTCCTTTTCTTTAATTCACATTTTCTGCCCTCCCTTGCTCACTTACACATCTAGAAAAGAAAATACACGCACATCTTACTTAGTCCATATGAAAGCACTCTAAAAAAAAAAAAAAACGTAGAGCTTTTCCTTTCCCTTTTCAATCTCTTTAGCTTTCAAAATTCATCAAGCGAAGGAGAAGAAGAAGGAGCTTGAGAATTATTAATTCAAGATATTCCAAAAGAAGAGTATTTAGTATGTATATGATGTTTATTTTGTAATAATCATCTTTATATATTTTTGTACAAATATGTATTTAGTAACATGTTTATGTAATGTAAGGTTATGTACTAAAGATATGTGTAAAAACTAGCATTTCCTTATGTATACATGTATACATCTGTGCAAATACTAAAGTATATTCATGTGTATTTACATGTTATAATTAATTTTACAAATAGTTAGTAAACAGAATTTGTGTAGGTATAAATATATATATATATATATATATATGCATGTATGATTTATGTAGCTTTATGTTTGTATAATTTTCATTACATATGTATTTATACAACATGTCACCGAAAATATAAATATATATTTATGTATGTATTGTCACACCCCTAAAAAGGTGAAGTCATAACAATCTCACCGTGTAAGCCATCCTAAGATAGAAACTGTCCTTATAGTTGCTATCCTAGATCTAGTTCACACTAAGCGTACTCGACTCTATCCCTTTGAAGCATCTAATTCGATACATGTTTGACATAAACCAGCAGAGCAATCCTTTGAAATAATTTGTTAAAAATAAACTTGTAATTTAACCTTATAAAAGAGTGACTGTAAATCCCACAAGTACCTATCATTTCACATATAAACCAAAATATTGAAAACTACCAAGCCCTCTGAAGAGTCTTGTATAGTTTTCCTTAAAAGATAAAAAGTTAATATTAAGGACAATAACCAGCCATTTCTTGTTGCATCTCGCTCTTCATCCTAGTTTACTAGTGTTCTAGTATTAGGTAGGCACATGTAATCCATTTGAGGCCTGTAAACCAAACTACATGGAAATGAGTGACAACTTACTCAATAAGTGGGTAGAGATAGAAGTATGCACTCAACACATCACAAGTAAGGTTTTTAACCAAGTTAGTTAAATGCAATGCGTGTATAAGCAAATGTCATCTCATAATGTTATTTAATTCATCATGAGATCAAAGAAATTGTGCCCGCTCTAATTCGGGTTAAGGAGATTGACGCCACACACTCATAAATCGAAACTAAACCAAGACTTATGCAATAGAGAACACCCTCCTCCCGTAACCACCTTCAAATTATGGCCCCCAACCTTATCATGACCTCCTCTCTTATCACTTAGTTCAACTAAGTGTAGGAAAAGGAACATTTCAACTATCCTCACCGAAGGGAGTCCGTATTTGGCCTGAGAATCTTTATCGTTACCTCTAGTGGGTTGCGATGTAGATCAAGTTAGATGTTAAGCCCAGTTTGAGTTTTCATTGTTAGGGTGATCAATCAAACTCAAACAATTCAAACATAATATTCATGGAATAACCATAACATGGAGTTTAGCTCCCATCACAACAAATCGAAACTCAACTACAAATGCTACATACACATAAACAGTTAACTACAATCACAAGCCAATACATACCAAAGTTCCTAGATATTCTAAAATGATATCTCAAAATGTTGTAAAGCATTGATCATACTTACCTATTTAGATGCTCACTACAGAAGACTCGGGTTGTCAACGGTCTAATCACTGGGGAATTCTATATACATAAAATCTAAATTTAGTTTTCGTAATAGTTACGAAAACATTAGGGTTTGATTTAAAACGGTTATACATATATATCGAGTTAAGTTATTAATTATTGATAATATACATAATTTATGTTATTACGTATTATATATCGTTTCGATTGCATCGAAACGTACTTTAATTGGTTAACTTACGTTTCAATTATAGTGGAGTTATAGTAGTATGTAAACTAGTAATATTGTAGAGATATAGGTTATATTACCTAGGTCTATCCGATTTTTGTAAAAATTATGTCGTCGGGCTTGTATAGACCCTGTAACATGTATTACGAATCCTTTTTTTAGAGATGACTTTTAACGGATAATTTGATTTTTTAATATAATTATACGTATCTACGTAAATATTATTGTATTTTATGTATTTTTTATTATTAAATTGTATTTTACATAATTTGTTAATATAACTCGTAATATATGTATTATCTAACCTTAGTATCTTTATAAGGAATCCCGATTAATAAAATATCATTAATTAGATTAAAAATACACTTTTTATCTAATCTGATCAGTATACCTATACATAGTTTTTATTCAATATTTATTACGTTTTAGCTATTATTATTAAAAATACTTCCCGATTTGTAATCTAAGTCATTTTACTACGTAAATTCGTAATAAATAGTTTGAGTCACCAAATATTTCCCCAAAAATTTTAATACTCCTAAAAATATGGGGAACTCAACTAGTACTTGGTTTCAAGTTTTCGAGTTATCGCTTATATATTCGTATTTACGATTTTACTCTTGAATTATCCTAAATTACCCAATTATAATCCTTTTTGCACCAAATTGATTTCAACTTGTCCCAACATTATTTTTATTCACTAGAAATCAGTACGTGTCTATTTCATCATTTAATTTCATAATTTCCTATTTATTTCACAATTTTAACCTATTTTTTTAGCATTTTTTTAGGTGTATATTAAAAATATTCAAATAAAAAATCAAGCTACATAGCAATTACATATATATCATAAAAATCCTACAAAATAATTTTGAGCTAAAAACTATATCATTTAGTGTATTTATTTTGAATTTCAAATTTCGGATGAATAGTACATTTGTTAAGCAAGTATATTAAATATTCCTAATTTTGTTAAAATAAATTTACTAAATGAAAGTACATCTAAAATAATCTAGAAATTAATTTTTCCATATTTTTCCTAATTAATTTAATAATTTTTCAAAAATAGAGAAAAATAGGGCAAATACTTAAAACCTGAGTTTATTGGAGCTCCAGCCATCGTTGGTCGGATAGGGGTTGTTAGCCGAACTAGGCGATGGTTGCTTTGCTAGGTGGCAACGAGGCTCCACATCAAGTCATCGAATGGTTTAGGAACTGTCTTAGCTCGGTCCTTGCTCTGTTTTTTATCTAATTTTTTCTATTTTCCTTTGGTTTTTCTTATTTTTCCTTTCTATAATTTAGGTTCCTAAACTTGTATTTGTTGTAGGGGAGTCTTATTTATAGTAGTTAGGGTTGGTTAGATTTTTTCTTAATTATTAAGTAATTTATTTTAATATTTTTCTTGAAAAACAAAAAGTATGAGATGGCAAATTGTTGTTGATTCACTTTTGAGTCATCATTTCCAACTGTTGTTAAAGTGCCACATGGATTCCAGCTGTTCCCACATCATTTGGATAAGTTTTGGTTGAATTTTAGTGAAATTTGAATAATTTAAGTATATTTAATTATTATATTAATATATGTGTATATATACACTATATATGTAACACATGTAATGAGTAATTATATGTATATAACCATGTTTCTAACATGTCTTTTATTTTTAAGATATTTTTCCTATTTAATTTTTGTGAATTTAACGCTTATTACATATAATTATATAGTTTTAGGTTAATTTACAAGTATATTTATTATATTACCGGGTATACTAAAAAAATATGGGTATACTCATATAGTATATTATGCTATATTATTTTCTTTTATTGCCTAATTAACTTATCTCTAATTTCTCATCACATTCCGAGCTCAATTTTAGGGTTTCGATCATTTTTATGTTATATTAAGTAATCATACTTCTAGGGGCAAAATCAAGATTTTGAGTAATTATTTTCAAAATCTAACTTCACTAAATCACTTCAACTAACTTTTCTATCTTAATCGTAAAGTTTAGGTTTAATCGCATAACTTTTTCTTGAAGCTCTAAATTCAGGTACGATTACCCTAAATTCGACTTTAGGATCTCATAGAGTAAATTTTTGCTATTTTGATTATATTCTTGATATTCTTATTGTTTTATAGATTTTTAAACCTACGAGAATTCCTCGATTAAGATTATCATATTTCTCATAAGTTTCTACCCTAATTGGTTTACTTTTTTGGATGCCTTAAATCAATTATCGATCTTAATCATACAAGGACAAGGCTTTATCCTAATACTTAGATGTTCATATCTTGATTGTTGATTCATGGAATATCACAGTTTGGTTACCACCAAATCCACATAAGACAGGGAGATGAATGGAAGACTGCATTTAAAACTCGGCATGGACTCTATGAGTAGATGGTCATGCTCTTTAGCTTATCGAATGCCCCGAGCACTTTCATGTGCCTAATGAACCACATGCTAAGACATCTGATTGGGAAGTGTATCGTGGTTTATTTCAACATCCTTGTATATAGCACTGATATGCCGAGTCATTATGAACATCTATGTGCCTTATTAAACATCCTTCGTGCTGAAAGATTATTCGACAACTTGAAGAAGTGTTGCTTTTACTAAGAGGAAGTGGTATTCTTAGGTTATATAGTCAGTAGAGGAGGCTTACATGTAGATGACGAGAAAATCCGTGCAATTGTGGAGTGGCCGACTCCTATTACTTGTGCAAATGTGAGAAGTTTCCATGGACTAGCTTCATTCTATTAACAATTCATTGAGAATTTCAGCACCTTTACTACACCACTTACTAAGCTAATAAAGAAGAACATCAACTTCCAATGGGGAGAAAAGGAAGAGAGGAGCTTTGCCGAGATAAAAGAAAGATTGACCTTTGCTCTAGTATTGGTTTTACCTAACTTCGAGAAAATATTTGAACTAAAATGTAACGCATCATGCAATAGAATAAGCGCTGTCTTAACGCAGGAAGGCTGACCAATTGCCTTTTACAATGAGAAGCTCCGAGGACCATAGTTAAATTATTCTATGTATGATAAGGAACTCTTGGCATTGATTCGAGCATTGAAAGTATGGCAGCACTATTTATTACCGAGAGAGTTTGTCATATATACTGACCATGAGTCATTGAGGTACCTTCGAAGTCAGACCAAGTTGTCGAAGCGGCAGGTAAGATGGGTTGAATTCGTTGAAGGATTCCATTTTGTAATAAAATACAAGCATAAAGAGCAATGTAGTTGCAGATGCTTTCTTAAGAAGACATACGCTTTTAATTGAACAGCAAACCAGGTTGTTTGGGTTTACAAGTATCAAAGAATAGTATTATGGGAATCCATACTTTGGACCCATAATCATGCGATGCGTTGATGGAAGGACCATAGATGAGTATCATGTAGAGGATGGTTACTTGTTTCGAAGTAGGAAACTATGTGTGTTGACTTATTCCCTAAGGGAACTACTGATTAAGGAAGCCCACAATGGGGGACTCTCCAGACATTTTGGAGAAAGAAGGACTTGTAAATTGTTGAATGGTCGCTTCTTCTGGTTGAGAATGAGGGGAGATGTACATCGAGTTGTCGAAAGTTGTGTAATGTACAAGAGGGCTAAGTATCGAGCCGAGCAAGGGAAAGTAATGCCTTTACCTATTCCGACAAAACCTTGGACTGAATTAAGCAAGGACTTTGTTCTTGAACTACCATGAACTACTCGAGGCAAAGATTCTATAATAGTCATCGTAGATCGGTTCGGCAAAAATAACACATTTTATGCCCTGCTAAAAAACTAACGATGCTTCGGCTATTGATTCTCTTTCCTTGTAAGGATTTAAAGTTCTTGAGCCACTTTTGGAGGACTTTGTGGCGTTGGATGGAGACCAAACTACTATTAAGTACTTCTTGTCACCCCTAAACTGACCGCCAAACTGAGGTGGTTAATCACACTTTGGGATCACTACTCTAAGTTGCAATTGGAAAGAACTTGGCTGATTAAGATGTTTGCTTACCAATAGTCAAGTTCACTTACAACCAACAATGCATGACACCACTAACTAGACTCCCTTTGAAGTAGTCTATGGTTTCAATCCTGAGTTGCCCCTCGATTACACCCTTATACCTATACCTACGCAAGTGGACCCTGACGAGAGAGCTAGAGCACATTCCTTTTAGTACATCTATGATAAAGTCACTTGGCACATTGACCAAGCAACTAGAAGAATGTGAGAAAGGATAGAAGGTATGACGGCTAAACAATTCCAGCCACGAGACTTGGTATGGTTGCACCTCAGCAAGGAATGGTTCCCGAACAAGAAGAGGGACAAATTATCTACAAGAGCATAAGGACTTTTCAAAATCCTCTAGAAGATCAATAACAATGTCTACATATTGGAATTGCCCGAGGACTATGGGGTGTCTAATGCCTTCAACATTGTCGACCCTAGTCTATATCACCCTAACGAGGAACTAAATGAAGACCATTCAGATTTGATCCCAAATCCAAAACAATCTAGAGGGAATGATAGGAATCAAGCTAATGGACCACTAACTCGCAGCTAAGCTCGAGAACTAAAGAGACTAGCAAGATGAATCCTCCTATTCCAGTAGACCCTTGCCAAGGCTGAGCACTTCCTTGTAGAGTCACCCTTCATACTAAGCTGAATAACTGCCCATCTCTCTATAGTACACTAAATTAAAGAATACTCACTTGCGCTCGAGCCCTTTAATGACTTGGCATCTTCCTTATTGAGAAGCCGTAATAGAAAGACTCTGAGCTGACTAAGTCACCTTTGTTCGGATAAGCAAGCTATCTGTACTTTTTGTCCGCATCTCTAATAGCCTCACTAATGTAGCATCGCTACGTGTATAGTATCATGTGTAGAATCCATTACATCAATGATTATTTTCCTTGTATATTCATTTTTACCCTTTTTGTCTTTACCCTTTNATAGGTATATATGGATAAAATATAAAAATACAAATATAAATATATGTAGATAGCGTATATATATACATAAGTATATATATACGTATAAAATACATATATTAATAGTATAGTATATATAGATATATAGTTATACTTAATTAATACACGTATAATATACTATACTAATAAATAAATAAATAAAGTAAGGTAATATTTATACATGAACATAAGTTGTAGGTTCTAAAGGAAAATAGAATAATTAATTTGAAAATTTTAATAAAATATAATGATAAATATAATTATCAACATATTACATAAAAATAAAATATAGGAAAAATATTGAAAATATACAAATTTAAGAAATGATACGTGGCACTTATCCATGTTGCCACGTTAGCATATAATAGATTTTAATTAAATTCGTAATTAAGAATGATAATAAAATAACTAATTAATTGGAAAATTATTAAAATAGTGAAAATGAATTAAATAAAACTTAAATCTTATAAATAGAAAAATACATAAATTATAATTAAATAAACTCAAAAATAAGAAAATTACAAAATATAAGCCTTAAATATTTATTAAATCATAAATATGCAAAGAAAAACTTAAAATAATATTTTATAATTATTTAAGTCGAAATAATGAATTTCATAATATTTTTACCTCATAATAGAAAATGTAAGTTACAACGTCCAAAATAAACCCCGCTGCAAGAAAATACATCCAAAAATGATAAAAATGAACTCTAATTTTATAAAAATTGGAGTTAAATTGAAAAAGTTATATACGATTAATGAAAAAACTCAAACCAAGCATTTCATAAAAATAGATAACTACATTAAATAATTAGTACCAAAAATAGGAATAGCATAGTTATTTATCTCAAATACTTACTATTTTCTCATCTCCTAAATGTTAGGTGATCCCGAAATTGAGACTAATTTGCCTACAAATTACTACGATCCTTGACATCGACCATGGCTAAGTGAGTACTTCTAATGATTCCAGACGTGTTTGTGTGTGTAATTAGTGAATATTAATTGATATTAATAATTGGTTGTGTGGAGGGTTAGGTTATGCATGTGTATGATATTATTGTTAAATGTAAAAATACTTTAAAGTATGATAACGTATTGTTTGTTGCATAGCAACTTTAATAGGAATTGATCTATTTGTGATTCTAATTTATCACACAATAATTGGACTTAATTATATCAAACTTAAGTTAACTAAATCGAATATACATAATCATGCATTACATGTCTAATTTCGACCGTCACACTATACGAAGATAGCAAAAGGTCATACGATGATTGATTATAAATTTTGATTATAGTGTTTTAGTACGGTATACACGTACGTTATGATCTTAACCTGGCCTGCGAGATTAGTAGGCGTTGGAGGTACCAACCACCTTGCTAAAAGTTGAGTCTAAAGGCCTCCATTTAAAAGTAAGTATAGATTACGGGAGCCTACTCACAATTGTACCTACAACTTAGTTTTTGATTAAAACAAAAAGATTGATATATTTGAATATGAAACACAGAGTTTCATAGAAATGTAAGTTTTGGTATAATATCTAGATCTGATTGGTGCGATGTACACTGTAACCCTGACTTCAGAGGGCATTAAATCTGAGCTATATGTAGTACCTGGTCACCTACATGTGTTTGTTTGCCATTTTGTATAAGTATGCATTCATGTATTTGAATTTAATTGTTAAATAACTTTTTTATAGTATGGTTAAGGGATACCTCACTAAATTAATTAACTTACACCCCTACAGCTTACTTGTACAGGGAGACTTGTTCGTTGATCCGAGTCGCAGAATGCCCGAGGTTAGTAGATTATCTACTAATTGGTATGAGTGTGAGAATAGAGATGAGAGTGTATCTCTATTACTGTAATTAGATCTTGGAACTTATTACGTAATATAATGTATTACCAGTTTACTATCTAGTATGTTACAAACTTATTACCTGTAATATATCTATATATGTGATATTTATAGTTTAATAGTCATGTTATTATAATATGTGATAATATTACTTATGCCTGTATAATTTTTGGGTTGATAGTTGTAGTAGTAGTAGCTTTGTATTTTGCATGAAAGATTGTCAATTGCAAGGGTAACCAATCTACAATCATTTGTGCGATATACGACATCTACCACAATTGGGTCACCCCTCAAGTCATGATAGAGATAGTAGATTTGCTTCCTAGCAGACGACCTATAGGGTTTAAATGAGTGTACAAGATTAAGTATAATCTCAATGGTTCAACAAAGATACAAAGCTAGGTTGGTTACAAAAGGGATATACTCAAATTAAAGGAGTAAACTATCATGATACTTTTTCTCCCATAGCTAAGTTGGGTACGGTTAGGATACTTTTGGCTAGAGCAAGTGCTTCTAATTGGTGTATTCATCAAATTGACATTAATAATGCTTTTTTTAATGTTTTCCAAGATGGGGAGATTTACATGTTGCCTCCTTAAGGCTATACCAAATTAGATCCTAACTATGTTTATAAGCTTAAAAGGTCTTTATGGGCTTAAATAAGCATCTAGGCAATGGAATAAGGAGATTTTAGCTTAGTTGATTGATCATGGTTTTACCTAGCCTACTAATGACTATTCTTTGTTCACTCACTTTGGTCCTAATGGATTCTTGGTTGTTCTCTTATGTGTAGGTGACATGCTCTTAGCTAGAAATAATGTTGCTATTATTTCTCAACTTTAAATTATCTTAGATTGAGCTTTCACCATTAAAGATCTTGATGAAGCATAGTTTTTTCTAAGGATGGAGATTGTCACATTCCCGCAAGAATTCTTGTTCATCAATGAAAATTCATTTTTGATATCCTTACTGATGTTGGTCTCTTGGCGTATAAACATGTTCCATTAGCACTTCCTACTACCAATTTGCACAAGGATTCTAGTGTATTGCTTCTTGATCCTCGGCCCTATAGACGCATTATGGGACAACTTCTATAGTTGTCACTTACGCGTCTTGATATTTCTTATGCTGTTTAAAAGCTTAGCCAATTTGTTTCCAAACCTCATGTTGCTCATTATGCTACTGCTCTCCACTTACTTAAATATTTGAAGGGTATTGCACATTTAGTTATGTTTTATCCATCTAATAATTCCTTAGAGCTTTGAGCTTTTTCCAATGCAGATTGGGGGTCTCTTTCCTTTGATTGCAAATCTTTAACAGGGTATTGTGTCCTTCTTGGTAGCGCATTGGTTTCATGAAAGTCAAAGAAACAAACTACTATTAGCACTTCCTCTACAAAAGCTGAATATCATAGTCTTGCCATTGTTACTAAAGAACTAATAAGGGTTTCTTATATTTTTTGAGATTTAAGTATTCCATTTTCTTTACCTATGCAAGTTTTTCTATGATAATCAATTAACCATACTCATGGCTATCAATCCTTTTCTTCATAGCTGAACCAAGCACATTGACATAGCTATCCATTTTGTTCGTGGTCAAGTTTCTAAGGGCTTTATTCGTCTATAGCAAGTTTTCTCCTTACTGCAAATTGTAAACTTTTTAACCAAGCTTGCCCTCGCTCCTCACTTGCCTTTTTTCTTTTCCAATTGGGATTTTAAATGGCTCCAACTTGAGGGGAGGATGTAGAATACTATAGCACAACAATTCTTTCTCTTTCTTTTTCCACGTATATTCATTTAGATAGTCCAGTTGTACTTGTTAATTACAAATTAGTTGTTTATGTTGATGTTAACTGATCTATTTATAGGGACATTCAACAGGCAATTTTAATTTACTTTACATATCAATTACATATGATTTTCACAACTCTAAATTCTCTCTCAAGTTTATTAGCAATTAGGGCACAATCATCACACTGTCAACATTTTAACAACTATAAGAAAAATAAAAATTGCACATACTAGATGGATTTAATGAAGTATAGTAGATTAAAAAGTTCTTTCTTTTTCAAAAATAGTAAAATTCAATAATTCTTATTCATATCATTATAAAAATTAAAGATTTTTCTATACTATATACAATTGAGATCGTTATGGACTTTTATTTGAATTCAAGTACAATATAGAATGCACATTTTAATTGATGAAAATTGTGAATAAATATTAAAGCACACAGTATGTGTCCTTTGGTGCAAATAAAAGATGCAAGTAAATGCTATTATAATTTATAAACATGTAGTCAATAACATGCTTGGTATGGTATGCACGAGACCTTCTAAGTAAACTTTATATGCTATTTGGCAATACTCAAAATATATATTTGTATGAAAAGTACTCTCCCAAACATTAGCAAAATCGATCCAATTCAATTTTTTTCATTTCATGAAGTTATATGTATAATAATTGGAAAAAGAAAACAAAAACTATATGTCCTATATTTACACGTAGAAGCAAATGTACATCCTTTTAGTTGTAATTATCTAATTAGGATAATACAAAATTTGTTATCTTAGAACACGTAACGTGAAAACAAATCATGGTGGTATGTATTATCGTATGAATATCATTTATTTATATCAAATTAAACAATAAAGATGGTAATGGGAAATCAATGCAGTTGTAAATTTTAACAACAATTATATGCTTGTCATATATATCTAATATAGTAAATTTCTTTCCATATTGTGGCATTAGCTTTTACATTAACCACACTTTTCCAACTTGCAATGTAAAATACTTCCACAAAATGTATTTCGCTATTGCAGTTTGCTACCAATTTTCAACTCCTACTACATGCCAATCATTGAATATACTAGAATACCACAATAGCATAGATTTTGTGGTGGTTTCATTTTTAATTACAAGTTATAAAATGTATCCATAATGTACAAGTTACTATTACATAATAATTAAAAAAACAACTATTGTAATAGATATTTACTTAAAATAAAATTACTACTATGGATTGGTATTCCATTAAAATTGTCAATAATTTACATTCTCAATCCTTATTTTTTTGGTAAGAATTATAATAATTAGATGTTATTAGATAAAAAAAAAAACCCATTAGTTTCTAATGTTGGCTATTCTTGGTATTTGAGCCCTTAGGCCAAGCTGACAGACCCAAGATCTAAATCAAGCTCACTCTAAGTAAACCTAACCTCATCTCTTATAAATAGGAGATGAGACCACCAAGTAAAGAACTTTTGCTCCCTTTCTTTCTCAACTAAGGTTTTACTCCCATAATATCTCACTAACTGCATCAAAGTGGCAATGCTGAAGCAAACTCTGGTGCCCCACTAATAGTATTTTATTTTGCAAGAAGCCTAAATTCAAGTAATTTCTACAGTCAAATCTATAGATTGAAAACATCATGTCAACATTAGCATCATCTATGGGAAGAATCCAATTCAAAACCGATGATTATCTTGCGTTTTGAATAAGATTTTTTTCGTGAATTCCTAAAATTAGTACACCAATGCTTTCAAATCCAATCTTGATAAGGCCCCCCATGTGATTTTCTTCTACAGATATGGTCAAATCTGGGTTTCATAGCCCCTTTTGCATGAGGTTTGGGTTAGATGCATAAAAAGATGCAACTTCCTATTTCCATTATTGTATTGATTCCAAGCCACTATGTTTATGTCTCATAAAAGTTGTAAAAAACATAATTCCAAGAGGAAACAAATCTCGGTAAAAAGAAGAGGAGGAAACCCCTTGTAAATCACAAATTGAATGACAACAATAATACTACAAAGGGCTTTCTCAGCCGGAAAATGCCTACAAGGCCCCTCTAAACTAAGAACACCCTAAACTTAAGCTTCAAAAGTCTTTAGATGCCGACCTACTAATGCAATTCTATGAAGGATGGGTTACACAGACATACTAAATGTCACATGGATGAGTTAGAGACTAAGGTAGAGAGTTCATAACATGAAGCTAAGGAAGCTTATTTGTATCTTATGCCACTCTATAAGGTAGACTCTGAATCCAAATCTAACTATGATATTGAAGCGTTTGATAATATTTGTGCTAAAATTAATAAAATGCTTAAAGAACTTTCAAAAGGCAATGATAAGTTTTCGAAAGTTAAACATGAAAATAAAGTTTTAAAGGATGAAAAGCAAGCTCTTATTCAAACAAATTAGCTCTTGGCCAATGAAAATGGTTTTTTCTGAAAAATGATTTTAAAGGGTTACATGTTGCAAAGAAGCTTGAGTAAATGAAAATTTGATTATGAAAGAAGAGATCAAAAGTTTGAGAAATCATTTTGAAGATTTATCAAAGTCAATCTAAAATAATTTCTAAAAGTTTCATGAGTGCAACAAAAAGGTTCAAATGCTTATTTTCAATCAACAAGCAAATCAATCTAAATTTGGATTGAGTTTTGAAAGTGGAGAATCATTTGACATTAAAAAGGAAAGGGTTAATGTCACAATTTACATCTTAACTTTACCATTTGTTGTAGTTATATACCTAAAGTTTCAACTTATCTAATTATATACCTTATTTAAAATTTAGTTATCACCATCTATACTTTAGTTAACTCTAAGTCACACTGTAAGTCCAATGATAAGATGATCACCTAAAGCCTTAGAGGGTTTGTGGAGCCGCTGGCCATCTCCTACAAAATAGTGAGTCACAACCTACTTCAAAAATAAGGGTCATGACTCACTTCAAAAATGTGAGTCGCAAGACCTACTAACAGTCGTAGGTAGCTGCCTATGGCCCTAAAGGGTTAGACAATCCCCTAAGGCCATTAACTAATTGTTTTTACTAGACTAACGGTGAAAATTAAAATTAACTAAGATGTGAACAATGACAACCAAATCTTCAATTAGGTTTATAATTAGATAAATCAAAACTTCAGGTATATAATTATAAAAAGTCACAAACTTGAGGTGTATACGATGACATTACAAAGAAAAGATCTAAATAAAAGATAAAGAAAAGGCAATCGAATCTGTAAAAAGGTATGGCATACAATAGAACAAAACTGGAAGTATCCCATCAAAGGATACAACAAAGGGTTCTGCTAAATGTATATTAAAGACTACCCAAATCAAAACCAAAGGAATAGTATTGGAAATAGGTATGATCAACACAAACCCTATGCTTATTTCTTTTGTAATAGGCTAGGTCATTTTGAAAAAAAAAAAACTATTTTTATAAGAAATCTAACTCAATAATAATCAAGCCAAAAATCAAAACACAACCTTAAATTTTTATGGACCCAAGCCAATCTTTCAAAATCAGATCCAATTGGATACCAACTCAAGCTTTGAGCATAATAAACACAAAGTTCGTACACTAAGCCCAAACTCCCTTAAAAGTGAGTCGAGCTTCACTTAGGTGAGTTGAACACGACAGGAGAAGATCTGTCCATACACTTCCACATCGAGCTAACTCCATGCTTAACCGAGTAATTATAGAGGTATGTATACCCAGCAAGCTTGGACAAAACAACTACTAAGCTTTTGATGCTTGGCAATCTAAAGTTTGAGCAACCCTTAAACATGCACTTGCTAAGCTCTAACCAACCTTGTGTAATAGTAGTAAGCTTCAAGCAACTCTTTAACCACCACCGCTAAATCAAGCTCTAAGTTGTAATCAATAGCAATGTAACAACTCAAATCATACTCTGAGCTTTCCAGTGGTACCTAACATAATGCGACCCAAGTATACATGTTGAATAAGAACCCGTACAAGTCCAAGCTCTAATTTTCAATAGACAACGATAGATTGACAATTGCAACAAAGCAACAACCCTTTATCTTAATAGTCAAGCTCTATAACAACTCCATGGTAGTAAGTCCATACTTCAACAGTTGAGAATCACTAAGCTTCTTCAAGTTGTCTTCAATAGCAAAATTGAGTAAAAAACTCCAAGGAGTTTTTATACTTAGGGTACATACACCTATAGATTGGCAACAACTACAGCTAAGCTTCTTAGTGATTAGGCTAATCTCCTCATCAATTATGGTAGATGGTTAATACATGCACATG
This sequence comes from Lumnitzera littorea, assembly GCA_024138015.1. Lineage (NCBI taxonomy): Eukaryota > Viridiplantae > Streptophyta > Magnoliopsida > Myrtales > Combretaceae > Lumnitzera > Lumnitzera littorea. The sequence goes on along the minus strand of JAMXBB010000001.1, from coordinate 10,093,138 downwards.
TGACGATATTAAGCAAGTATACCTAATCGAGTTATAGTATAAATACGTATTTTAAGTCCAAGTTGTTAACCCTACAAGGAACCATAAGTATGACTAAATCCTAAATTATCAATAATTTCCCCCTACAATCTCTAATTATCTAACTTTTCAATTAAAAAGTCCAATTGAATAATCAATAAAATGAAAAACAAATAAAATAAAGGTACACTAATAAATGATAACAAAATTGATTAAATTTAGAGAGATTCATAAGCCTTAGTAAATCTTATGTTAATTATTACCTAGTTCTATGTGACTTTTTAACCTCAATTGCAATTTTGGAAGTAGAGATTCTTAATATGACTAATCGAACTCATGTCTCTAATTAATTCACACTCTAGAGTATACTCTACTATAATCGCTTCTACAATAGAATATCTCATGATTACATTACAAACTTAAATTCCTCTATTAAGTTACCTAATCTAAAGAAACTAAAAAGTCTAACCTTAATCAGATTACTACTTCTAGTTGTATCAGTCAGTTATCCTATAAGATCTTACGAACTCTATAGCAAACTCTCTTATTAATTCAATCACTAATAAAATTGAATTAAAGAACAATACGATTAGATCACAAAACGCAAAATCATATATTTAAATAAGAAAACATCAACAAAAAAAGTATCAATGGTCACATCTAAAGTTAAGGTTCAATAATGATTTACTAAGAACGAATAAAGTTATAACATAACAATAAAAGGAAAAAGAAACAAAAGAGAGAAACCCTTGTATAATTTTTATCCTACAAGCTCTTCTTAAAAGGGACTAACCTAAACCTAAACACTTATTTATAGAGGCTAAACATAGGTTTAAAAAAAAAGGCTAAAAATACAAGATTCACAAATCATAACATCGCTATGCCCCAAAATCATGGTCATGAAGGTTAGGTATGGTCTTACACTTCTCATGCAAATTCTTATAATTCAATAGAAATTATTGACGGGAGACACATGACCAAGACCATGATCGTAGTAGTTGTACATGGTACTCTCTACACTTCAATTCTTGCTTAAGTTGCTTTACTTTGATCACCTGATCAATGCACTTCTTCAATTAAGCTTTAAAACTTCATAAATATCTCCAAAAATTAATCAAACACTTCCAAAACCCCTACAAATGAAATATTAACAAATAAAACTCCAAATCACTATAAGACTAACACAATTAATAGATAAAATCATGAATTTTTATAGGAAAACTAGAGGAATTTGTTCGTGATACTCAATTCAAGGAAGTTATAGGTAAATTATTGAGTTGGGGACACCAAAGCCATTCCTTCTTTGCAAGATTTGTTGAAAAAGGAATTTATTTGTGTGTTTATCTGTAGTTTTGTGAAGTTTGGTGAGCATGTTGTGTTGTATTTACATCTTGCCTAAGTTAGTTTACATCTTAGTCTTATTTCCTTTTAAATTTTTTTATAATGTTGTTGTGAGATAAGTTGCTACACATTGTTAATGGAGAAGGGAAGAATGTTGTTTGGAGGGTGTATTAGACATTTTGAATGTTGGAAAGTAAGAGTTTGAGGGTATACATTTGGTTTTTGGTTAAATTTTAGCGGATTAATTGAGTTGGAGTCATTGTGTGGCATGTTTGATAACAATGTCAAGAATATGAGTTTTTTTAGAGGTGAACTAACCTACTAGTACTAAGAGAACCAAGAAGTTGATTATGGTTTTACATTGAAGGGAGATAAAGGAATTGGCTTGATAATTTCTTTGTAGTGTAGCAAGGGTTTGTTGAACTAGTCAATCCATTCAGTTAGTGTTTGCTCATTTGATTTTATTTTGATAGTTTATATTTTATATATTTAATTAATTTAATTATCCAGTCCTTTCTTATTAATTTATAGAGTATATGCCTATAATATTTTCATAAAATAAAGTTAATAATTTGTTGGAGATTTAATAGTTTGATAAGTTTTGAGTTGAGCATGTGTCTTGCTTCTTTATCAAGGTTAGATTAGATAATGGCTCGATTCAGGTTGAGATAGCATTATAAAGTATACATTTACTGTGTTTGTTGGCTATGTATGTTAGGCTAAAATTGAAAAGGCAATTAATAAATATTCAACTTAAAAAATATGTTCCATGTGCTTGGCTCAACTTAAAAGCCATAGCTGGCAAAACCCTAAGGGGCAACCTAATGATTGGTATGTGACATTGTCCCTGGTGAAGTCATTTCCTATAAGGATCTAAGGTAGATTTAGTGGTAATAAGGTTGAGGTGACAGTTACAGGCACTGGCTTAGAAAGTTGAGGCTAAAGGTAGTAATTCACAACCTAAAATTGTATTATATTATATAATTATTTATACTATTAAGTGTGATCGAAGTCATGAATACCCATGTGCTATTTGATGGACTAAACCAAAAGATAATTGAATTGATTGTTTATTATACTTGTTACATTAATGGCATGTGAATTAAGAATCAATTGGCATGTACATGTGCTTAAGGTATCACCCCTTTTAGACCCCTTTGTTCTTTAGCTACAAGTATGCTAGATTGGTTCATAACTTGTGAGAAGATCATATTAGACTACATTTAGAATGGGATAACTATGTAGGTGTTGATGTGATGATCAATACATGAAAGGGATGTATTAGGTGGATTTGATATGTTAGTTATTGTTTGTTTGTTGGAGAGGGAATTCCAAATATTACTTTATTGTAACACCTTCGAACCCGAGAAGCCACAACCCTGCAACGTGTCAACTTTAGAGGCCAACACTTTAAGGCAACTAGAAACCTGTAATTTATCTAACAACCACGTTATTAAATAATTTCTTCCAACACACAAATAATAATACATCTCCATGTCACATTAATAAAGCGCAGCATGCTCAATGAGGCTACTCCATCCACCAAGTACATAAAGGTCTAGAATAATCCTCATAATCATAGTAAGTGGTGCTCATAGCTCAACACTTAATACAACGAAGACGAACACTAAGGAGTCAGAGTCACTCCAAAGAAATAACATAAAATATCAAGGGAGTCACAAGTGACTCCATCTAAAGGTTCAATAAGTAACATCAAATAACAAATAAAAAATTACCAAAACTATTAAATCCTAACTCCACATGATCAGTGCCTATCCACTATACGTAACCTGGCCCATCATTAAAGTAGTAATAATCTTCATCTTCATTATAATAGTAATAATCATAATTGACATTGTCATAGTAATATTTAGTAGTATACTCATAACCTATACTTGCAATTAAAAAATAAAATCATCGAAGGGCAAGTCATACCTAATATGGAATCCTACAAGCGCATACGTATCGTGCGTATGATCAAGTATTAATAATACGCATGCATTAACAAGTATCATTAAATATGCAATACTTATTGATTATTTTCTTTATTAACAAGTCTGTCAAATATCACAGTCTCGGCATCCCAAGACTTAAGATAATTCATGACCCCTACACAAGCAAATATATAAATACTATATAAGTATTAGTGTTAGGCCTTCTCAACACCCATGTAACTTATCACCAATTTAAATCTACTTAAGTCCTTTCAATATGAGACTCCACTTAGCACAGCATCACATAAAGATTGCCAGGTACCTCACCAACTCCACTAGACTAGATCAGTAGGTGGTCGAAACCAAGTACAAGCAATACACTTATTTTAGATGTAGGTTTAGTTAAGTCCAGTTAAGTCATTATCCTAATACGCACAATCAATACCCATGTATCCCGTACCTAGTGCACCTGTTTCAATATGATTCGATACCTCGTAACTCTTAGCACTGTTCAAAAAATAGAAATGCTAAGTTTAGAATTTATTTAATAGTTCCTAACTTAACTCGACACTTCTTCCCCTTTGACTTAGCCCTATATCACATCCTCTAAGCCTTCAAATGAATTCTTTTTATTTACTTTCTAACATCTCATAATATATGCGCATGACACATCCTCTTTGCACCACGCATCATATATATATATATATACACATGCATATTATATACACTCTCATCCAATCATTTTGTAAATAATAATAATAATAATAAAAGATACTATCATGAGTAATTATATATCGATTGATATATCTTTAATACTCTGAATTATTAATAAATACATTTGGATCGAATTTGTCGTAGCAATAGGGGGCTAATTGAGAAACAACTTGTTTAAAACATTAGCTTAGAATAAATATATATAGATATTGGCATGATGACCGATAAAGGTAAGAGACACCCTAAAAGCATTATATTTGTGCAAAGTTTAATAAATAAATAAAAAATGGCAAATTCTTTATGTATAAATGCAGCAGGGAGGTAGAATTAATTTGGAATATCCTAGCCCCATATTTGAACACTTAAAGATTACTAACGATGATTGCAATGATCCCCAATTGACATTTAGTAAGAAATTCGTCTACACATGAGGGGATGGACTGATTTCTTCAGTTTCTATAATTTAAAGCAATTCTACATTCAAACTTTTATATATATATATATATAATTCACAACGCTCACATCTGTGAATTCATACAACCCTTTGACGCACTCAAACACAGAACACCATAATCCGTGTACCCTTCACCATGCAGCCGCACTTCTCTGAAACCTCACACACCAACACCAGTCCCAATATTATCAACATGTAATCTGTGCCACGATCATATTGAACAGTGTTATAATTATTTCGGCAACCACTTTTGCCTAGCCCATACCAAAATAACAAAAACTTAAAAATCCTTAAAGAAATACGGACAAGAACAATAGTTACATTTAATTATTGGCAAGAAACACTTAAAACTCCAATTAAAATTGCATAAAAGATGTAAAACGAAAACTTTTATGGTTTTATGATATTTCCTTGAAGAAAAATGAATTTCTATGTTAGATAAGTGAAAAACTTACTCAATATTATCGTATCCATACATTTTATTGAAGATTCTTTAGTTTTCTTACACCTTAACCCCTAAATTTGAATTTTGCCTTTGAGTTTGAGACCAGTTTTGTATAGTTTATGTTTTAGGAAAAGTATCGTTTCATTTTTTGTTGATCTTTTTAAAGACTGATTTATCCCTACTATCCATAATTATGTACATTTTATACCATGTCTCCAAGCCTTTATTGTATTATTTTATTCCTTCTCCTATTATTATTATTATTATAACCTCTCTCTTTTTTGGGTTTTTATATTTCTATCATATGCCTATATAGTGGAGATAAACTCCAATAGGTGGTTCTATTAGTGCATTGACGCACAGGCTCTTGTAACTATTGCGGTGTTACTTGATCTTATCGATTGCTATTAGATGTAGTTCACTTCTAGTTATTAAGTATTAGACATTTACGAATGTATAATTGATTAGATTACTCTACTCATAATCATAATTTGCTGATTTATATCATGTGATTTGGTGGATTATGGAGATACTTGTAGATCTTTAGATAGATAAAGAGCCTTAGTATATCATAATCCAGTAATGACACGTAATACGTTGTGACGTCCTAGATTCTAGGGCATTAGAAATTGGTTAAGTGGATTAATATAGGTTTATTACTTAAATAATTATAAGTTACAAATTTAAATGTATTTTAAAAGATATTTAACATGATGTATGTAATACACCTAACATGCAATGCTAAAACAAAGGGTGTTATTAAGGCCAGAACTTATGATACATAGCATAGAAGGTGTAGATGTAGAGGTCCGATTAAAGTAGTCACATGCGTATTGCGTAAATAATACGCTACATGTGGCTTCAAAGAAGTGAAGCGAGATTATTTATTATATATTTATGTATTTCAATGCATGAACTTGCTAGACTGTCTAACTTCGCACATCGCTTTAGGCTTGCTAAAGTGACATTGCTACATGTTCATATACTATAAACACCTTCATCACCGACTAGTGAACTTCATTTGAGTTGATTAAACATAAACCTCCCAACACCCCCACCCACCCACCCCTCTTTTTTTTTTCATTTGACTTGTAATTGAACTTTACTAATCCCACTTTAATGGTAATACTTGATTTCCCTGACCCTGATCAAATCCTCCTCTTGAATTATATATATTATGTCAAAATTGACATTTTCATAACCATTAGTAGAAGCTCCAACTTCCCTTAGAAAAAGTTCTCGACATAAAATTATTGAATCGCATTTTTCTTTGAGAAACTTCACGGATGGGAGATCCTCATTTGGTATCCTTCACATGATATATATAAATATATATATATATCGAAGTATGTATTAGCTTGTGCCAATTCATTTGTTCAATATGCATGGGTTACACTCCAAATATATATATGTTTGTGTATCCATAACAACCTTTTGCCAGTAATAAATGCTTCACACATAAATCCATACAAGAAGATATTGCTAGCTTAGTGAAATTACACGTTCCTAGATTAAAGGTATCATATTTTTTCATAATGAATTAGCGAAGTCCCATGCTTAGACTGTGCCAAGTGCATTTCTATTTCCCTTCTGTATCTTATGACATTGGAGTTTTATTACGACATTGATTTTTTTTTTTTAAATCAGTACATAGAGCAATACCACATATGGTTTTTTACACGTCTAGGCCAACGAATTGAAGGTGAAGTTTTGTATTTTGTAGAATCATTCCCTTACTCCTCATGCTCATCATATCAAAACAGATCTCCTAAAATCCTTTTTTTTCTTTACTATTATTTTTTTTAAATATTGCAATAAATAATATGACTTCAAATCTTTTAAATCTTTTCTTTAAATATTTCTTTTCCCAGGAAACTTCACCCATAATATATTCTCTTTCCAAAAAAAAAAAAAAATGATCAATATCATATCCCATTTTAGATACCAACATATCTTCCAAATCTATCAACTTCTAGGATTAAGTCATCTCCATATCTTTTCGTTGCATGCTTATAGTTACTATATATATACACACATAATAATTGCTAAATTTTTTTTTCTTTCTATTCCATACTCACACCATTCAAACTCCAATCTTCAACTTACAAGTTTAAATGAATTAATGCTCGTGCTGCGATACTTCTTCGAAGGAAGCATCGAGTTACTTCAATACTCATCAAGACTTGAAGAATCGAAAGCCATACTTCTTTCCCTTTTTCTTAGATCATAAAATCTAAGCACTAATTCATGAATGTTTGTGACTCTTAAAACTCTTGGACTTTTCTCGTAATCATGTAAGTCCTGGAAATCTCGAGCTCGGCCAATATTAAAATAAAGACAAGACCCGATGATCCGATATTTGATAGCAACATCATGTGTTAATCACAACCAGGTTATGAAGGCTCAATTGTTTCTTGTTTATTTACTAAAAAAAAAGTCATGTACTTTCCTCGTTTATTTTCTTATACTGTCGTTCTTACCTTTGAACATCAATTATATCCACTACGTATGTCTTCGAAAAGTCAAAATCTACTAGCCATATTGGATGGAAACAATCTTCTTCCATTATTTTAAATCGAGTCTCCTAACATTGGACGAAAATTGAAAAATCATCCCTCTCCATAATGTCTTCTCATAAAAGAAACTGTACTAATCTTCAATATATCCTATCTTCGAAAAATGATATAAGGATCTCATGATATCATCTTACATTTGTTTTATTCTTCCCTTTGTATCCTTTGTTGTCATATTGCCTAGTTGTGATTTTTCGTTTCCTTTAGCTTGCTTTTAGGCCAATTGCTCCTTTCTCTCTTTTTTTTTTTTTTATAATATTTGCAATATCTCTTTTGTTGTTTAATGATCAACTCTTCTACTATGGAGAGCTAAGTTATATATATAACTTATATATGTATCTCAACTAGTAAGTAACAAGGAGGGGATATGAGAACGTCTTTGTCCTTTTCTTATATTTATATATATATAGATATATATATCATTGTTTTCCAATGAATGTCATGTCTAGACTTGATAAAATGATGCATAGTATTCTTAAAAGGTAGCATGATTATAGGTGAAAACACTAGGAGAAGTTCATCATTGATTATGCTACACATATGGAGTTTCCATCATAGCATTGTCTTAATCGATTTTCACTTTTATTTAATATTTTCAATATTTCCTTGTAAAGAGATATTTCCATAAGAAAATGTCATATAATTATCATCTTCCAATTTCCACTATATGTGAATTGTGCCCTTGTAACATACGTATAGCGTATGCCCATTGTATGATCTCATGACCATTTCTATATTTGTATTTTTCCCCATCTCGATTGCTTTACATACTTGCTAAGTCTTATCATAAGTTTATAGTTTTCTAGATTCAACTGTCTTTCTTTTGTTCTTCTACTCTGATTCTTATTTGACATGTATGTTTACTAACACTTGCCATGATCCTTACTCAGGGAACAAATTGATTTTGCATTTTAATGGAAAAAGTGTTGAAGACTAATCCAAGTTGAAGCATAGAAGTTGTGAAGTAGAAGGGCTTGTTTGTGCATCAAGATAAATGTTTGCCACCAGTCTCGTGTCCTTGAGACAAGTAGTTAGACGAGAGTTTTTCTAAAGAAACAGTCTTGGACAAAGCTAAGCATTCACAAGCCCACGCAACACCTTATAATGATGATGGTCTCCAATTTATCGAGCAAAAGCCCTGTGCTAATTCTAGAGATGCCATCGAGAGAGATTCAGTGTTGCACTTTAGAAGCGAGAGAAAAAAGCTACCCAATTTGCATTCCTATAGATGGGATGATTGGGTAGCTATATTGTAGAGAAGTCATAGTACGTGACTCTTTTGAAGAAGACTAAAGTCCTCTATTTTATTACCACTTCCACTCAATTGTGGTTCCCACATACAAGTGAAATAGAAGTATGGTAGGCCATTATTTTTTTTCGATGGAGTATCCAAAGTTTCATCCATAGATATTCATAATTTAGCACTACTACAAGCGTGGTAGGACTTCTCCCATTATTTAGATGTTTTGCTTCAATTGTTCTTTTCTTTTCTTTTTCTTCTTTTTTTTTTTTTCTTTGAATACCATGTACATCTTCTCTTGCTAACTTCTTTCATTATTCTTGCAAGAGCAGTATCATAATTAATTGCCCCCAAGCAACCTCAAATTCTACTTCAAGAATTAGCATAGACTAGCAAGTTCCTTTTGTAAGGAACTACTTTCTGCAAGCAAGCTTTGAGCGCAACAAGCCCCAGCATCCTTCAAGCATAGCGAGCCTTAAGCAAGCAAGCCTCAAGAACATCAGGCTTTACATGGAGAAGCCTTGAGTGAGAAAGCCTCAAGCGCAGTAAACATCTTACTTAGTAAGCCTTGAATGAGGCAAGTCCCAATAGGCCTCAAGTACAACAAGACTCGCACACGACAGCCCCTAATAAGCTTTCGTGCAACAAGCTTGTTCTACAATAGACCTTAACAGGACTATAGGATCAACATCATTATGTCAATGTTCTGATTCATAATGAAGAGAAGAGAGCTGCCTTTCCCCCATCCCCTATTTGTTTTCCTTAGGAGGGTACAACTTAGATGAGTGCGCAAGTAAATCGTATCACCATAAAGCTATAGCATATGGTTTTCTCTTAAAAAAGATTAAGATCTTTGCTACAATCATTACTTTTACTCAACCATGGTTCTTGCATGAGTGAGATGGAAGCATAGTAGGCTAGGATCTATAGTTACATCTCTACTTCAATTAAACAATAGCTCCTACATAAGCACTAGATGCGAACACATTGCCTAAGCTTAAGGCATAGAGGCCAAGATGTTAAGGCGTCACCTGGACATACGGCATAGAAGCTAAGATGCCAAGTATTGCTTAGGCTTCAACCATGAGAGCCGAGATGCCAGCGCATCACCTAGGTTAGGCTTGAGGCATGAGAGCCAAGATGTCAGGGTGTCACCTAGGCTTGAGGCATGCAAACTGAGATGCTAGAGCATTGTTTGGGCTTAAGGTGTAGAAGCCGAGATGTTAGGGCGTCACCTAGGCTTAAGGCATAAAAGCTGAGATGCCAAGACATCATCTAGGTTTTAAGCGTAAGAGTCAAGATGCTAGGGTACTACTTGGGCTTGAGTCGTAGGAGCTAAGATGCTAAGGTGTTGCCTAAGCTTAAAGGCATAGAAATCGAGATGTTAAGGTATCGTTTGGGCTTTCGACATGAGAGCCGAGATACCAAGGCATTGCCTAAGCTTCAAGAGAGTAAGATATGGAACAAAGAGATGAGTAAAATAATAAAAGTGTTATTATTAAGTAGAGAAATTCATTCTTTATTTAAAAAACCAATGTCATAGCTTGAACCCTTTTTCTTTTCATGCCTAACAAATCATTAATCATTTCCACAACATTCGTGTACTACTGCATGGGTATCATGGCTTAGAAGCGAGTTGTTACGAATGTTGTTATCTTCGATGACAAGCTCCCCATTTTGAATTCTTTCATAGAATATCCTTCTTAAGCTTCAACAATCCCCAGTGGGATGATTTATTGTTCTATGAAACTGACAATATTTGGAATTTCTTCTTTCACTCTCCATAGGTTGGTGCTCAACTCTTAGCAACTTGATGGCTTCATCCTGTAGCCAACAGCCGAAGATGGCATGTACCTTACTCATTGACCATGGAAATGGAGGAGCTTCTATATCTTTCTTATGTCTCTTACTGGCAATTAAGTCATCATTCCAAGTCAAGTACACGAATGCTGCTCATTTGATAAGCTTACTACTTTCCTTCCATTGCCTCATAACAAAGTTGTTTGTCCTTCGTGCACTCTCAACTAGTGAAGTAGAAGAGTACAAGGAAAGGTTCTCCAAGTATACAACATACTCAAAGAACATACCTTAGATACAAATATTCACTAATTCTCTTTTATCACAAATATCTTAAATGCCTAGAGTGCACTCTCTAAAGTGCTCTATATAATTCATCAGATCTTCCTTTAGGTTTTGTCGTGCTCTTCCCATGTTTATAATTATAACTCACTCTTGAGTGGAGAAAAATTTCTCCAATAAGAGTTAGCACATAGTCCCCCATGAACTAACTGACCTCGAAGGGATGTTAACATACTAAATGTATGCCTTCTCTATCAACGATTTAGAGAATTATCTAGGCTTTAGGTCATCACTAAGCCTATAAGACTCTAGGGTTTCAATAAACTTCACTAGGTATTCATTTGTACTTCCCTTTTTGCCATTAAATAGCATGAATTTAAGACTTATATAGCCCTTAGGATATGGCTTCGCTACAATGCATTGATGATATGGGAGTTTCAGCTTCGGTACTCCTATAGACGACCTAGTTTGTATTTCCCTCATATAAACGTCCAAGTCTTCCATTTTTATAAAGGAAGTCCTTAGAGCAGAGGGTGTAGACATAGGTAACGAAGCAGGAGCAACATTGGGATGAGAAGTAGATCTACCCAAAATTAGGATGGTAGGATTAGATGGAGGAGCAAGCATTCGTGAGGATGAAGAGCTGTCTAATTAGACTCTTACATTCTCTGTTGTAAGAGTTAATTGTTGTGTATGTTCTAGGGGGGGTTCATCACCTCCTCCTTGATGGAGATCTTCCTCAACAACTGGAGAATTAGTTGGTTGAGCTGAGATAGTAGTACTTAGCTATGCAACAACTACAAGATTTAGCAAAGCCATACCTTCTTATACAATAGCAGTGGCAACCATCCTGGTGATGATGGGTTGGAACATTTCCATGAATAGGCTTGAAGTCTTTGTGGCTTCCAGCATTGCTCGCATTATCTATATGGGATCTAGAGGAGTCTCAGGCACTCAATGTTCTTGTTTTGTATTCTCAAGCAGTAGGAGTGAATTCTGCTCAGTAAGCTCAACATCAGTGTCGCGCTCTTGTGATATGGTATCAAACGTACCGGTTGTTCTCTTTTTGGGAGGTTCCTTGTCTTTGTGATCACTCTTCCTAAGTGAAGTCGCTAAAATGTAGATGTAGGGATCTAATTGAAGTAGTCACATACGTGCTATGTGAGTAACACGCTACATGTAGCTTCTAAAAAGTAAAGCGAGACTGTCACCTGAAGGAATGATTAGGTGAGAATAGGGCGGGTAATCTCAGTATCTCAAATGCAAAAATAATAAAGAAGGCAACCTTAAAAGACCTTAAGTATTTACTTTGTAGCTTAAGTGAATGAGATCGATTCATGCATTAAGGAAGGCTGCTACCTAAAAAAGATTGGATGCAGACGGACCGGTCTAATGATTCTTATTCTAAACCCACCAAGCCAAATCTTCCTAAATCATCCTATTTATAAATTAAACTCTCTAAGCCTTATCATCTAGTTCAAAGCGTTAAGCTTAAATATATAATGGACCTAACCCAATAATTAATAAAGTAATTTTTAATCCTCTACAGAAGGCATGCTTCAAGTTTATTAAGAGGACATTTCTTATACCATACTTATGGGAACATAATATGAAAACTTGGAAAGGAAGCCAACCCCATCTTATTTAATACCTAACTAAAACCAATCAGATTTCAAAAGGCCTTACAAATATAAGGGTTGTGATAGTTGAGCTTTGATCATTTCTAGTGTAAGAGATTTTGATGATTGTATGTGTAATTACATACAAGAGAAGGAATTTAATTTCAGTCCATTTACTCTAAGAATATATGCACTTATTTTCCTTTTTCACTGATTTTTATTTCTTTTACTATACTATTTAATTAAATTACTTATTGTGAACCAATGTCTTTGACTGACGTTGAAGTGTGTATAGAAAACTATAGGTATACAATGCGTAAAAAGAAAGGTGAAAATGAATAGTATAGTTTACCTTTTCCAAAGTCATGATTATAACTTTCTCTAAATATCATTAACTTTTGTTATTATGCTGTAGTTTTGAAATATTTATGCAGGCATGCACACAGCATGCCTTATATGATGTTAAAAGTGGAAAATTGGCCGTTCAAGCTCTATTGGAAAATTAAACGAAGACAGTCAGTTATTTTCTTGTAGGCAAGTAAAGAGAAGGCAGGATTTAAACTTTGTCTATTCTGATAGATAAATATTCATGTCACTAAGTAGTAAGGGTCTTGACTCTTGACATGATAGGTAGTTTTGTTTGTAGAAAAAAGATGAATCTTCTTTTAATATTTTCATGCATGAAACCATGGAAATGTATACATATGGCTTCCAACCTTATATGTGCACACTACAAAATCCTATATGTTAAGAAATAAAGGAAGGAAATGTCTATGACTGGTTGAGAATTGAATAAGCATGTGGCATTTTTATAATTTTTATTATATCCATTATCTATTCAGTATGCATAATTTCATCCAACTAAACAAAAATTTAAATTATTACTTACCAAGACTATTATAACCTAAAAACATAAACACTAGTCTTTTAATAAAATGAATTAAGTTCGAATCTCCTTTTCTAATGTCTTAAGATAATAATAACATATCACTTATTCCCATTGAATTCAATCCCGTTATTTCATGCAGAGATGGACGGGCTATATACATTAGTTTCACCTAACCATAAAGTAATAAGCTTGTTGTAGATACTTGTTGATATGCCTAAAGTCTCAAACTCAAATGGTGCATGGATATTGGCAAGCACCAACAAGTTGGAGACAAGCTTTGAAAGGTAAATAATTTTAGATTTTTAAGTTTGAAGCAGCAAAATGAAGGACATGGACAGGGATGTAATTGGATATTACACATCAATGATTAAATTCAATGGTGGATTCAACTTAATGTGACCTAAATGAATCCTAATTCTCCAGCAAGACTTGCTCCAACCCTAGATCTCAATATAGACCTCTTAGGAAAATTAAACTGAAACGGTTTAAGATCTGTAATTAGATCTTAGGTATTTCTCAAAACAAAACACATGATGCATACCAATTATCTCAAATCGTTGTTCTTTAAAACATCCGAATTTCTTGTTGTTAATGGTTGATTCTTTCGATTTTACCTAATCTATGTAGCACAACACATTAGAAAACCTTAAATCTAACTTTGAATTAAACTTTGAAATGGAAGAAATTAGAGGACCCTCATACCTTTCTTGTAGTCACATAAATATAGGGCCCTAGGGTTTCCATTGTTTTTCATTTCATAAGCTTAACTCAAATTCAATATATGAGAATAGATCCTAAATGGAATTGCCACTTCAAGCTTTTAGAAGATAGAATCATAATTCTTTAAAATCAATAATTTCAACTTTAAAGGAAATTAGATTCCACTTTAGAGGAGTACAATCGCGATTCTATTGCACCCTTACTAATTATGTTAATTGAATATTATCTATTTAACCTTCAATCAAATTATAACATATAATAATTAAAGACCATTTTTTACAAATACTACCATATATACATTTAATCCCATTCCAGTATGTGGACTAAATAAAAAAAAGTATTTATCATTCTCGTCCTTATTCCATTCTATTGTCATTCATTCAAACCTATTTTTATATATCAAACATGACATTAAAGTGGAATAATCGAGAATCCTCTAAAATTTTAATTAATATGCAATTTATTTGATAATTGCAAAGTTAGAAATAAAAAGTCAAATTCCTTTTTTGAATTAAATTATGGGGTAATTCATAACTTTTTTCCTAATTATAATCTATGTTTATAACATATTAAGACTTTCTCAACAAGATTTTGTTTTTTTTCTTTTCATATAAAGAACTGTTAGATCATCACATAATAAATTATTTTATCAGCATGTTTTTTATTGCTTTTGGCTGTTTTTTTATTGCTTTTGGCAAAGATATGGACTTCCACAATGAAACAAATAAACGATGATTAGCATTTCCATTTTTACATGCTGTATTAAGAAAGGTGAATATTTATGCAATTATATGTTGATGATATTTCTAATCCTACTCTTATATAAAATTAACTATGGATCTATTTTACAATTAAAATTTTGGGAAAAATATATAAAACCTTCCTAAATTTTGATTTTAGTGTATAAACACCTCTTAAACTTTGATATTGGTGTGTACATTATATTGTTTACTAATATAGAAAGTTTAAAGACCAAAAACCACATTTTAATGGTATGTTCACTTCATAGAATTGAAATTACATTCTCTCCTTATTTCTTATTACAATGTTCACTTAATTTTTTGTCACAGAATCGCAATTCCGTAAGAATCATTATTACTTTTCTTAATTCAATCAAAGAATCACCATTCCTCACCACTATCACCACTACTACTACTACTGCCACCACCATTATCGTTGCTGCTGCTGCTACTGTCACCACCATCGCCACCATTGCAGCCACTACCATCGCTATCGCCACCGTCACCCCCAGTAATCACTATAGTCACCACCATCAGTACTACTATTTTTACCACCAACTACCACTATCACCACCACCACTACTGCCGCCACTATCACCACCACGACCATTACCACCATTAACTATCACTGTCGCCACCATCGTCACCCCTTATCACTTTAGGATTAATTGAAAAAAAAAAAGGATCGAGGATAATTTAGTCATTAAAGTTATATTACATGTCTATTCTTAAATTACTTATGAATCCAACTAAACAAAGTAATATGTATTACATCCTTATTCCATTTCTTATGGAATTCTAATTTCATCCCCTCTTATTCTATTACTTTAAATTAAGTAATAGAAATTCTTTAATTCAATCAAAAAAATCATCATTTCTCATCATTATCACCACTGTTGTCGCCGTTGCTGCCACCACCGCTAGTAATTACTGTAGTCACCGCCATCGCTACTACTATTTTCACCACCAGCTACCACTATTTTCACCACCAACTACCACTATCGCCACTACCGCCAATCACCGTACCGACACAGCCGCCGCCATCCCTAACAATTACGGTAGCCACCACAACTGTAACTACCGTAACCATTACCATCATCAACCACCACCATTAGTACTACTATTTCCACCACCAACTACCACTACTGCCACCATCACTACTACCGCCACCATTATCACCCCCTATTACTTTATGATTAATTGAAAAAGAAAATGGGTCGAGAACAATTTAGTCATTAAAATTATATTATATGTTTATTCTTAAATTACTTATGAATCCAACTAAACAAAATAATATGTATTACACCCTTATTCTATTTTTTATGGAATTCTAATTTCATCCCCTCTTATTCCATTACTTGAAATTAAGTAATAGAAATTTTTTAATTCAATCAAAAAATCACCATTCCTCATCATTATCACCACTAACGTCATAGCCGCCACCGCCAGCAATCACTGTAGTCACCACTATCGCTACTACTATTTTCACTGCCAACTACCACTACCGCCAATCACCGTACTGACACAACCGTCACCATCTCCACCAATTACAGTAGCCACCACAACCATAACTACCGTAACCATTACCACCATCGCCATTATCTCATCTATTACTTTAGAATTAATTAAGAAAGAAAATGGATCGAGAATAATTTAATCATTAAAATTATATTACATGTCTATTTTTAAATTATTTATAAATTCAACTAAATAAAGTAATATATATTACATTCTTATTCTATTTCTTATAAAATTTTAATTATATCCTCTCTTATTCTATTCCATGAAGTGAACCAGTCATAAGAGTTTATAAGGCTAATCCACACTTGAATGAAAGTTTAAGGGAAGATTTATATAATTTCCCTTAAAATTTATATATTTAATGTTTTTAATTTTGCCTACTCATTGTGAAAACAGCATATGCTAGTCTATTCATTATAAAATAGGATTAATTATCGATACAGTTCATGCCAACGGAAATTGTCATTAATCTTATGCATATGGTATAGGTGCCGGAATTCAAGCATATACAATTGCGTCTACCAGGAAAGCCAACTGTTTAAATTGCCAAGTCAACCATTTTTTAACGAGGGATGTAATATTTGTATATATTTGAAAATCTGATATATGCACATCCTATTCATACCTACCCAATTTCTTACTTGATAAGCAAATATCACAAAAGATAGGCGTAAAACTACTGCACGCACAAAGGTTAGACCATTATTTTTATCAATTTCGTAAACAATGGAACTGGGATACGGCGTAAGGGCATTAATGGGGGAAGGTTTGACATTGGAAGCCATATTAAAAATGACCTAAGCTTTTCTTTTTCCTTTTTTTTTTTTTCTAATTAGCAGAAACGATATGAGGAAGAATTGAAAAACAAGGAGTTAAAATATGAAAGTTGACTTTTGATTGGTGACTAAATTAAAGAATACCTAGAAACAATAATATGACATCCCAAAAAAAAAAAAAAAGGAGTTGAAAACATCAAAGTTGGCTTTCAAATAGTGGATACAGAAAAAGGATAGAAGTCCATTGATTTATTTTCTTAAATTTTTTTTAATTTTCCTTCATAGAAGAATGATAATATAGGGATCTAAATGTTCAATTCCCAATCGACAAAATCCTAACACGGAGAGCAATAATGCTCTGTAAGCCCATCAGTGTGTCTACAATCACATACAAATTTGAGAAGTATATATAGATTAGTCTCATTTTATTAGAAAAGCCTGAAGGCAAGTTACCACTGTTACCTAAGTTATTTGAAATCTTATTTATTTATTTATTTATTGGTAATGATGAATTCTTACTTATTTATTACAACTTGAAGCTTTCAATTTTTTAAGAGGAGACCAGAGAGATCTAATAAAACCCTGTACCCTGTCATCATTTCATATCTATATATACACACACTTTCCATCCATTTCAATGCTGTATTCAAACAATTAGATTAACTCCTGCGGAGCAAACACTACGTTTGGTTCTCTTTTCTCTCGCTACTAGTAGTAGTAGTACACCAATTAGATTCTATATGTTGAGTTTAAAGCAGTTTTCGATCTCTTTCCAAGTTGAAATTTTGGCGCTAGTGTCAATTCTAACTATAAATATCATCATTCTCTTCATAATATTCAAGAGAAAATGCACAGATGGTGCTCGAAGTAGCACTACTGATTCTTATTCAAACCAATCCAACACCAACCAACCTATGTCGCTCTCTGCTGCTTCGGTTTCTAATCGGCAAGGATTTGGCTACGAGGTTTTCTTAAGCTTCAGGGGTTCGGATACTCGGACGGGGTTCACTGATTATCTGTATACTAGTCTTACAAGTGCTGGTATACATGCCTTTAGAGACAACGAAGAGCTTCGTGTTGGAGAAGAAATCGGAAGAAACCTTCTTGAAGCCATCGATGAGTCTAAGATCTTCATACCCATCTTTTCTAAAAACTACGCTTCCAGTAAATGGTGTCTAAAGGAAGTGGCTCATATGATGAAATGCAGGAACACCAGGAATCGGTTGGTTCTGCCAATTTTCTATGACGTCATGCCTCATCAAGTGAGACACCAGTCGGGAACTTATGAGAAGGCGTTTGGACTACATTCAAAGCATTATGATGAGAAGACGGTTCAAGAATGGAGAGATGCTCTTGCAGAAATCGGAGCTTTGAAAGGGTTGGAATTGCAGAATGTTGCTGATGGGTAACTTTTTTTCAAACTCAAAATCCATATTTTCAATTTGTATGCTGGCGCTTGCTATTCTTTTTAATTGAGTTTATCAATGATGGTTAAACAGAAAATGCAAATAAAAAAAAAAAAAAGGATAAATGCAAACCAAGCTTTGTACACGATACTTAAGAACGCTCAAATTTTCAATTAAGTTGCTCTTGCTTGCATTTTGGCTAATAGTATATTTTACTCTTCTTTTATGGCATGGCACCCGTTTGATATGGAACTATGACAGACATGAAGGAGAATTAGTCAAAAATGTGGTTTCGAAGGTTTGGAGAGAATTGAAAAAAGCACATCTCATTGTAAAAGACTCGATTATTAGAATTGAAGACTGCATAGAAGAAGTCATAGGAATGCTACAGGTTGGAAGCAACGATGTTAGGATAGTTGGAATTCATGGTATCGGTGGCATTGGTAAGACTACTCTTTCCAAGATAATCTACAATCAACTCTTAGAGCATTTTGAGAACTCCAGCTTCCTCAAAGACGTTCGTACAAGGTGTCTTGAAAAGCTGCAAACTCAACTGGTCTCCGACATCCTGAGATCTAAAGATCTACAACATGAGTTTACTAATGTCGATGATGGAATAAAGGTGCTCTGTGAAAGATTTCGAGACAAAAAAGTGCTCATTTTACTTGATGATGTGGATGATAAGGATCAAATAAATGCATTGGCTGCTGATCTTAATTGGTTTGCTGAAGGAAGTAGGATCATTATTACTACCAGAGACAAAGATGTCCTGAATGTATCTCAAGTGAAAGAAACTTATGAAGTCAGGCCAATGCATTTTGATGAAGCCCTTCTTCTGTTCTGCATGCATGCCTTTAAAAGGGAGTCACCGGCAGCAGACTATGTAGATCTATCCAAAAAAATCGTAGCAACAACAGGAGGACTCCCTTTAGCTTTAGAGGTCATTGGATCTTTCCTTTCTACAAAATGCATTACTGTATGGGAGGATACCTTTGTAAAGTTACAAAATTGCCCTTTTAAGGATGTCCAAGAAAAACTAAGGATAAGTTATGATGCATTGGATTTCACAGAGCAACAAATATTTCTCGACATAGCATGTTTTTTTATTGGAACGGATAAGAGGATTGCAACATACATGTGGAAAGATTGTCGTTTTTTCCCCGAAGTGGGAGTTGATGTACTCCTTCAGAGGTCCCTTATAAAAATTGGAGATGATAATAAATTTTGGATGCATGACCAACTTAGAGACCTCGGCAGGGAAATTGTACGAAATGAGAACATCCGCGAACCAGGGAAGAGAAGTAGGTTATGGTCTAGTGAAGATATAAGACCAGTGCTTCAAAATCAGGAGGTATGCCGTTAATTTTGAATTTATATCTCCTCCATTATTTTTCATCCTCAAATATCATATCCTGCTTCTATAATAACTGGTTTTCTTAATTTAATATGAAAAACAGGGATCCCAAAAGATCGAAGCCATCCAATTTGATGATAGAATTAAATCAGAGGACTACGGCTTTACTAAAGAACAACCCATGGACATTCCAAATGTCAGATTTCTCCGATTGGTTGGTAACGAATTTGCTTCACGTATCCGGTGTCGTGGCAAACTAAGTTGGCTACAATGGCGTCACTGTGCTGTCATCGAATGCAGTTCGTTCTTAGAGAACCTAGTGATTCTTGACCTCTCAGAAAGTAATATTACAGATGATTGGTGCGGCTGGAGCTCAAAACAGGTTCCACATTGTTCATGTTTTACTTCTTTCCTATTTATTCTTATTGGAATAGTCATTTTCAACGTGATAATTGTTTTGCAGCTGGGCATCAAACTAAAAGTTCTCATTATGGAAAATTGCCAACCTCTATATAAAACACCGAATTTATCCAAATTTCGATCACTGGAGAGATTGAGCTTCCGACGTTGTTATAACCTGCGTGAAATTGACCCATCAATAGGGAAACTCAAAAAACTGATTTTCTTAGATCTGAGAGAATGCTATCTTGTTACGGAATTGCCTCAAGAGCTAAGTAACATGCAAGCATTAGTTGAGCTTCATATTGATGTTCACGGTGTTGCTGATCTACAGTTACCTTCTTTAGAAGGTCTCAAGAAGCTTGAGTTGCTTAATGCAAATGGGAGGTTACTGCATCAGATTCCACCATCAATTGGTGACTTGACTTCTCTTTTGGAATTGTCATTAGATTGTAGTGAAGTTAATGTACTTCCAGATTCAATTCGAACAATGGTGAAACTCAAAAGCTTGTCTCTGAAAAATTGCGAAAACTTAAGAGAACTACCGGACTCCATTGGACAATTAACATCATTAGAAAAGCTTCTCTTGTCAAAGTCTGCCGTTTATACTTTACCAGATTCTATTGGAAATCTAGCTAATTTGCAAGTACTTGTAAATGAATCCAATATCATGAATCTACCAAGAACCCTTGGAATGCTAGAGAAACTTGAAGTTATAGATGCCTCGCACTGTAAGAGGTTACAGGGAGAAATTTCAATAGATTTTGTGAGGCTACGGTCATTGATGACCTTGAAATTAGCTCACTGTGAAGGGCTTGAAACTCTGCCCCAGCTTCCTGTCAACTTGCGATGTCTATCGGCTACTTGCAAACCAATGGAGAGATTCCCAGATCTTTCAATTTGTATGAACCTGTTGGAACTTAGGTTGATGGAGTGCTCTAAACTCAAAAGGATCCCTGGCCTTGGCAACTTAATATTCTTGAAAGCTTTGACAGTCTCACATTGCCAAGAGTTAACCGAGCTCTATGGTCTTGAGAAGTTACAATGTATAAGGGAGTTAAGCATAATGTGGTGTGAATCCTTGCAATCAATTCCCAATCTCTCAGCCCTTAAAATGTTGAGGTATTTGAGTTTTGAAGGGTGTGGCAAGTTATGTATAGTGGAGGGACTTGGACAATTAGAATCATTGGAACATCTAAACATGAAATACTGCAGATCAACGGAAAGTTTACCGAATTTCCAGAAGTTGAGGAAACTCAAGGAATTGATCTTGGCTGGATGTACAGAACTTAGAGAGCTTCAAGGACCGGAGAAATTGAAATCACTAAAACGAGTTGACATAGGATTTTGCCCATTCCTATATCACTACATCATGAAATGGCCACAAATTCCATGGGAGAATCTTCCAAAGTATCTCTCTCTCCCTCTCTCATATTTCCAGGCTCATCACATATGTTGCTGCATGAATTTGTTGAATGAGGTTTCCATGATTTTGGCGAGGATTAT
Source organism: Lumnitzera littorea (assembly GCA_024138015.1). NCBI lineage: Eukaryota > Viridiplantae > Streptophyta > Magnoliopsida > Myrtales > Combretaceae > Lumnitzera > Lumnitzera littorea. The sequence continues at coordinate 10,071,410 of JAMXBB010000001.1, read as the reverse complement.
ACAATGTGAAATTCCTAGTTGTCCAAATTCTTAGTTTCTCTTCGAGATATCTGATAAAATTGGTAGTGAATATTTATCTTATTCATATTTATATTATTAAGTTAAAATTGGACTCCACACAATTTATACAATTTTTTGAGATGGAGTATAGAGAATATGAGCATGTTATTGGGGACAATGACCAGTTATTTTATGACCTTGCTACAAGAAAAATTTAAATTACAAATTTTTTGTGTTGATACTATTTATTGCCAATTTATATAACTAGTTCATGTTTAACATTATCCATCTTAATTCTTTTAAATTTTTTTGATAGAGATGTACACATATTGAATATATTCATCTACTTTTAACTTTATGCAGTTACCATGAGATTCAAATAAAATTTTTAATTAAAAAATAAAAAGTTCATAACTAACATTAAATTTCAGTAAAATATAATCATTCTACATTTCCAAATTCCAAAAACATCCAATCCATCCATCAAATCATCCTTCAGACAATTTTATCTATAAGGACGTGTATAAAGTCTTTGTGATACCATATCAAAACTCTTTCAACTTTATCTATGAGGTTTTTAAAGAGTATGTCTTTGTAATTTTTTTTTTTTATTTAAATTTGTGTAGATCTCATGTTATTATTATTTTTACAACAATACAATTTGAAGTGCATAGGTACTTGTTTCTAAGTGTAGAAGGACCCAACTTTATCAAACAAGAATCTTCATGGGGAAGTCGTTAGCTTGGATCCTTATACAAAGAACTTGACAAAAAAGATGGCATTGTAGCATACATGAGTTTTATTTGGGTTAAATGCAAATACACACTGAAAATACTGATTAAATGTTGATAGATCCTCTAAATTTTTAAAATATGGCTTACCTTCTATAACTTTTGAAGAAACCCAAAATCATCACTAAAAGAACATGAATGCCTATGCTTTTAGGAAGTTAATAATGCTTTGGGGTGTATCTGCACATTTGATAAAATTCTGGAGAGATAATGTCACATTTTAAGAGTTTAGAGAATGTATTTGCATCTAACCAATAGTGAATTCCTTCTTTTTCTATTTTGTTTGTTTGTTTTTCTTCTTTTTTCTTTTTTTCCCTTTTGGTAGGGGGTGGAGGATGGTAGCTTATATAGTGTATAGTTATTCCACTGTGTTTTCTTTCTCCAGATCAAAGGCAGTTGATCTGTCAAATTTTAAAGTTTTCATCAGCCTAAGAGGTCAGGATTTTGCCGACCGTTTGTACATCAACTTTGACGCAAATGCCTTTAGTGATGACGGAGAGATAGGTGGAGGTCGACTTGAAGCCATGAATCGATCAAAAATCTCTATACCCATCTTCTCTAAAGGCTATGCTTTCAGCATCCGGTGCCTCCAGGAATTAGCTCATATTGTGGAATGCAAGAAAAAGAGGAACCAGTCAATTCTGCCCATATTTTTTGATGTCTCACCTGATCAAGTTCAAAATCAATCTGGGAGTTATAAGGAGGCCTTTAAGCAGCACACAAAGCACTATGATGCCAAGACAGTCGAGGTGTGGAGGACTGCTCTTAGAGAGGTTGGAGCCATGAATGGATGGGAATTGCCGGATTTAAATTATTAGTATGTATACCTTAAATCTCCTTATCTCAGTATGATGCTATTATTTTAAAAATAATTTACTCGTTTTTTCTTTTCTTTTTTTCCAATGTGCTCGTGTTGTTCAAATAGCTGAGTCCAGTATGAAAAGGGAAAAAAAAAAAAACATAAAAAAAATTGAGCATGTTTTTACCGAAACCTAACTAATGATATGTTTACTCTTTTTGTATGTTGACGGCATTTAATTCGAATGGAATCCTGCAGCGGTAAAGAAGCATTAGTAGAGCGTGTTCTTTATAATATACTACTAAAACTAAAAAATGAATATAAAGTTGGGATTGGAGTTCATGTGGAGGAAGTCATGAAATTGTTGGAGATCGATGCTAGTGATGTTCGAATGGTAGGAATCCATGGCATGGTAGGCATTGGTAAAACTACTCTTGCCAAGGTCATCTACAACCACCTTAAGGAACGTTTTGTATACCACAGCTTCCTTGCAGACGTAAGAGAAACATCACTGCAGAACAAGGGTCTCGAAAAGTTGCAAACTCAACTCTTGTCAGACATCTTAAGACCAAAGAACCTAGAAGAGTTTGAGGTAGTTAGTGTTGACAAAGGAATCAATCTGCTCAAACAGGTCAACAAAAAAGTTCTCATTGTTGTTGATGATGTTGACCAAATAGACCAGCTTAATGCCCTAATTCCCCATAATGGTTCGTTTGCTCCCGGTAGTAGGCTCATCATTTCAACCAGAAACAAGGAAGCTTTGGATATGTATCAAGTGGGAGGAACTCACGAGCTTAATGAACTACAGTTTAGTGATGCCATTGCTCTTTTTTACAGGCATGCATTTAGACTGAGAAAACCGTCACCTAGACTTATAACTCTGTCTCGTGAAGTGGTATGGCAAATCGGAGGTTTTCCCTTAGCACTAGAGGTCATAGGCTCTTTCCTGTGCCAACAAGGTGAATGTACATGGGAGTATATGCTGGAAGAATTAAGAAAAATACCTCATAGTGATGTCCAATCCATTATGAGGATAATTTTTCAAAGTTTAGATTGTGAGAAGCAAGAAGCATTTCTCTTTGTGGCATGCATGTTCAGTGGAATGAATATGAGGGTAGTAAGTAACATGTTTGAAGGTGGCATTGGATATGAAGGAAATTGTATTCAAATGCTACTTTTATTGTCCCTTGCAAAAGTTCTTGATAATAATGAATTGTGGATGCACAATCAGCTTAAAGAACTTGGCAAAGAAATTGCCAGATGGCATAACGTATGGAATAAGAGGATAAGGTTATGGCATAGTGAAGAAGCAAGAGAAGTACCTAATAAGAAACAGGTATGAGGTTACATATTTGCTATTTTTTCCCCTTAAATCGTCTAAATATTTCCATGTACGTTTCTTTTACGTGGAACAGAATACCAAAAGAATCCGATGGCACAAGGTATGGAATAAGAGGATAGGGTTATGGCATAGTAAAGAAGCAAGAGAATTACTTAATAAGAAACAGGTATGAGATTATGTATTTACTATTTTTTTCCCCTTACACCTACTAAATATTTCCATGTACCCTCAACCTCAATATAACCTCTTAGATTAATTTCTTTTACGCGGACCAGAATACAAAAAGAATTCAATGGCACAACGTATGGAATAAGTGGAAAGGGTTATGGCATAGTGAAGAAGCAAGAGAAGTATTTAATAAGGGGCAGGTATGAGGTTACATATTTACTATTTTTTTTTTTTTTTTTCCCTACACTTACTAAATAATTCCATATACACTCAATATGACCACTTAGATTAATTTCTTTTACGTGGAATAGAATACAGAAAGAATTCAAGCCATTTGCCTTGATTATGGAACTGGATTGGAGGGTTGTTGCCTCGAGAGCGATCAATTCAGATTACTACCTAGTCTTGAATTCCTTCAACTAGATAAAGCCAATATTGTTGGAGATTTCAATTTACTTCTTTCCAATCTCAGATTGCTCCATTGGCATCACTGCCCTAGTGAATTTTTGGCAACCAATTTGTGCCTAAAAGAGCTTCTTGTTCTCGATTTATCATATAGTGATATTAAAGATAACTGGAAGGGTTGGGACTTTTTGAAGGTATGGAAGTGTCTGTTTCCCTTGTTTAATGTTAAGCACTAGTTGGATGATAATTTTTCATTTTTACAGATGTCCAATAATCTTAGAGTTCTCATCCTCAAATCTTGCCGGAGATTAACAAAGACACCAGATTTTTCTACATTCCCAAGGTTGAATAAATTGATTCTTGATGATTGTATAAGCTTAAATTACATTGATCCATCGATCGGGAGTGTCAAATATCTGCAATTCTTAAGTGTGAAAGGTTGTTCGAGGCTTGAGGTACTGCCTCTGGAATTGATTTTCCTGAAGCACTTAACTGAGCTTTATATTGGTGGGACCAGTCTGAAGGAAATACCTACTTGCAAAGATCTGAAATACCTGAAAAGCTTGTCTCTCGACCGGTGCAAATCGTTAACGAAAGTACCAAGCACCATTGGAAGTTTTCGGTCACTAACGGAACTTGACTTTTCACACACTAGTATTCATGCCCTTCCTGATTCCATTGGAGAACTGGAAAATCTGGAAGTGCTTAATATGTTTGGAAGCAACATAGAATATCTTCCAAGGACGCTTGGAAAGTTGGAGAAGCTTCAAGTTATATATATCTCCTACTGCAGGAACTTAAGTGGTGAAATTATTCTAGAACCGATGAGACTTGTATCTCTGAGGGCATTCGTAATGGAAGGCACCAACATTACGCTTCCACCAAGCATTAGTGGGCTTTTGCGTCTCCGAAGACTCGACTGGGTTGGATGTTATGAACCTCCACCGGGGCGATTTGGAGATCATGTTGATAACATGTTTGAATCTGCTTTTGGCCACAATTTTGCTTTGGAAGAACTTTTAAGATAGTGTTCGGTCACTAAGATTACAGAGGATAAGGAGGATTGTACATATACATAAGGAGTATAATATAGTATGATATTATTATGTCATATATTTGGATTTTTCGTGGACTTTTGTGATTTTTTTATTTAACACATATAAATATTCAATTCAATATTATATGTTTTATATTTATTTAGTTATATTTTTATATTATTTACAAAGTACAAATTTTAAATATTTTCTAAAATATGTCATTAATATTATCTAAGATTAATTACATTATTATCTTTAATATTTGTGTTATTATCCACTGAATTCAATTTTTATATCATATTTTAGATAAAACAAATTTTGAATATTTTATCTAGTCCTTTAAAAACTTTTTTATCTAATAACTAAGCTCAAATTGCAAATTATAACTTTGATTGAAAAAATTTTTCTAGTCCAGTTTCACAAATTTAGTATTACATTGCAAGTGATGTTGGTTTCTTTGGTAATATTGGGAAAAATCCATGAACATTTCGCTTGTTGGAAAACTTTTGTTTGAGCATTAAGTAGTAGTATTTTTGTAGCATGACTTCCATTTTCCTTTTCCCTTGAAATAGATCTTTGTAAATAAATGAATTTGGCTCGTGGTGATATTACTCGGAAAAACCTTTTACATTTTCAGTGTGACTCTCGTGGATGGATGATTAGACTTAAAAATAAATAGAATTAAATTTTAATCTTGATGTTAGTACTTGCCAATCATAGAATCATTAAATAGTGGTCTAAGGATGTTTACCCCTCTACTTCCATTTCTGTCGATAAATAAGCAAAAAATATATTTTGGTTTTGGTAGAATTTCTTGAGGCCTTTTTCTCTCCATTTGATCAAGTCTCGTGAATATACTGAAGATAGAAAAATGAAATGGATTTAGGAGGAAATTTTTTTTTTAATTCACAAAAACAATTCTTGGAATTAAAATAAAATTGCTATTTACTCTCTAAGGTTAAAAAAAACATTTTAAAATTACAGGGATATTTTTTCACCTTATAAAATACATACATACATAAATATATATATATTACTAGTTTGCACTCTATTCTTTTTTCTTTTCTTACTGGAACAAGAGGATTTTATAATTTTGTCGTTTCATTTTATTTTCTCCCTATTTCATTATTTACACATTTCCTACCTCTTAATTCCCTAACTATTTCCAAACATGGTGCATCTACCACTTATTTAGCAAAGTTGTAAAAGTTCGTAATTTTTTAAAACCTTTAGAATCAATAAATAGACCCATATATATTAAAAACTTTATCGCTTCTTCTCTTGAAAATATAATACTTGCTTTGCTATCATCTTAATAAATAATACTTTTGGTCAATTCCATGCAACTACCAAAGAGTATGAATAAAGATTTAATTGGTAATATACGTCATGTATATATACATATGGTATATAATTACTGATTATATTTAGACAAGTGACAATATTAGTAATATATTTTTAGATAATTACTCACTAGCACTCTAGGTATTTATCAAATAATTAAATAAGTCAATGAAAAATTTAAAAGAAAAAAAATTGGACAAAAATAGAACATTGTGAATAACCCACTTTTGTTTTTCTAAGAGCATCAAAATCTCTAAAAACTCTATTTAAAATTCCTAAATATCATATCAATAATTTATAAATCTCTTTCTCTAAATACCTCTATATTTTATCCATAAGTTTCTTAGATAGAGGGCCCAATTGGATCTAGGGCCTGTGCTTATCTCACAAGCCCAAAGATGTTTGCATGGATCCAAGAACCATGCCAATTTAATAAACCCGAAGTGAATCGCAGCCCTTCATAAGCCGAGTAAGGTTTATCTCGGGAGGGCTCCACCACCGACCAATTCCAGCTAAGTCGAATCAAGACTCTGTATCTATTTCTAAATCCACCTGATAGATAAGATTATTAAAGGAAAATGATACTTCCTATTAGCGATAAAGGTATAACCAAGTTTGATCACAACAATAATGTTAATTTTGTCAAATTAGCTCTATATATGAGTATAGAGCTTAAGTGGAAACAGAATTAATTAAATTATCTCTAATTTGAACTAAATAGACCTAATTATGGGTCTACGAGCATAGGCAAACTGCTATAGATCGTGAAATATTTTATGAAATGGACAATGAAGGAGACTACTCTTCCATTTTATTCATCGGTGAGAATAGAATATATACAAGAGACAACTACATTGATTTTGATGTAATCAACGAGCTATTAAATAAGAGGAAAAATGGTTGCAGTTACAATGGTTAACAATCAATTTTAAAACAGTCAACGTCTACTCTACTAGTTATAACAGTCAACTCTCCCAATCATCTTGTCCAATATCCATCTTTCTTAGCATGCAAGGTATTTCTATGAATCATTACTTCAGCAAAAAAGCCTTGGTTAAGATATATACCTCTTGATCATGAGTAGAGACCTGTTGTAATTTGATCCCACCATCTTCAATTTTTAATTTGATAAAATATCGATCTAGTGAAGCATGTTTTATTCATTCATGTTGTATAGGATTATTAGGGCAATATCACGGATTATACCTCAATTTTACCACTTTTGTAATTATATACCTAGAATTTCAACTTATTTAATTATATGCCTAATTAAAGATTTAATTATCACTATCTATATGTCAATTAACTCTAATTCACATTGTTAATCAAATCAGTATAATTAACCAATAAGATGGTCATCAATAATCTTAAAGGGGTCATATGACCTTCTTAAGGTCATAGGTCACCATCTTATGATTACCAGTAAGCCTTGCCATTACGTTTTTAAAATAGTTCATGACTTATTATTTTATAAGACGTAGCTAAGGGCAACCTATGGAGAATCACACGAATCCCTTAAAGCCATAGATGGTACCCCATTAGTTGATCATGCCAATCAAACTAACAGTAAATTAGAGTTAATTTGAGTGTCAATAGTGATAACAAAATTTTCAATCTAGTATATAATTAAACAAATCAAACTTCAAATATATAATAAAAAGTAGCAAAACTAAGGTATAGTCCATAGCATTGACCTTAAGATCCTTCACAATTTTCAAAGCTAACTTATTATTACCAAATACAAGTGTGTCTTCTTACTTTATATCAAAATCTTATAATAATTGTAGAATCCAAATGACTAGATTCCCTGAGCAATAATTCGATATTCAACTTTTGCACTACTCTTAATTACAACCAACTACTTCTTACCCCTCCAAATTTCAAAATTACCTCCAATCTTTTGTATAATAACCTAATGCTATCTTGCAATCAATAGCATCTCCTCCTTAATAAACATCAACAGCAGTTTTAATATTTTGATTGCAAGTTTTCTTAACAAAGTGACCTTTACTAGGAGTTACTTTAAGATACCTCATAATATGATTTAGTCCATCTATATGGTATTTAGTAAGGTGTATGGATTGGTTAAGCAAAGCCAATAGAATAGACTAGATCAGGTTGAGTTAGAGACAAATATATTAATCTTTCGACCAGTCTTTAATATATTAAAGTGATCATATGTCTCTCACATGATTAAACATAATGATAAATCTAGCATGACATAATAGTAGAAAATATATGTCAACTTTTGTATGAAAAAACGGACACTTGTTTATAAAAATGTAAAAACAAAGCTCATCTTAGTGCAAACTTCCCTATATTATATGCTATATCATACATATCATATGTTTATACATTTTAATGCCTTGCAATCTCAGCATGTTAGCTCAAAAATTGTTAAAATTTCCTTAAGAAAGTACTTCAGATTAAGCAAATGCCTAAATTTTTCATTAGTCCTAATTCTTAGGTTTATGTATGGCCTTATCTCCACTCCTTGCCATGTAATATTATCCAACCTACAAATTCCATGTTCTTGGTTAGTTGTCTTATCTAATAGCCTATGCCAAACATAATTTAATATTATCTTCATATGATTCAACATCTTACGTGACATACTAAAGGCTTTTAAGGCCTAGTTTTGGATATAAGAGAGTTGTTTGTTTGTGTGGCAACAAAATGTTAGGATACAAGTGTGAGTAAGCTAAAAAAAATATCCTACATTGGAAATATAATAATTAAGTGAATTATATATAAATGGAAATGGTTGATAACCAAATTTTAGGTTGGATATAGTGTCAAGTCCACAAGACTCCTTCACAGGTTATCTACCTGTTCTTAAGGCTCTCCTCATCTACAACAATCTCTCACCATTGTAGCTTATCATTTAGCTTAGCTCTTTTAGCATGTAAATACATGTTAAACAAAGAGGAATGCAAAAGATATTTAACCTACCCCCTACCTGTACTTTCTTATTTTGCAATCTATAATGCCAAAAACATATGAATGGTGGCTATTTTTGTAATGTCCCAAAATCAAAGAATGCCATAACCCGCTACGTGTCCCTGCAAACCAGGAACACGTTAAATACGTTAAGACTTTAAAATTGACTACAATATCCAAAATCACTGTAATAACCACTTATCAAGTAAAAACAATTATTCTCCAATTATATCAATTTACATAACTCACAAGCGAATCACTTCAACTACAATATATTAAATAACTAGATCTTAATTCTCTACAATATACAAAACTAACCGACTCTCTTTCTCAACCCAATGATAACAATTTCCAAACTTATCGCAAGTTATGGAATCAATCTGCAGCTTTGAAAATAAAGGAATGAGCCGAAACTTAGTATGCATACACAAACACACACGAATGCCAAACCTAAAATATTCACATGCATATAACGTAACTGTAATAGATTATAAGCAAACAATAATTTAAATATATTTAAATTAGGCCATTAAACTATAAGGGGGTATTCACGACCCCACTACACCTTAATCTTTATCTATATATATAGATGGATATAAATATATGTTTTCCTTTAAGTTCTTTATCTCTAAAGTTCAAAAATCAAAAACCTAATATTCTAACTATATCGTCCCATATGAAAGTCCACTAAAAAAACCTCACACATAATCAGTAGTTACCCCTCTAAGGATTTGCCTCTATGGGCCCCTAAAACACGCATGTTAAGCAAAATCATCAAACCAATAATTCGAGCCGAATATAGTTTAGTTTAGTTAAATCTTGTCTTTCCTAGCAAGCATAACTACACGAACGAACAGCACATACGTAAAATAGTTAAACCAAACCATTAGCTGAAATTCCACCCAACTTTAAATCCATATTAACTAACTCTTAGCCACTCATTGAAGGAGAACTTAAAATCTAGCACGAATCTAAATGAGAATAGGAGCAATTGTATATTAACCTCTGAAAGATTAATAATTAAGTTTCTATCTATTTATTTATTAATATTCAAGAATCTTTTATTAATTTGTTACTACACCCAATTTTATTAGTTAAAAGTTCCCATTAAATTTTAGTCAAATCGGTTCATTAGCAGGGAATTCAACTTAACTATCTAATCATTACTAACTAGCCACGTTAATGACCCTTACGGCTTTAATATTAGCGCGAGTTATAATATTATAATACCATTTTGTCAAAAAGAAAAAGTTGAAAACAAATAAAGTTCAAATCAGTTACTTTATAATAATCAAATATAATAGGGCATCAAGTTCATTTTACAAGGATCAATTTTTGGATAGTGCTTATACTAAGGAAAAGAAGGGGAAAATAATAATAATGATAATAATAATAATAATATAAAATGTATATAGATGAATCTTTTTCCCTATACAACAACTTAGAAAAGTTATACAGTAAAACAAAACACTTCGTTAACTTTACAATAATTACTCTAATATTACTATAAATAGTTACTACTAACCACGACTCACCAAATAATGAAAATAGTAATCAAGCTAGAAAAAATCGAGTAGACACACCGAAAGACATATTGAGAAATTGTAGCTTGATGGAGTCACTACCAATGCTAGAAAAGAAGACTAGAACAGATTTTCAGACTATAGAATGTTGTGATTGCCGAAGAAGTAAAAGCGTAGCAGCTTGTCGATATAAATGGAGCTCGAATTTTGGAGAAATATTCATTGTTGCTTTCGCTGCAAAAAAGATTGGAAAAAGATAAAACAATCGTCAACAAGGAAGGAGAACCCCAGAAAAGAAGCTGAGACAAAGGTTGTTGTTTCCAAGAGACCAGAGGACAAGAGAGAGTGACATCGAGGGAGGGTCTGAGAGAGAAAAAGAAAAGGCACAGGAGAAATGGAGGGGCGAGAAAAAGAAGAGAGCTGAGAATGGGGCATGGAAGAGAGGGTCATGGGAAGACAAGAGAGAAGGACTAAGGGAAGCGAGAGAAAAACATGGGAGACAAGGGAGAGAGTATATAGGGGAGGGACATGTGGTGGCTGAGATTATAAAGTGTAGGGCATTAGCAAAAAGAAAATGGGAGAATTACGGTAGAGGTAGAGCGAGAGCCCTAGGAAATTGGAGGTGGAGAAAAGAAAAGGAAATAGAAAATAGGGAAGAGTGGGAGTGAGGAAAAAGAAAAAAAAATTATTATTATTATAGTAGACGAAGAGATTTTGGGATAAATGGATAAAATTAAATATCTTTAAGGCATCAAAACACATTGTACTTCTATAAAATAAATAGAATGAGCTATATTATGGATAAATAAAATAGTTAAGTTATAGATACTGTACATTTCACAAATGATATAACATAAATTTGAGTGTATAAATTAGGAGTTATTTCAAAATATTAACGAGAAACTTGATTTAGGTACTTAATCTATTATGGCAAATTTAGATAAGTCTAAAATTATATTAAAATTTTATAAATTGAAATTTTTCCTTTACTAGCGGAGGTTTTTATATCAATACAATCTAAATAAATTTTATTCTTAATTATTATTTTTAGTTTGACTAGGTGTCTTAATTTTACTTGCAAATATGAAAACTCCATGCTTCAAATGACTCGTGTATGAAAATGAAGCAAAAACTAATTATCAATGTATCAACCAATGCCTACATCAATTGAGGAGTAGATAAATCTTATGTAGTAGTATTTTGACTTAAATCATATAATTGTGTCAGCAACAAAAAAACAAACTCGACACAAATTATATTAATGTTTTACCTACAGATTTAAGAAAAGTTTTGTTAAGAGTCAAACAATTTTGAAAAGAAGATATGTATCCTATATAATGTCAGTTTCATATAATTGCTATTATATATCCTATATAACTGAGTATGTAGATGCTCCATTTCTTCTTTAATATCTTGAAAACAACTTCAATTTTATCAAGGTATCCTGCAAATCCACTTACATATTCATATGAATATAATCATGCTTTGAATCAGCAACGGATCAAGGAGGGGCTAAATGTGTTTTGGACCTCCCAAACTTCAAAAAAAAATTAATTACAAAAATTTAATAGAAATGAGAAATTATATATGCTATATGTATATTTTAAGAGTAAAATTTGATAAGATATTGCATGTAGTGTAGAGGTTAAATAAATATTTTTACAAACAAGACCTCATGAGTTCAATTCCCACAACAGTCATTGTACTTTTTCTTAGTATGCATTTATTACTGTATTGCTTGAATGATATTTTCATTTTTATATTTTTCATTTTTACTTAGAGTTGCTATTTATTTAACATTTTGATTCCGTAATAATAATTAAGATGTTAATGCTATAAATATTTTGGACTATCACATAAGATATAAGTAAATAATAACAATATATTTGAAATATCCTAATTAGTTTAGTATTTTATTAATTTGTAAACTCACTTAGGTTGGTTTTGTTAGAAATCGAAAGTAAGGTTTCAATTTGATTATTTTAAAATTTTTATTTTTATGTATAAATTAAGTATAGTAAATTTTATTTTATATATAAAGTATAATAATTTTATTAATACTTTACATTACGATAATTATATATATAATTAATTTTTCTAATACTATATTTTTGTTTCATCTCAATTAACTTTTTATCTCTTTATTTAAAAATAAACACGTTTTTCATTATGAAATATTCTAGAACCTCACTCTAAAATATTTTAACCCTACCCAACATTTTCTCCTCCCGCCGCATTTTTTTTTTCTCTCTCTCAACTCTTCATTGCCTCTCTCTCTCTCTCTCTCTCTCTCACATAAATAATCCCTTCCCCCATTGAACATACTAGAGCCCAATCCCTATCTCCCCTCTCTCAACACTATCTCTCCCTCATCCCTATTTTCCTTGCCACTGTCCCTCTCTTCCTCTCTCGANATTTCTAAAATCTAACTTCACTTTGTCACTTCGTTTAACTTTTCTATCTTAGTTATAAAGTTTGGACTTAATCGGTTAATTTTTCCTAAAAACCCCAAAATTTAGGCTCAGTTATCTTAAACTCGATTTTAGGGGCTTACACTTCTCATTATGACGTTAGTATATATGATTAATTTTTCTAAATACTATATTTTTGTTTCATCTCAATTAACTTTTTATCTCTTTATTTAAAAATAAACACGTTTTTCATTATGAAATATTCTAGAACCTCACTCTAAAATATTTTAACCCTACCCAACATTTTCTCCTCCCGCCGCATTTTTTTTTTCTCTCTCTCAACTCTTCATTGCCTCTCTCTCTCTCTCTCTCTCTCTCACATAAATAATCCCTTCCCCCATTGAACATACTAGAGCCCAATCCCTATCTCCCCTCTCTCAACACTATCTCTCCCTCATCCCTATTTTCCTTGCCACTGTCCCTCTCTTCCTCTCTCGAAATTCTCATTCCCCCTGCTCTCTTCTCTTCCCTCATTAATTACTTAAGGACCCCACTTTCACAATTCCGACTGCAATTCACCTGCAAATTCCCTATCCCCAATTTCATTTTCCCTCTCGTCTCAATCCCCCTCCTTCATCTCTACTCCCTATATCTCTCACTTGCTTAGACAAATTTCACCCTCCAATCTTTCCGAAGCTCAATTCAATTTTTTTTTACAACTCCCATTCGAATTCTTTCTGGTTCCTCACTCACTATTGGTTTGATTTGTCTCCAGTTTCTCACATTCCAAATTAATTGGTAAATATTATTAATTAAATGTTCTAGTATGTCATTTTACGAATTATAATATATTTTGTATTATGGTTTGTATTAGGTTCTCATTCGTGCCATCCAGTTTCCTCATCTCATTTTGAATTCACGAACCGTTTTCAATTCCATATTCAGTACCGTACTATTAATGTATATCTTACTATTATTTTATTTATTATCTCCATTATTAATTTTTATCAAATATTGTTAATATTTAATTACTGTTTTAAAATTATTTGCTTAGCATGCTATATAGTGTTATTTATGTAAGAATTATTGATAAAAATATCTTATCTTTTTCGGATTGTTAGTTATAGGTATATATATATCCTAGGATCAATTTTCTGATTTCTATCGTATTTAAGTGGGTCGTTGATTTCTGTTTATTTATAAGTTATGTTAATAATCATATTTTTATACAAAAATCGTAAATGTCGTTTAAGCATGCTATGGATCCTTTCTATATTTAGTATGATTAATTATTGTTATTGATGTTTTCATAATCTAATTATTCTATCACATTTGTATTATGTACATATATTTGGTATATTATATATTACGTAGTATGTCCATTTTATTCGTCGATGCTTATTTTGTTATTCCTTACAAGTTTTTACAAAATTATTTTATCTTTTCAGTTAAGTACATATTACTTACTTTCCTTATCAATTTGATAAACTATATGATCCGATACTCTAATTATGTATCCATTTTGTACTTTCTTTTATATATATATATTACGTACTTTACAAGTTTCTATAAAAGTGATCTTATACATATAACTATATCACCTATTTAGTTTAATCTTATCATGTTATTATTATTTGACTTAACGATTTCTTTTGGGACCTTAATTGAGTAGATCATAAATTCTTAGATACTCTTAGGTAGGACTTAGTCCTAGAAAGTAAGGGTTAACGTGTAACTTGTTTTCTTTTAAATTCGTGATGTTCAGTTTCCTTTGTTGAGGTCTGGCTTTTGTTCAAGTTTGAAACCAAAGTATAGTATTCGATTTTGCAGCAATTCCAAGTACATGGTGTTGATTGTTGCTTATGTTTGATTGGAATTAGTAATCAATCTAGGCATAATCTATATTCGGCCTAATCACTTTGGTTTGCTGATTTTGCTTGACCCGTTTGCTTTAGGGGCCTACAGTGGCAGTTCCTTAAAGGAGCAACCGCTAATCATATACGAGATTTCCCTAGTAGACTTTAATATAAGATGACGCAGCTAGAATATTAAGTTCTGAACTCTAGTTTCTGATTGTAAAGGACTTAAAAGAAAACGTATAATTATATCCACTTATATATGTGGATAAAGACTAAGTGTGGCGAGGTTTGAATACCACTTTGTTGCTCTGTGGATCTAAATAGAGATAATTAAACTGTTGATTGTATTATCTACTATTAATTGCATATTTGTATGTAAATGATCTATCTGGCATGCGTATGTATTTGTATACCCGTACTAGGCCTTGGCTCATTCTTTTCTCTTTCAGGTGCTAGATCTGAAGACTTTTTTGTTTATGAGAAGGCATTTGTCGACGACATCTAGGAGGAGGATAGAGTCGAGTATTTATATTTCTATGATGACTAGATGGGGTGATATTTATGTTACTGATGGTTTATGTTTTGTTGGGGATTTTGTATTTTGAGAAGATAGACTCCTTTCGATAACTGAGGATTTTAGTTATTTGACATATCTTATGTTTTGGTTGTAAGTTGGGATGCTTCCAAATTTTTGGATGTTATAGGTTTATAAGAGTTTATGAATGAATGCAATTTCCCACCCCTTTATGGATATTTATATATTGTGTAATATGATTCTTCATATTTCAATTGTGGACTTAGAAAGTCTTACATAATCTAAGCTAGCCAGGTTATATGGCGAGTTATAACGCCATTTCGAGTCTTAGGGTGTTATAGCTTTAGGTTGTATCAAAGCATAAGGTTTAAGGAATCTTAGAAAACTAAGATTGGACTTAAGTTCTTGTTAAGCATAAATCATAGTAGACTAAGGTTTGATTTATCAAGATGAAGTTGCTGAAATTTGTGTTAAAGTTGGGTTATGGTCACTAAAGGCTCCTGTATTGTTAGCATGTGTCTTTCTACTTGTCTTTCATTGAGATTCTAAGTAGCTTACCTTCATTCTTCTAACTTCCTCATGTTATCTCTTGTTTCCTGTTTACTTCCTGTAAAATGCCTCTTAGACGTATTACAAGACCAGGATCTTCTTCTATTGGGGGACAGGACACCCCAAATGATGCGTTTCCTCCCAGGCTACCACGCCCAAGAGGTGCTAGAGTTTAGGTGGGCTCAGTTTCTTAAGGAGATACTGGAGGTCAAAGGGATCAGCCTAGGTAGACTTAGGCTCCTAACACTACTTCCATGCTACTTAAGACCATGAACTATTTGATTGGGGTTCTGGTACAACAGACTGCTCTTAGGGAAAGAGTTATCAGCTTGGACAAATTTGCTCAATAGGTCAATGATTTAAACCCAAGGGATAAGGATTTTCTTGCTACTGATAGATGGATGGAGGACCTAAAGAGTATTTTTGCGGCCTTCCATGTGCTTGATGATAAGAAGGTAGATTATGCTACTTTTAAGCTTAAAAGTACTGCTGCTACTCGGTGGGCTAGTGAGCCTAGGAGGATTAAGGGGCCACTTGCTTGGCTAGAGTTTAAGAACTTGTTTTATGCTAAGTTCGTCCTTACTGGTGTGAGAGATCGATTACAGGATGCTTATTTTAGCTGTCAGCAGGGCCGCAGATCAGTTGAGGAGTATGAGACTGAGTTTAGCCATTTGTTCTGATTCTTACCATCAGCCATGAGAGCGGATGATGGGGTTATATTCTTGGCTGGGTTAGAGCCAGAGTTACAGAGTGCAATTGATGCCTTCCAGTTGGACACCTATTCAAAGAATGTGATGAAAGAGAAGAATATGGAGAGAAATTTGAAGAAGAAGAAGGATACACTTTTAACTCAATCAAGTTCTATGGTTGGAAAAAGGCCTACTTCTAGAGATATGGTTCAGGATAGTAGGAAGAAGCCTCAGGTGATGACTAAATCAATGACCTAGACACTTCCTCATATTCAAATCAGAGCCCTACCCCTAGCTCCTATGGCACAGGTGTCTTTAGTTGTTAAGTGTCCTAGATGTTATGGACCACATGGGATTGGATCTTGCAAATGGCCAAAGGGAGCTTGCTTTTCGTATAGGAAGACTGGTCATTTCAGTAGGGATTGCACCTACAAGTCTATACCACTCTCTTTCTGCCACATCTGCACTTAGAGGGGACACCTTGCTGTGGATTGCATTAAGAGGCCTATAGGCAGTTAAGCTAGAGCAGGACAACATATTGCTAGACCTCCAACTAGAGTTCAGACTGGGCGACAACAAATTAGAAGACTTAGACAAAGAGCCCTACCGAGAGTTTTTGCACTGCATCAATAACAACAGTAGGATCTACCTGATGAAGACACCGCTGCAGGTATGATATCGGTCCACTCCTACAATGCTTATGCATTGTTTGATACTAATGCCATAGATTTTTATATTTCTGAGATGTTTATGCATGTATGTGGTTTGATTCCTGAGTCTTTGGTAGGGTCTTTGAGTGTTTGTATACCCTTGGGAGTTCTGAAAGCCTTGGAGAGAATTTGTAGAGGAGTTGGTGTGGAGATTGAGGGTAGAGTTTTGCCAACAAATTTCTTGGTTTTGAATATGTCAAAATTTGATGTGATTTTGGGTATGGATTAGCTAGATAGTACACTTTGCACTAGATGATGGGACTAAGTTTAGTTTTAAGTTGGATTCTCATAGGCCGGTCAAGTTGCCTACTTATGAATTGTAGGATAAGAAGAGGATTTTAGCTTTGTCCTTGGGAAGTAGGGAACCCAGGAAGTTAGAGCATACCCTTGTGGTAAATGAGTTTATTGAAGCATTTCCTAATAAGTTACCAGGGTTGCCACCTATGAGTGAGATTGAGTTCAGCATTGATTTAGTGCCTGAGACCACTCCGATTTCAAAGCAAGTATATAAGATGGCTTCAATTGAGTTAGTTGAGCTAAAGAAGCAGTTATAGGATCCGCAGGATAAAGGGTTCATTAGACAGAATACTTCTCCTTAGGGAGCTTCGGTTTTGTTCGTTAAGAAGAATGATAGTAGTATGAGGCTTTGTATTGATTATTAGGATTTAAACCAGGTTAGTTTTAAGAACAAGTGTTCCCTCCTCAGGATTGATTATTTATTTGATTAGTTATAGGGAGCCTAGGTGTTTTATAAGATCGACTTAAGGTCGGGTTATCATCAGTTGAGGGTAAAAGAGGAGGACATCTAAAAGACTGCCTTTAGGACGAGGTATAGGCACTTCGAGTTTTTGGTGATGCCCTTTAGGCTAACTAACGCCCCAACGGCTTTTATGGACTTGATAAATCGGGTCTTTAGAAACATTTTGGATAGGTTCGTTATTGTGTTTATAGATGATATCTTGATTTATTCTAAAAGCAAGGAAGAGCATGAGGAACACCTAAGGTTGGTTTTTAGTCGGTTGAAGGAAGAACGGTTGTTTGCAAAGTTCTCTAAGTGTGAGTTTTAGCTTGAGCGTATGGTATTTCTGGGTCATGTTGTGGACAAAAGTGGGATATCTATAGATCCAGCAGAGGTTCAAGCAATAATAGATTGGCAAAGACCAAAGTCAGTGATTGAGATTAGAAGCTTTTTGGGTTTGGCAGGGTATTATTTAAGATTTGTGGAGGGTTTCTCTAAGACCGCTGCACCACTTACAAAGCTAACCCGAAAGGGTGTAAAGTTTGAGTGAGATGATCGTTGTGAAGCTAGTTTTCTAAAGTTGAAAGAAAAATTGAGTACTGCTCCAGTGTTGACCTTACCTAAAAGCAAGGAAGAGTTCACTATCTTCAGCGACGCTTCAAGTTAAGGCTTAAGTTATGTGTTGATGTAAGACGGGAAGACGATCACTTATGCTTCTAGGCAACTAAAGCCTTATGAGAAGAATTACTTGACTCATGACCTAGACTTAGTGGTAGTTGTTTTAGCTTTAAAGTTGTGGAGACATTATTTATATGGCAAGAAATGTAAAATATTAACGAATCATAAGAGCTTGAAGTATATCTTTACTAAAAAAGAATTGAACATGAGACAAAATAGATGGTTGGAGTTAATCAAGGACTATGATGTGGATATTCAGTACCATCCTGGAAAAGTGAATGTAGTAGCAGATGCACTTAGCCGGAAGAAGCATGGTAATATTGCCTTTATGTTGACTACTCGGAAGCGTTTATTGGAGGATTTGCATAAGATGGACTTAGAGGTTGTAACTAGTGAAATTGGGGCAAGATTGGCAAGTTTGTGCATGCAACCGACCATAGTGGACCGGATCAAAGCAGCACAGATGGAGGACTAAGAAATTCAGGGCTTAAAAATTAAAGTGGAACTTGGTTTGGCTGCTAAGTTCAAATTAGATACTATTGGGATTCTGAAGTATGGAATAAGATTGTGTTTGCCAAGAGATTCAGAATTAAAAAAGGAAGTGATGCAAGAGGCTCACTATTCAACATACTCAGTACACCCCAAGAGCACCAAGATGTATAAGTATTTGAAGTGTCACTATTGGTGGAGAAACATGAAGCGTGATATAGCAAAGTTCATCTCACAGTGTTCTACTTGTTAGAGGGTTAAGTTTGAGCATAAGAGGTCAGTAGGAGAACTATAGCCCCTACTAGTGCTCGAATGGAAGTGGGAACACATCACTATGGATTTCGTCACTCATCTGCCACGGACTAAGGATAAGCATGATGCAGTTTGGGTACTAGTTGATAGATTGACTAAGTTGGCCCATTTTATTCCTATAAATCTGTGTTATACCTTAGTTAGGCTGGCTAAGGATTATATTTGGCACATAGTATAACTTTATGGAGTACTGGTGATGATAACTTCGAATAGGGATACTCAGTTTATGAGCAAGTTCTAAAAGAGTTTACAAAAAGAGTTAGGTACCAAGGTGCAGTTTAGTACAGCTTTCCATCCTTAGACCAATGGGCAGTCTAAGAGGACTATTCATATTCTTGAGGATATGTTAAGATCTTATGTTTTGGACTTTAGAGGAAATTTGGATGAATACCTTCCTTTAGTCGAGTTTTCCTATCATAAGAGCTACCAGGCGACAATTTAAATGCCTATGAGCCCTTGTATAGAAAAAAGTGTAGGTTGCATGTACATTAGGATGAAGTGGGAGAAAGATAATTATTGGGCCCATATTTGGTGCAAGAAACCGTCGAAAAGCTTAAGATCATTCAACAAAGAATGTTGATAGCTCAAAACAGACAAAAAAGTTATGTAAACTAGGGAAGAAGACCTTTAGAGTTCCAAGTCAGCGATCAAGTCTTACTAAAGGTTTCTACAGTAAAGGATGTAGCAAGGTTTGGAATGAGAGGAAAGTTAAGCCCCAGATTTATTGGTCCTTTTGAAGTGTTGGAATGAATTGGAAAGGTATCTTACAAGTTAGCTTTGCCAGTAGTATTGGAAGGGGTGCATGATGTCTTGTATGTATCGTTATTGAAGAAGTTTGTGGTTAATCCGAATTAAAGTGAGGGTGATTGGTTGGTACCGATAGAGGACTTGGAGTCATTGAGCTTACGGTCTAATTTCTCAGTAGAGGAGAGACCTATTAGGATCGTTGATAGGAAGGTTAGCTAGTTAAGGAGGAGATCACTTCCCTTTGTGAAGGTCTAATAGGAGAACCATTCTGAGCACAAGGCCACTTAGGAGTTAGAAGATGACATAAGGCAAAAGTATCCTAATCTATTCTCGAGCTAATATAAACTTTTAGGACAAAAGTTTTCTTTATGGGGGAAGATTGAAACACCCTAGTTAGTTTAGTATTTTATTTAATTTGTAAACTCACTTAGGTTAGTATTGTTAAAAATCGAAAGTAAGGTTCCGATTTGATTATTTTAAAATCTTTATTTTTATATATACATTAAATATAGTAAATTTTATTTTACATATAAAGTATAATAATTTTATTAGTACTTTACATTACAATAATTATATATATGATTAATTTTTCTAAATACTATATTTTTGTTTCATCTTAATTAACTTTTTATCTCTTTATTTAAAAATAAACACATCTTTCATTACAGAATATTCTAGAACCTCACCCTAAAATATTTTAACCCTACCCTACATTTTCTCCTCCCGCCGCATTTTTTTTCTCTCTTTCGACTCTTACCCTCTCTCAACTCATCATTTCCTTCTCTCTCTCTCTCTCTCTCTCTCTCTCATAAATAATCCCCTCCACCATTGAATGTATTAGAGCCCAATCCCTATCTCCCCTCTCTCAGCACTCTACCTCTCCTTCGTCCCTATTTCCCTTGCCACTATCCCTCTCTTCCTCTCTCGAAATTCCCATTCCCCTTGCTCTCTTCTCTTCCCTCATTAATTACTTAAGGACCCCACTTCTATAATTACGGCTGCAATCCACCTGCAAATTCCCTATCCCCAATTTCATTTTCTCTCTCGTCTCAATCCCTTTCCCTCGTCTCTGCTCCCTATATCTCTCACTCGCTTGGACAAATTTCGCTCCCCAGTCTTTTTAAAGCTCAATTCAATTTTTTTTTTTTTTTATAGCTCCCGTTCAAATTCTATCTGGTTCCTCACTCACTATTGGTTTGATTGGTCTCCGTTTCTCACATTCTAAATTAACTGGTAAATGTTATTAATTAAATGTTTTAGTATGTCATTTTACGAATTATAATTTATTTTATATTATAATTTGTGTTAGGTTCTCGTTCGTATCATCTAGTTTTCTCATCTCATTTTGAATTCACAAACCATTTTCAATTCCATATTCAGTACAGTACTATTAACTTATATCTTACTATTATTTTATTTATTATCTCTGTTATTGATTTTTATTAAATATTGTTAATATTCAATTACTGCTTTAAAATTATTTGTTTATCATGTTATATAGTGTTATTTATGTAAGAATTATTGATAAAAATATCTTATCTTTTTCAAATTGTTAGTTATAAGTATATATATATCTTGGGGCCAATTTTATGGTTTCTATTGCATTTAAGTGGGTCGCTAATTTCTATTTATTTATAGGTTATGTTAATAATCATATTTTTATACAAAAATCATAAATGTCATTTTAGCATGCTACGAATCCTTTCTATATTTAGTACAATTAATTATTGTTATCAATGTTTTCATAATCTAATTATTCTATCACATTTGTATCATGTACATATATTTAGCATATTATATATTACGTAGTGTGTCCTTTTTATTCATCAACGCTTACTTTGTTATTCAATTACGAGTTTTTACAAAATTATTTTATCTTTCTAGTTAAGTACGTATTACTTACTTGCATTATCGATTTGATAAACTATATAATTCAATACTCTAATTATGTGTCCATTATGATCTGTACTTGATATATATATATATATATATATATATATATTATGTACTTTATGAATTTCTATAAAAGTGATCTTATATATATAGTTTAATCTTATCATGTTATTATTATTTGACTTAACGATTTCTTTCAAGACCTTAATTAAGTAGATCATAAGTTCTTAAATACTCTTAAGTAGGACTTAATCTTAGAAAGTAAGGGTTAATGTGTTATTTGTTTTCTTTTAAATTTATAGTGTTCAGTTTTCTTTGTCAAGGTTTGGCTTTTGTTCGAGTTTAAGACTAGAGTATTGTATTCAATCTTGGAGCGATTCTAGGTTATACGTAGTGTTAATTGTTGCTTATGTTTGATAGGAATTAGTAATCAATCCGGATGTAATCTATATTTAGCCTAATAACTTTGGTTTGCTGATTTTGCTTAACCTACTCGCTCTAGGGGCCTGCAGTGGTAGTTCCCTAAAGGAGCAATCGCTGATCATGTGCAAGGTTTCCCTAGTGAACTTTCATATGAGACGACGTAGTTAGAATATTAGGTTCTAGACTCTAGTTTCTGAGCGTAAAAGACTTAAAGGAAAACGTATAATTATATCCACCTATGTATATGGATAAAGATCAAGTGTGGTGGGGTTTAAATACCCTTTTGTTGTTCTGTGGGCCTAAATCGAGATAATTAAACTATTAATTGTATTATCCACTATTAATTGTATTATCCACTATTAATTGCACATCTGTATGTGAATGATCTGTTTGGCATGCGTATATGTTTGTACACCCATACTAGGCCTCGACTCATTCTTTTCTCTTTCAGGTTCTAGATCTGGGGACTTTATTGTTTATAAGGAGACGTTTGTTGACGACATCCAGGAGGAGGATGAAGTCAAGTATTTATATTTTTATGAGGACTAGATAAGGTGATATCTATATTACTAATGGTTTATGTTTTATGGGGGATTTTGTATTTTGAGAAAATGGGCTTCTTTCGATATCTGAGGATTTTAGTTATTTGACATATCTTATGTTTTGGTTGCAAGTTGGGACGCTTCTGGACTTTTGGATGTTGTAAGTTTATATGAGTTTATGAGTAAATGCAGTTTCCCACTCCTTTATGGATATTTATATATTGTGTAATATGATTCTTCATGTTTCGATTGTGGACTTAGAATACCTTACATAATCCAAGCTAGCGGGGTTATGTGGCAAGTTATAGCGCCATTTCGAATCTCGGGGTGTTACATAGTACTTGATATACTTTTGTTACAATTATTATTATAAAATGAATGCGAATTATTGAATTATTAATTACTTATTGCTTATACTAAAATTGATAATTTTTTTAGTATTCCAAGTGATACAATCTTATAATGTAATCATTTAAAATTAAAAGGAAAAAGAAAAAGAAAAAATCAAAGAAAGCTTATATTGAGACAAAGCTAGTAGGATTAATTAAAAGAATTTCAAATCATTAAACACACATATCTTGTACACATTCTACAAGGAGATGTCGAAAAGAACAAATAAATAAAATAAGAAAAATAAATAAATAAATAACGAGAAATGAAAGGATATTGGATTTTGTTTATACTCTATCTAAGACCAATCTTCATAATTCTCATCATTTAACTCTTTGGACAAGATCTTTGTTTAAGTTTTTCAACCAACAAATAACTAACTAATTAAACTTTTCGATTATATATTTCAACTACGTTTTGAAATGTTAACATTATTTTTTTTTATGAGAAGTGACATGGTATAAACAAATACAAAATACATTGCTCTTTTCACTCTCTGTCTAGTTTACTCTTTAAAAAATTTTGTATTAATCTTTAGTTGGTCATAAAATTCATTTGAATTTTATATATTAATTGAATTTCTTTATAAATTAATGGTTAAATTTCATTTGATATTTGTTGTAATGAAAATACAAAAAGTTTAATCTTTTAGTTTGTTATAAAGTGTAAATATCCTCCATTATCTTCTTTGAAAAAGTCAAAATTTTCTATTACAAAGTATTATGGTACACTTATTTACTATATATTTTCATATAAATAAAAAGATAAATTGTAAATATACCCTCTTATATTTACTTCATGTGCACTTAACCCTATTGTCTTTTAAATCATGCGATTAGACTCCTTAAATCTAAAAAAAGAAATATGCATTTAGACCCTTAAGTGCACATTTTTTTTTTTAATATTAGGGAGTTTAATCACACTATTTTAAAGATAAGAGGTTAAGTACACATAAAGCAGATATAAGAGGGTGTATTTGTAATTACTCCTTTTTAAAAAGAAATTTAGGAAAGAAATATGACAATTAAAATAAAAACTTCAATGAAAAACTTAAATAAATAATTAAAAAAAAAACATAATTCACATCTTTCGATTAAACTTAATGTAGCATGGCTTGATATTATAATTTTGCTTTCTCAACGGAGTCAAAGAAACATCCTCCTTTTTAATCTTTATGAAAGATATATTTAGCATAAATTTTAAAATAAAAAAGTTAACAAAATCAAACTTGTAAAATTATAATATTTAACCATATACAAATGGAAAAAAATCCTTTTAAATTTTTTCACAGGACCATCCCACAATAAATTTTGGTTTTTACTTCTTTTTCTATTAATTAATATTTATAAAATTATTTGATTAATTTTTTTGGTCATGATTTTTTTTAAGTTGTCATCATTTCTTTCAAAAATTAAAAAATATATATATTAAATTGCAAATATTTACCCCCTTATGTTTAGTTCATGTGCACTTAGCTCTCTTATCTTAAAAATTATCCATTACAAGTAGCAACCGGTCGGATTGGAGGTTTAGACTTCGGTTACTCCATTCCTAGATGTGGAATGGCCAATTGACAATGGGTGCCTCAAGGATGTTGTTTGGAGCTAAGCGTGTCCTTTACTTACGATGAGAGTAGTTTTGGGTTGTTGTGGTATTGGGCTCTAGGCTATCAAGCTTTTTACAATAACTAGTATCAATAGTTAGTAATCTAATTTATTTGTTTTCCAAAAAAAAAAAAAAAAAGAGAAAAGAAACCAAAAGATTCTACAGTATTATAATTTTGCTTTTATTTTAATGGTAAACTTGTGATGTTACTTACATTTCTTCACGATTCTCTCCATATTAGAGAGAATTTTATTTTTTCTTTGATACAAGAGAAAATTTCCCCTCGAATTCTATCCCTACCATTTCTCGTCCTTTATCAAATAAGGAAAAAAAATTAAATTTTTCTCCTTAACACTGTTTGGATCAAGGGAAAAAATAGGGAGGGATGGAAAGTTACGATTTAAAAGGGTATTCCATTATTTGGTATAAAAAAAAAAAAAAAAAGAGAGAGAGAGAAGAATAAATTTGGAAAGGAATTATTTGGGGCTACCAAAAATGATAGAGGAGAATGAAAGGAAACTGTTTTAAAATTAAATTATTATCCCTATAAAAAAAAAAAAAGCACACACCTTAAAATTTGAATGACATTTTTTGCCTGTTAATAAAATAAACAATCCTTTTACTAATGTCCGTCTCACTTTTGTTCTTTATTTAAATAAGGAATTCATATTTTTTTCTCTTCACGTTCTTTCCTCTATAATTTCTTCCTTCTATTTTCATTCCTAACTTCTCTTATCCCACACATGGTAAATTCCTTTCCTTCAGTTGTCACTTTCGTTTTTTCTTTTTTTTTTAAGTATCATTCCTATTTTGTCTTTGCTGCATGCAAGTCTTGTCAATTTTATATAAGCAATATACTTTCTAAATTACCAATGTCATAAATTCTCTTATCCTAAGACTGGTGCCAACTAATATTTTAAAAAATTCTCTACTTTTCAATTTTATTTCTAAAATTCTTAAGAAACATTCCTAATATTTATATATATTATTCATGAAATTCACAATATAAAAATTATATCTAATTAACACTTAGAAAAATAATAGGGATTTAAGATATTATAAAAAAAGCAAAAATATTTGAAGCATCTGCTTTTATTATATAAGGACCCTGGTCCTTGGAAGCTGAGACAAGATGCTAGCTTTAATGTTGATCCTTGAGATAATACTTGGTTGCGTAATTTTTATAGTATTAGATTAGATAAAAAATTTATCCCATGTTCAATTTGTAATTTTACTTGTTGATTGAACAAAAAATGAATTGACTGATTAGACAAAAAATTAAAATTTTGTCTCATCTAAATCATGGTATAAAGATAAAATTCATTAGACAAAAATGAAAAATATTTTATATTTTCAAAAATATTCCTCCATATTATAATATTAAGTTAATTAATATTATATTTATTAAATATTATAAAAATTTATTTATTTTATAATATAATATAATTACAACTTGCAAATTCCCGTTTTAGTTTAATGCTTTTCAGCTAACAATCACAAAAATTTTAGAGATTGTCAATTTATTACTAAATGCTTTTAATCCAAAAGAGAAGTTAAATACTCTTAATCTAATTTTTTTTTTTTTATGTTTTATTCTTAACAAACACTAGTAAAATACCAATTAAATTAAAAAAAAAAAAGTTGAATCAAATGGAATAAAAAATAAAATACAACTTACCAGGATTGAAAGAAAAAATTAAGATTAAGGAAGCTACCTCGAATTTGACAAAAAAAAAAAAAGGAAGCTACCTTGGAAGTAATTACAGAGACTTTCCTTCATTTGGTTTCATTCCATATGAATTTACCACTTCGTTTGGTTTGCATTTCTTGAACACCATTTCACATTTTAAATTTAAATCCACTGCCTCACTGCCTGCCATTACAACCAAAACCAAAAACCGAAAGATCACATGCAAATGCGAAACACATTGCACTTCATCTTTATTTTTAATTTCAATTTTCCAGAGCATTACGTCACTTTCTCTTTGTTTCTTCCACTTCCTCTACCACTCTCAAAACCGACTCTTTATATTATTTGATTTTGATTACTATTACTACTCAGAAAGCTCTAATTTTTGATAAAATTTTAAAGTGTTGATCATTCATATCAGCGATCCTTTAATATAAATTGCAAATACACCCTTTTATATTTACTTAATATGCACTTAGTCTTATAATCTTTCAACTCATGCAAACAAACTTTCAAATCTTGAAAAATTATGTATTTAGACCCTTAAGCATACATATTTTAAAAATTTAAGGGTTTAATCACACAATTTCAAATATAAGGGGTTATATATATATATATATATATATATGAAGCAAATATAAGAAGTTTTATTTGCAATTACTCTTTTTTTAAAAGAAATATGACAATTAAAATAAAAAGCTTCAATGATAAATTTAAATAAAAAAATAATTAATAAAAAAGCATCATTCATATCTTTTGATGGCTTCATATTATGATTTCACTTTCCTAATGGAATCGAAGAAACATCTTCCTTCTTAATCTTTATGAGAGATATAATTGACAAAAAATTTTAAATCCAAAAGTAAACAAAATCACACCTGTAAAATTATGAGAGTTGACAATATACAAATGGAAGATTATCCTTTTAAATTTTTTACTGGACCATCTCATGATATATTTGGGTTTTTGCTTCTTTTTTTTAATTGATTAATATTTTACTCATCGATTTTTTTTTTTCAGTTATCATCTTTCCTTCCCAAAATAAAAAATATATATTAAATTACAAATATTCACTTCGTATTATATCCAAAATTTTTAAATATTAATTTGATAAAGAAATTTGTCAATTTTTTTTCAATTAACTATGAAAACTTTACATTTTTTTAAAAGTGATGGATTTTAGACCAAAATCAACCAATGGATGAGTTCAATTCATAGAGTGATCTAACCTTATCTCCTATAAATTAAGAGATGAGGCCTCCTAGTAAAGGATTTCTTTTTAGGTTGTCACTTCCTCTCTTAGGTCGTCCACTCCCCCATTACCTCTTTTTCTGATCAAAGTATCAAAATAGTCATATCAAAGTAAAAACCCTGGTACCCACTAGCCATTTTTTTATTTTTTATAAAGCCCTAAACCAAGCAATGTTTATTGGAAAATTTACAAAGTGAAGATTGCTCATCAATAATAATAAATTGACACTTTTAACTTAAGGTAGAAAAAAAAAGGCTAAAATAAAAATAGAAAAATGTGATATTTACCCACAAATTGGCATGTGTTTCTAACCGCAATAAAAGTTAAAAAGCAGAGCGATAAGTTGCACGAGATGGATACTAGAAAAAGCACCAATTTTGCTACCCAAAAAAAGCACCAATTTCCTTTAGGGTTTACATCCATTAAGAAAGCATTTCTAAGTCATGCTTTTCATCTGCAAGTAATGACAAGACACGTCCTCTTTTGGAAAAACGAAAGAGACAGTATTATTAAAGGGCAGTCAGTAATGTCTTTCAGGGAGGAGACAAGAATAAGAGTGGTGATTTTAGTTTAAACGAATTATGAACCTAAGGACAAGGGAGCTAAACTGGGCTAAGGAAATTTAATTTTTAATAAAATTGAGTGCTTTTAGGCTGGAACTCAAAAGCTGTTAAACTATGCATGCACGTTTCAACACTAAAAACTGTTCTGGATAAATTTCACCCTAAAGCACCTTTTCACTTCCTAGAAATGCTTTTATTTTATTATTTTCTCAATTTTAGGACTTTTTTTCATTTTGTAAATTATTTTATGTTTTTCTCTTCTTCATTTTTCTTTTTTTCAACACTTGACTAATACACAATTTCAAATATTTACAATACGAAAGAAATTGCCAGAGATTAAGATGCACAAACGTATTACGATTTTAAGCTCCATCTGGAGGAAGGCACTCCGCCTATAATAATATAGCAAATAAGGTACCGGCAAGAAAAGAAAATATAGAGAGAAGCAACAAGACAAGATAACGTGAAACACGCTATGAAGCGCTTGTGTCATCTTACGAGCATTTGACAAAATAAATCGCAAAGTGTTTCGAATACAAACGTAACAGAACAATAACATCATAATTATGATCAAATTTGGTGTAAAATTACCCCTAAAATAGAGTTGCTCATATCATAAATTAATTATAAAATGTTATAATCATACAAATGTAAGAACATTCACGTTTGCACAATTATGACGTCATAGTATAAAATTTAGAAAAACTAATAAAAGACATCATAATTTTAAATCATAAAACCTAATATAGGAACAATTCGGTACAATTCTTTTAACCGTTCCAACCTTATGCCACAAAAGATTCCACAAGCAGAGCTAAGAAAAATTATTCCCATTCCAGCCAACTAAACTAAATACCGTAATAACTATTTAAAATTTTTTATAACCCCATTCAATTTTTCAAAATAGAAAAATTATATTACAAACCTTATTTCATTCAAACTCGTAAATCAGCTGTTCGGTTTTCACTTTCTTAGAATACAAAATCCTAGATACTAAAATTCCAATAATCAAATTTCATAACCGCATCAATCATTTTTATTGGAATAAGCTACATCAACTTATTTAGTTTGATATGAGCTTTTAAGCTACTTACCCCTCCGCCATGAATGCATCCATGACCTTCCCCTGGAATTCATGGTCCAGACAAAACATTTTAATGTAGAATAAGGGTTAAACGACTAGGTTTGCTCGCTAGAGCTAGGTCCATCTCTCGTCCAAGCTATAGGCAAGATACAATTAAGACAGACTGACCACAAGCCAAGACTTTTTTTTGAGTCCAGTGGAAATCCACAGATAAAATTAACTCAGGATCACAAGCAGCGACAACGACCCATCAAAATTTACTCATAGATCCAGGAGTGGAGACTGGACTGCCATGCAACCACGCCTTCAGGAAACCACAGAGCAATTTCTTTCCTTGCACTCTCGACAGCATCACTTCCGTGGATGACATTCCTGTGACAACATATGGCAAAAATTAGCAAGATATTTCACCTGATTCTCAAATGTAACCATATTTATTAAATGCAAAAGCAGAAGATCAACCAAGTGCTGACTCTCAAGGAAGGGTACACTTCAGGAGCCATTCCCACCATATACATAAAGATTCATTTCAGCACCATGCACCACAAAAGGAAAACGGGTATCCTGCAATTCCTCCCAATATTTTTCCAGGATTTTAACCCTTAAGTTGCAATTAGGATAAAAATAAAAATGTGATGATACTAGGCTTGAATCGAAATATTAGCTAATCTTGCTAAAACCATAAGAGCATATCATCTTAATCAGCAAAATGGCATTATTTAGTAGTACCTGCACCAGATTTTTAAGCACCCAATTTGGTTGTAGGATAGCAAATGACTCGAAATGCAAATCAAAACCAAGAAATAAAACAGGCAGATCATCAAGTAATAAAGTCGATGCAAATTGAAGGCAGAGACAAATTATGAAATCATACTTATCAAAAAGTAAGTATTAGATGACACTAATTTCAGTGGGCAACTGGTGGTAATCTACCAAAGAACAATACACCCATCCTGCAAAGAATCTCATCAAACATGATTAGGACGACATCAGTCCAGCAACTGACAAAAGCCTGACAGTATCAATGACTGTGACTTCAAAGAAGGGTTAACTGAACTCAATCATAGCACATATGTTAAATGCATGATTTTCGGCTATTAAAAACTAATTACAGGAGCTGAAGCATGCAAGCAGGATGCCAGAGGAAACTCAAAAGGTGTTTTACTGAAATAAAGATGATATACGTGCTTTTTTGCAGGAAATTTCACTCAACTACCACAATGTAAAAGAACAGCAAAACCACACTCCAGTTATGGTAACCTTTTTTCCTAATACTGGCAAGAAAATCTTTTCACAAGTTGAATCTTCTTGTTTCATCAGATTAACAACACGATGCACGTAGAAGGAAACCAACCTCCCAATATCAATAGCAAAGTCACCACGGATTGTTCCAGGAGCAGAATCAGATGGGTTGGTGGCTCCAATGATCTTACGGCCAGTTACTACAACATTGTTACCCTCCCAAACCATGGCAACAACAGGACCAGAGATGATGTACTCAACAAGTTTATTGAAGAAGGGCTTTGCAGAGAGATCCGCATAGTGCTTCTCAGCAAATGCACGATCAACACTGATAAGCTTCAGACCTGATTCAAATTGTATACATCCAGTTTCAGAAAAGGAAATAATGGAGAAATAAAATCTTATTAATCCCTACTCACAAAGCAATCCCAGCAGAGCAGAAAACATACAGATCTTTAACAACAAACTTCTAGACAAATAAAGATTTACTCAGAACCAGTACTTGACGTATCAGCATTAGGCGGCTGATATTTCAATTAAAACCCAACCACAACTGAAATAGGCAGCCACAACCCAAAAAATAAAACTGTCAAGTTCGACTAAGAACTACAAACTACAAAGAAATTCCTGTAGACCATGTTTGGCTATTGATTTGACAATTAGTTTAGTTATTGTGTGGAACAAATTCAATTCGCTATTGTTTTGAATGAGAGCTATGCAACAGAAGTTGGGACACAAAAACTGTAAGATTCCGCCTCTCAAGTCCTCGAATTTAATATATTCCTCTCTCGTGCAAGTTACTAAAATTAACCAAACAAGACCACAAGAAATATAATTGGAATAAGCCAGGTTAATTAGAAGAAGAATTACCTCTCAAAGTAAATCCTTTCTTTTCAAACCTGCTAATGATTTCACCAACCTTACCAAAAGGGAAAAAAAGGAACATCAACCGTTAATAACCATTTAAAAAGGCAAATGTCATTAGACAAAAAGCAACAATGAACAAATAACCCAAAAAAGAAAAAGAAAGAAAGAAAAGAAAAAAGCAAAAGAAGTAAAGCCTGGTTCTGGAATTTCTAATTTTCCATTGACCCAAAAACAAAAACTTTTCGATTTCTGAAACTTGGGTCTTTCATCCAAAGGTCAGCTCTTTCCAATTGTACATTTGACATGAAGTGTTATCATAGATTTCTAAATATGATCAATCTTTTATGCATATGATTATTTGATAACTTTGAAGTGTGATTTGAATAACAAGATTTAAGGAAATGGAAATTTTAGCCCACGTAACTTTAAAACCTAAGTGGTCATTCCTAATTTCATACTAAATTATAGCAAACAACACACATATCCCATCAAAAATTATAAAAACAGAACCCATATCTTAACTTTCGATCCAGTGGCATAATATAGGATAACCAGATCTACAGTAATCTTAAGAGGTATTTCCACTGAGAACGTGAAATGAGCTCAAAAAAATTTATAGCCCAGATTTTTAAAATAAATAAAATAATAAATTCAACGATACGAGGGATACTTACGAGGCCTCTTTGAACCCCATCAGGCTTGATCATGATGAATGTTTGCTCCATTATTGAGTTGGGTCTTTGAAACCTGCTTTTTTGAGGTTATGATATGGTTTCGAGGGGTACAAAGAAGGGAAAGCTGCCATGAGGTTACATATATATATAGTAGCCCAACCCTAAAGCAGGATTTCCAGTCCGATGCGAGAAATAGGCCGGAAAATGCGAAAAAGAAAAAAAAAAGACTAAAAAATGTGGGAATTTCCCAAGTATATCCTGCCAGAGATCAACCGAGGAAAATTTTACGATTGATTCGTTTATTTTAACGATCTTGAAACTGTAGTAAATAAGATAATTGACATCATATAAATACCGTAAAATTTTATTATATCTTTAATAAAGGGTACGATTAAAAGCTTGCTTTTTTTCTCTTATTTATTTTTTTTCGATTGGATCGACAGTGCACACTAGTGGACTTGCATGTTGTCTAAACAATTGTTAGTATAATGCTACCCGTAAAATTAGTGAATACTAATATAAGCATTTAGTCCCTACAAAATAGTCATCACCTAGATATATTTAGTTTACCATATTTGTATAACTTTACCGTATAAAAAATTAGCATATATTGAAAAAGTTAGACTAGTAACATGTAAAATTTCTCATATTAGCATAATTCAATTTATCGTCACGATTGAAATACTTTTATTGTTTGTGGAAAAAATCATGTAAAATGAAAGGTTGACAATTTTGATCATTTGGCTTGGTAAAACAATTTTATTATATTCTAGTGAAATCAAGCAACTAAGATATGTGTTTGAAAAAATTTAAATATGGATAATATGTGTAATTTTATAGGTCACCACATCAATTAATTCTATTTTATTGAATCTAATTAATTAAGAAGTTAAACCCTTCAAATAAATGTGAATATTGAATCAATTGATGTTTAAGACCTTTAAACTTGTATCTATAAACTTTTGATATGGGCTTAATGTATAAAAACCTAATTATTTTATTTCATATATTATAAGAATGGAAAACTAGTATGTAAGAAGAAATATAAAGACATGATCGGAATTGTGAATCTGATTTTTCTTTGTAGCAGTTAAGCATTGAGCTTTTTCGTGGGACTTATATCTATAAACAACCCAACCAAGTAAGGTAGGGTATCAATTATTTAGATAAGTAAGTAAGATAATGGAATTGTAGACGACTCAAATTTATACTTTCCATGGTTTTAGGCATTCATGTGATGTTTGTACTCATCACGCTGTACTCGTTTCATATTTAGTTAAAATTGTTTGTATGCTAATTAACTCTTAATAACTTGTTTGAACAGTAATAATGAACGATAAATATACTAAGTGGTAATTTACTCACTCCCTCATAATCTTCCTTGCAAGTTTCTTAAAAGCTAAACGAGTTAAGAATTGGGTATAGATTGCTCCTCTTTCCCTTTCAAAGTCTTAAAAAATTATTTCTAAAAACTAGTAGTAAAATAGTTGATGAAAGGCATAGAAAACATGAGGATTTAATAGTTAGCTCTTTTTGAAGTGAGAGGAGAGATGCATAGATGTATGTTTACATGTCTCGGATTGAATTCTAATTCATCTTATTTTATTTAATTTTCAAAAATTTTACAAGTGAATAGTCATGAATCCAATAAGTTTCAATATGAGTACATATACATACATGCATACATATATATGTGCAGGTTAAATAAGTTAACTATAAGTATAAAATAAAACATCTATGTGTGCTATACCGAGTGTAAACAAGTTAATTGCAAAATTTTTATTGATATAGATTGGGTAATAACTCGAAATGGAGAATAAGTGATGTTGTAATATTAAAACAAAAGCTAGAGTTGTATATTCAAAAGGTGTTAGAATGATTGTTCATGTAATATAATGGAAATTAATGAGAGAACTGTACTGCATCAAATACTATATTCACAATGGCCAAATGCATCCTATTAATGGAAGTTTCGAATGCAAAATTACAACTCATGTGGGGAGAATATCTTTTTAGGTTTTCATTCATAATTTGTAAATAAATTGTATAAGTATATATAATTACCCTCCCGAAGGCCTAACAAACAAGAGAAAAATCTAGAGACTTTTAGAATTCTTTAAACCATGGCATATGGTATTATATTTTTTTCTATTTTCATTTTTTTTTTTTTGCTTTTCCAATAAAATTCTAATTTCTAAATTTACTATTTGCATAATTCTAAAAATTTGAGTTAGCCTTGCAACATTTTCCACCCTTTAAATACCCCTATCTTATCAAGGGTAAAATAGAAAACTTAATCTTTATTTGCTTAGAGCACACAAAAGCTAAGATTTTCTTCATCATGCCAATCTAACGTGAACTAAATGGTTCAATTCTTACAATAGCAACCAACCATTCCCTTTTCCCTTTTCAAATGAAAATCTTAGGTTGAATGGTCTCTCCTTCTTGAACATGTAAACAAGTACAGTAAGTCTCCCTTTGTATTTTCCATTCAATTGAAGACATATACATGGCAAACTATTTTGTAAAAAAGAGTCACACTCAAACTAATTGCAAGAGTATAATTGCTAAATCCCATTTAGAAGATGCGATTTAGCTTTTACTAAATTCCCACCAAAATTGATGTATAAGTACAAAGAATTCGCATAAGAGGAAAGCGATTTAAAAATCGCAACATCAAAGTGTGATTTACAAATCGCAATATCAAGTTGCCATTTACAAAAACTCAAATGCCAATTATCTTTTTATGGTGCCTTAATGTTTATTGTAACAAAGAGTGTCATCTTCCATACAAGTTTAACTTTTTGAGTGTAATTGTAGACAAAGATGAAGACTTCACCTTCTGATAGACTATCGACCTTTGGCCATCTCACGTGCGTGTGCCTTTAAGGCCTTCAATCACTCGCTAAAAGAATTTTCTCTCATCAACCTGCCAAAGACGAGACACAGTGCGCTAAAGAACAATAGATGAATTATTTGATAACATAACTCAAGTATACCTTGCTCTGTGTGATCTCTTGTATTGTTGCTGAGAACTCATTTGTCAAGGCCTATCTCCCAAGTGACACAAGCTATCTATCGAGTGCTAAGAACTTCTTGCCAAGTGCTAAGACTTAGTCCCTATTTGACTCTTCCAGCCTACTTCTTCTACATAATGACATTCCTTAGACGTCTTGGCAATTCCAGATGTTGCCCATCCACAGTCCCCCACATCACGACCTAGCTCAGCTGTTACGCCTGAAAATTCCCTAGTACGGACCCTTTGACAAGTTGTCACCTGTCCATTTTTTTAACATTGTACTATTTTTCCTTTTTGTTCATCATTTTTCATTTTTGCTCCTTTTCATATGTATTAAGAATCTCTTTTCCTATAGTTCTTTTTTGTAATTTTCCTTATTTGTAATGTTGCCCTAGGGATTTAATATAAATAGTCCATTCTCTTTATAACCGAAAGACCTTACATTCCTTTCAGATATTGAATATATTATTCTTGTGAGAAATTCCTCTCTAAGTTCATTTTTCATACACTCTTATCTAATCTTATTAAGTAGCTCAAGATTAGTGACGGGTAAACCTTAGCATTAGCTTGTATGTTATATCAAGTAAAGTGTCAAGTCATATAGTATACATTAGTAAGTCATATCCTTCGAGCAACTTTACGTAAGCTACTCCATACAATTTGCTAACCTATCCATTTTACTTTCTTCGATATTTTAAAGGACCCATTATATTCATATCCTCTACAATAAGTCTTAGTAATTACTAAGCTCCTAAGCATATCACCTTCAAATGACGGAATTTGACATTTTAAAAACACATTATTAAAATGTGATTTTCAAATCACATAACACCTATGCGATTTCTTCACAACGTAGAGTTACGTAATCGCGCATGATGGAAAAAGCTAAATCACATCTTAAAAATGCGATTGAATAATGGTATTTAACAAATTATTTTGATCGTGATCATTTTTTAAGGAAATAGTCGACCCATTTCCCTCAAGCAAACACACTAATTACTCTACTTTATTGCATATCTCTTCCGTTCCATGTACATGTGCTAACCTTTTGACATAATAACACAAACCCCCAAGAACCCTACATGTCCTTTCTTCTCTCTAGTTGTCCATCGTACACACCCATTTCTCCCTCTCTCTTCAATCATACATGTAAACAAATACCCTAGACTTACTAATGATTTCTACCAATTTTCTTCACTATGAAACATTCTCATTTTACCTCTCTTTGTCTTTTTGAGCCACACATGTTTTCCCTTTACATTTCATATCATATTGATCATTTTCACTTGTCTTTCTTTTCTCTTTCTACCATCATCAACACCTAATAGTGTATTTCTTTTTTACCTATTGTGTTTATGACAAGTCTAGGGCTACATATATCTTCACCATTTATTCTCTTTTTTTCCATGACCATAACAGTTAAACCTACCTCCTCTTCCTTCTCTTTTGATAGTTCATCTTCGTCTTCTTCAATTGTCAAACCACCCCAACCCCTCCCCCCCACCCACCCACCCCCAAAAAAAAAACCCCTAAATCTTCAACACCATGCTTCAAATTCCCTTGCTCATCACTCACTATAGTATGCGTGTTCTTGACCAATCGTTCATCACCTTCCTCTACCAAACACAACCATTCAACTGTAACTTCATATCTATCCCCTCTATTAGACATCTATCATCATACATGGAGACTTCCTTCGCTTCCCTAGCCTCATTACGAGTTATATTATTTAAACCCTTGATGCTACAATTTCTTCTCTAGACACGTACCCTAACAGTTTGAAGTTTTGGTTACTCCCAACTATAACCTCTGTAAATTCCTTCCTAGCCACTGATAGTAGAGTTGGTTAACCACCATGTTTGTTTGTAGATTCATAAGTTGAATCGAAGTCGTCTAAAAGGTGTTTGAAGAAATGTCTTATTGAAATTTTACAACCTTAGTGTATGTAAACTTCATATCTTCCAAAAGTTTGCCTCTATTTGTATTCTTATCACTGACCTTACTGCTCTTTGTGAGAAACTTCCATATCCATGTGGAAATTTTAACTCTTCAAGATTCCCAAAATTGTTCAACAAACTAAGGAAGGAGTTTTTAGTGTCTTGAGAAGTTTGAAGATGTGGAGAGTCAAACATTAAATGATTATGGCATTCTAAAGGTATTCTTTCCTTAAATTCAAATGTTTGATTCCATTTCTTAGTCTCTTTTGGTTCTATGTAGAGATCACATATTTCCTCTTTTCTTGCTGTTGCAACTAACTCAGGAGGTTGTAAAGGTAGCATATCAACATATTGCTCATATTCTATAAAGCTCTAATTTAGATACCACTTATCCACAACACTAAGCTAGGTACTACAATCCTTACACACTTGACCAATTATAGTTTTGTCCATATAATAAAGTGATTTGCTCACTTCTATTGCTTTCTACTTACATCAATGGATCAGTCCAAAGATTTCATTAAGCTCGAATATTGCTTTTCTTTGGTGTTTCACTTTTAGATTGACAAGAGTAAAGGGGAAAATGGCAATGCCTTAATTTTTTGTTTGTGTGGATGTAGGTTTTGTCAAGTTGATTTAGATGTTGTCGTTTTCATATATGTCATGCTCATGCATCTTAAAATATGGATTGAAGATGATGATGGTGGGTAGGTGTTGTTTGTTGGTTTTAAAAGAATTTCGATCACAAGTGTTAAGAGTTCTGTATGAACCATTTAGTGTTAATATGGGTTTGTCATCGCTTGTGTTGATTGAGTATGGGCTTAGGTTAGTGAAAATTGTTAGTGGGGTGTTCTGCATGAAGGGTAGCTCTGCGAGTTGTGATGGCAACATAGATTTGCATTTGAGTCGGTTTTTAGATGTTTTTGAAGTGGTGTTTAAGTTAGTAGTAGCAATTATGGGTGAATGTAGGTTTAGAGATGTGTTTAGTTTTGGGTCAAAGGTAGAGTTTTGTAATTGTTAGATGTTTTCAAATTCATGTGTTTGAAGGTTTTGTGTGTACTATTTTGGATGAATACTGCTGTACTTTTGTAATTTTGTATGGTTTTGAATAGGTTGCGGTGATTTTCCCTTAAC
Source organism: Lumnitzera littorea (assembly GCA_024138015.1). Lineage (NCBI taxonomy): Eukaryota > Viridiplantae > Streptophyta > Magnoliopsida > Myrtales > Combretaceae > Lumnitzera > Lumnitzera littorea. Next base: position 10,033,028 of record JAMXBB010000001.1, on the reverse strand, counting down.
TTGGATTGAATTGAATGTACTTACCTAAGTTTGCAATAAGCTCTCAAATTGCCCTTTTTTTTTCTTTTTTGGTAAAGGGGGTAGGGGGTGTAGAACTCTTAGAACCTCTTCAAAATATTTTTTCATTCATCAATTCTATTCATCAAAATGCTCCTTCATAACTTGGTGAATTATTTCTAGCATCTCCTCTACTTCTGGGTCATTTCCATTCATGGTGCTCTCTTGAAGAAGCTTTCGGTCGAAGTTAGCCATAGCAAGTAGACCAATTCACTCTAATATCAGTTGAAGTGTGATGGATATCTTTCTTAGATTAATCGTAGAATTTCTTAGTAACGATAGCTTGAAATGGAGAAAAAGTGATGTTGTAATGTCAAAATGGAAGCTGGAGTCCTATATTCAAAAGGTTTTGGAATGATTTGTTGATGTAATATAATGGAAATTAATGAAGTAATTGTGTTACATCAAATACAATGTTCACAATGGCCGAATGCAGCCAATCAATGGAAGTTCCAAATGTAGAATTCTAAGACACATTTGGGGAGAATATCTTTTTGGGTTTTCATTCATAATTTGTAAATGGATTGTACAAGTATATGTAACAGCCCTCCTTGAGGCCTAACAAACAAGAGAAAAATCTAAAGACTTCCAGAATACTCTAGACCATGGCATATGTTGTTATATATTTTTTTTTCTATTTTTTTCCCCTTTTCTAGTAAAATTCTAATTTCTAAATATACTATTGACAAAATTCTAAAAAATCAAGTTAGCCCTACAACACATACATATATATACATACAAATTAAAGAGGTTATCTACAAGTTTAAATAAAATGTCTACATATGTTATACTTGAGCCTAAATAGGTTAATGGTATCATAGATAGAATCTCATGTGCTTTGGTTATGAGATGTGAGTTGTACAATGGGTGTTCACAACAAACGATGGCTTATAAGGATGCTACTATTGGGCTTTATTCATAGGCGTAACATTAGGAGGTATCAATGTTTTAGACTATTAGAGATAGGAGAAACCTACCTGATGATAAGATAAGATAGAACCAAGGTAGAACTATGTTTTAAAGTAAAATATTTAAAGTTCTAAAATGTATATTTATACCTATATGTATTAAAATAGATTGTACATATGTTATCTTTATGTACTTATTTACTACTTTACTATTCTTAAACCCTCAATACTATTATGTCCTTATCTAAGATGCTACATGTATCTTTAGGTGAATAATCAAGAGTACTGTGTAACGATCCAATTGAAACTCTTTCTATTGAAATATTGTCTACTTTAACATAGAATGCCATATGATTTTATCCCTTAATGCGACAGCTTCCTAAGAGGTTATTCATCTTAGGATTGACTTAATTTGAGCACATATAACTTTGGAATTCTGACGTACTTCGTCTCACTACACCAAAAAGTACCTCAATTTTTTGAATTCCATAGCCTAGCATTTAAGGAATGTTATAAAATCTATTAGTCCCATAAATATTATAAATTGATAATTCTCTAAAATCACAAACAAAACTAAGACAGTTTAGTAAATCTAAATCTATTATTGTTTTTTTCTCTTAAAATTTAAATCTAAGTAGATTTCATCTTAACTTTCTTCATTGCATTCAAAAACTCTAATGTCGTGCTCTTGAACTGAACAAAAAATTGTGAAGAGTTACTGTTGTGTATGCTTCCTTTCACATAATTAGTTCTAAAGGTACTTAATCATCCTTAACTTCATACTAAAGAAGATTTTCGTTGAATCTAAAAAGCATTCCTCAACATAATAAATTGTTAATCCATCAATTTATTAATACCTCCCTAAATTAATAAAACTTCATAGTTTCAACATTATTAATTCATAGATGTTTTACTGTACAACTATTAAATATTCATACAGTTATTGTTAAATTATTTGGTGATGTGCCTAGAAGCTAAATTATTACTAAGACTTACCATGGCAGATTTGAATTGAAATGGGTCCTTCGAGGTATCGAAGAAAATTATTGGGAAATGGTTCACAACCGAACAAGAATAGTTAACGTGAAGCTACTCGAAGGATGTGACTCACCAACGAACACAATATAACTTGACACCACACTTGATATGACGTACAATTTGATGTCAAGGTCCACCCGCTACTAATCCTAAGCTACTCGGCAAGATCAGATATAAGTATGTGAAATATGAACTTGGAGAGGATTGTCTCACAAGAACAGAATATTCAGTATTAAAAATGTAAGTTCTCTACGGCTTACAAAAGAAAAGGACTATTTATAGTAAGTCCATAAGGTAGCATTATAAATAATGAAATGACAAGAAAGTATATACAAAAAGGAAATTCATAGTACATACCAAAAAGGGTAAAAAGAACAAAAGACCAAAAATGGAAAAGTAGTACAATGTCAGACGAGGTTGATAGGTGGCAATGCAACATTGGTCCTATATGAATATTCTTTGAGTACAGCAGGTGAGAAGGGTCAAAATGTTGCGGCAATAAAGGGTTGAGACGAGAGAGATGGTAGCATGCCAAGAGAAAACTATTTAGCTGTTTCAGTGAGTCTTTTGTCACTCAGTAGAACTTCTCAACAGTGTTTGGTCGAATTACTCGGCACAGGGTCCTCGGTAAGGGAATGGTCGGCATCGTCACTACTGAGTATACCGATCAACGTACAGCAATTAAGAGAGCTTATGGAGTTTAGCTACATTCCTTCAGTATAAAATTTCTTATCATTAGTAGGTTACCGAGAAATAATTCACCAAGTGAAGGATTAGAGTCCTTAGAGTTGTGCACGAGTAATGGGACTTTTGGTCAGCAATTCATCAATTCCTCGAGGTTGTTGAAGATTTACCCTTAAATCTTGGTCTTCGTCATCTTCAAACACATACGGAGTTAAGTCAGTGACATTGAATGTGGTAGATACGCCAAGACCTTCGGATAGTTCAATCTCGTAGGCATTATTATTAATGCACCTCAAGATCTTATAGGGGCCATCCGCCTTGGGAGATAGTTTGTTTGTCTTCTTGCTAAGGAAGCGTTCCTTGCTAAGGAAGCGTTCCTTGTTAAGATGGATCCAAACAAGGTCTTTAAGGGCATAAACGATTCATTTCCTTCTGCGGCTTCCCAATTCCTTCTGTTGGGCTATAGTTTTAGCCAGTTGCTCGGCAATTCTTTGATGTAACCTGTGAAATTCCTCGGCATGCTGCAGGCCAGATTAACTCTCCTCTTGTGTAGTCGAACTGTTAACCAAGTCTAAGGGTAGGTTCGGGTTAAGTCCATAAACAAACTCAAATGGTGATGTTCCAATGGAGCTGTGAGTGGAGCGACTGTAAGCAAATTCAATGATGGGTAGACATAAGTCCCAATCACGAGAGTTCCTTCCAACAGGGGCACACAGGAGATTACCAACAGTTTAGCTGTTTGTTTAGGGGTGGCAAGAAGTACTGAACAAGAGCTTAATACCAAGCTTCCTCCATAAGTTCTTCCAAAAGAAGCTCGTGAATTTGGAATCACGATTGGACCTAATACTCTTTAGCACTCCATGCAATCGTACAATTTCATGTAAAAAGAGATTAACAATGAATAAAGTATCATTAGTTTTGAAGCAAGGAATGAAGTGGCCCATCTTGCTGAATCAATTGACTACTACCATGATCGAATCATGTCTTTTTGGCATATAGAGAAGGTCGAGCATGAAATCTATGCTTAGATCAGTCTACGGCCACTTGAGAATTGGTAAGGATATATATTCTCCATAGGGTTATTTCCTCCCTTTTGCTTACTTACATACCTTGTACCTCTCAAGTATTTGGTGCACATCCATCATCATCTTAAGCCAATGAAAGCGCTGCATCAATATCTTAATCATCCTCTTTTCTTTAAAATGGCCAGCTAGACCCCCGTCATGGGCTTCTTGAACCACTAGCTCCCTTGTAGAACCACTAAGCACGCAAATCTGCTTCTCCTTCATCAAGAACTGCATCAATATCTTAATCATCCTCTTTTCTTTAAAATGGCCAGCCAGACCCCCGTCATGGGCTTCTTAAACCACTAGCTCCCTTGTAGAACCACTAAGCACGCAAATCTGCTTCTCCTTCATCAAGAACCCCTCATTCAAGTAGAATATGTTTACAGCTCCCCTATCACTATACTTAGCTACTAAAGGCCCAAAATGTAGGTTATGCTCATATTGATAAGGTAAAGTGCCAAATCAAAGCACTTTAGCTTGTAACGTCATAATGATGGTATGACGACAAGAAAGTGCATCAGCTACTATGTTGGTGCTCTCCTTTTTATATTTGATGACATAGTAAAAGGTTTTTAAGAACTCGACCCACTTAACGTGACACCGAGAAAGCTTTTGCTACCCGCAAAGATGCTTGAGAGATTCATGATCAAAATAGATGATGAATTCTCTCAAGAACAAATAATGTTACTAGTTTTGAAGTGTACGGATAAGGGCATAGAACTCCTTGTCATATATTGAGTAATTCAAGGCAGCACTTCAAAGTTTTTTGCTGAAGTAGGTAATGGGTCGACGCTCCTGCATAAGGACAACACCAATGCCAACACCAGATGCATCACATTCAACCTCAAAAACCTTCTCGAAATCTGATAGGGTAAGTATTAAAGCAAACGTCAACTTATACTTCACATCTTCAAAACTCCTTTGAGCTTTTTTTGTCCATTTAAACTCAACATTCTTCTTGGTCAATTCAGGCAACAGTGCAGTTATGGAGCTGAAGTTCCGAATAAATCTTCAGTAGAACGAAGCTAGGCCATGGAAGCTCCTGACCTCGACTGCACTAGTCGGCGTAGGCCACTCATTAATAGCTCTGACCTTTTCCTCATCAACTCGAACTCCATTCCCTAAAATGACATATCTGAGGAATACAACCTCACTTTGATAGAACGTACATTTCTTCAGGTTGCCGAATAATTTCTCGACGTGAAGTATGTTGAACACCAATCTCAAATGTTCGACATAAACGAGAAGGTTAACACTATAGACTAAATATCGTCAAAATAGACCACAACGCATTTGCTTATCAATGTTCTGAGCACATGATTTATAAGTCGCATGAATGTATTCGACGCATTAATTAAACCAAACAGCATGACTATCTACTCAAATAGACCATCCCAAGTCTTAAAGGTTGTTTTTCATTCATCCCTTAGTTTCATTCGTATTTAATGATAGCTACTCTTTAGATCTATCTTCGAAAAGATGCATGCACCATGCAACTCATCGATCATGTCATCCAACTACGGGATTAGGTATCGGTACTTAACAATAATCTTATTGATGATATGACTGTCAATGCACATCTTCTATGTTCTACCTTTCTTTGGTACTAGCACGACTGGAACGGCACATGGGCTCATGCTCTCTTGGACATATCCACAAACTACTAACTCATCAACTTGCTTTTTCAGCTCGACTGCCTATTCAAGATTAAGTCTATAGGCGGGTCGATTCGACAGAGCTGCTCCGGGTTGAAGATCAATGCAATGCTCAATTCCTCTCAAGGAAGGTAATTCTTTCGGCATCTCGGCAGGGAAGAGGTCAGCAAGTTCTTAAAGTAGCTGCTGCACTTTTGTAGGTAAATTCTTGACCTCTCTAACCTCTAAGAGTCTCCTGACCAAAAGGAGTACATAGTCCTCGGCCTTGACCTCTTGTGCAAATTGAGCTTGGGAAATCACCAAGGACTTCCGTTACGGAGATTTAGCAACATTTTCCTGGGCTTCTTACACTTCTTTAGGACTCATAGGTGTTAATACAACTTTCTTCCCATCCTTTTGAAACATATAGGTATTTCTATACCCATCATATAACACTCTCAAGTCAAATAGCCACGGTTAGTCGAGTAATATGTGAGATGTACACATGGGATGGACATCACACATCACCTCATCCCTGTACCTATTACCAATAGTAATCAACACTTTGACTTGCTTGAAGATGTGTAAAGCTCCTTTCTCATTCAACCAGTGAATCTTATACGGCTTGAGGTATGGAATAATTGGTAATTTCATGGCTTTAACTACCCCTTATGTGATGACGTTGGTATAGCTCCCTCTGTCAATGATCATGGCACATAGTTTACCATTCACCCAACAATTCGTATGAAAGAGGTTTTCTCTTTGCTCATTTTCATTAGCCATAAAAGTACTAAGAGATCGCTGAACAACAAAGTAGTAGTCAGCTTCGCTCTCAAGGGGTATCTCAACCTTCTGATCTTCCTCATATTCTTCCAACATCCGATCGGTTGCCACTTCTTCCTCTCCTTTACTTGCACTTTCTACTTCAAATTGGGGCTTGTTTCTCTTTATGGTCATGACTCGGCGGTTTGGACATTGAATAACCACGTGTCTATAGTCAAGGCATTTAAAACATTTAATTTCTCGGGTTTTCCTCCCTAAACTCTAACCCTAGTCTCTTTAGATCTCGGGTTCCTTAGTCTTGCCTTTACCTCGGCACATAACTTCGGCGTTCCACCTTGAAACTGTTTGACACCCTGTCATTCCCTAGTCTACTTAACAGGCCAGTCCTATTCAGCATCATGGTTTGGTTACTCAACTTTCGGCTAGCTCGATTTCGCCGTTGCCTCTTAACTCTCTAGGCTACACCAATGGTTTCATCTAAAGTTATGAGGCTTTGCAATTCCATGATATGACCAATCTCAACTCAAAGTCCCAAGATGAACCATGCTATAGTTCGGGTCTCAAGCTCATCAACATCACATTGTATCATGAGCAACTAAAACTCTCGGACATAGTCATCTACAGATCTGTTATATTGCCTCAAGTCTTGAAGTCATCGAAAAGTGTCATGTTCATAGTATTCGGGAACAATCCTATTCCTTAGAACTCTCTTCATCTTGTTCCATGTTAGGACCTTACGTCGAGTCCTTAGGCAAACATTCTGTAGCTTCTTCCACCACATTGCTACATACCTAGAAAATTCTAACAGGGCTACTCTAATGCGGACAGCATCTTCATAATTATAAAAGTCAAATATCTTTTCAATCTTCTCTTCCCAATCCAGGTAGTTGTTAGCACTACTGGATTCGTTGAAGTTCGAAATTTGTACCTTAAGATGTTTAGTACCTCTTGTTGCTCTAAACTCTTGCTCATCAATCTTAGCATACTGGTCTTCTTCTTCTTCGTACTCTTCCACTTCGTCCAACTCTAATCTTCTCTTCGTAACTCTATCGGCACATCATAGTGGTATGTAGTTCACTGGAAAAGCTTTCGGAGCTCGCTCATTCATCTGCCTCTTCAACTTATCTCTCATTTCTCAGTTTTGCTCAGCAATTCTCTCATGCGATCTATTCTCTAAGACCCTATTTATTGAGATAGCTAAATTGGCCACAATAGCAACAAGATTTTGTATCTGCTCATCAGTAGTACATGGTGTTTGTTGGGTAACTCGACCTCGACCTCAACCACGACCATGAGCACCACTTTCTACATCGTAAGTCTCTCCCTGTATACTAGTATTTGACATTCCTAACATAAAATTTCAGTAACTACACTTCACACGAATGGCTACAATCACACACAGTATCTCAAATAGTAAACTGACTATTACTACACAACTCTTGGTCTCAACCTCAACCTCAAGCTCTGATATCAGGAATATATAATGTGCTTGGAAACTCAGTTATCATTAAGACTTACTGTGGCGAATTTAAACTGAAATGGGTCCTTCGAGGTATCGAAGAAAATTAAAGAGAAATGGTTCGTAACCGAACAAGAATAGTTGACGTGAAGCTGCTCGAAAGATGTAACTCACCAACAAACACAATGTGACTTGACACCATACTTGATATGACGTACAAGTTGATATTAAGGTCCACCCGCCACTAATTCTGAACTACTCGGAGAGAGTTGTCTCATAAGAATAGAATTTCAGTATTAAAAATGTAAGTTCTTTATGACTTACAAAAGAAAAGGACTATTTATAGTAAGTTCCTAGGGTAGTATTACAAATAATGAAATGACAAGAAAGTGTATATAAAAATGGAATTCCTAGTACATACCAAAAAGGATAAAAAGGACAAAAGATCAAAAATGGAAAAGTAATACAATATCAAACGAAGTGGATAGGTGGCAATGCAACATTGGTCCCATATTAATATTCTCTGAACACAGTAGACGAAAGGGGTCAAAATGTTGCAGCAATAAAGGGCTAGGACAAAAGAGATGTGGTATGTTGAGAGAAAACTATTCGGTCATTTCAGTGAGTCTCTCGTCACTCGGTAGGAACTTCTTGACAATGTTTGGTCGGATTACTTGGCATAAGGTCCTCGGTAAGAGAATGGTCGGCATCGTCATTATCGAGTGTACAGATCAACATACGATAATTAAGGGAGCTTAAAGAGTTCAGCCACATTTTTTCGGCGTAAACTTTCTCGTCATCAGTAGGTTGCTAAAGAGAATTCGCTGGGTGAGAGATTGGAGTCCTCGAAGCCGTGCATGAGTAATGGGACTATTGACTGTTAGTTGGTAGTTCATCATTTGGTGATCAAAGGTTAGATAGTAGGATCCAAGCAGTGATAACATAACTATGAAGATATTAATAGAAAAAGGATATGCGTTATTTAAAAGAGAGAAACATTTTCACTAATATTTTTCCATCAATGTTAAATCATCATCATCGCTTACTGATTGCTTCCATCAATTCTCGCTATCATGTACTGCTATTAATCAATATAAACAATGGGAAAATTATATCAAAAGGTATCAACATTTAGAGGTAAGTTCAAATAAATTATGAATAATTGAAAATATTCAAGTAAAATATCAACATTAGGTAAATTGGTTAAAATGAGGGATGTCGTTGGTGTACTATTGTAATGTAATTAACTTGTGCTTATGTATCATGTTATTCAACATGTGGTGCTGACAAAACTTAATAATTAAAAATAATAAAGAAAACTACTAAAAAAGTAAATAAAATTACAAATAAGTCTAAAAAATTAGAAAAATCCCAAAAAAATGAAACAAGATAAAAGTTAATAAATTTGTATAAAAAAAATAAAAACATAACTAAATGAAATTTTAGAGAATAAAAGTATAAATAAAAAATTTTTAAAAATTAAAAAAATGTACAAAAATAGGAAAAAAAAAAAACCCACTTTAGCTATCCTAAGGGCAAGGATGTTGGTCACCATCCACCCCATTTCCTTAGGGTAGTCAAAGTGACTACATTATTACAATAGGTCATGACCTAAATATTGAATCAAGTCAAACGACCTAAATATTGATTAAGGCTATAAAGTAGGTTTTGGATAGTAATTTTTTGAAACTTATTCTTATAGGATAAAGTACAAGTAAAAAGTCAGGGCACCATATACTTATCCTAGAACCTATATTATAAAGCATATGGGGTATGAATTCTAAGGTCCCTATCCCATAATTAATTAAATAAAAATTAATAAATAAAGTATAACCTAACCTATCGAAAACCTTAAACTAAACATTTATTAGTTCCTTACCTTCCATCTTTCATCTTTGGTCTTTACTCCATCGTTATTTTTTTTTCTACTCCTTCTTTATTTGCTAAATTTATCATTGAGTAAAGCTTGTTTTCTATAACAAAAAAGTTTTTTTTTTATTTTATATTTGACAAAAGATTTAATATTATTATTAGAGTGAAATATGATTTTCTTAACATATAAAGAGAATATTTTATTGATGTATGTATCTTAAGGAAGAAAAATATTTTAGTTTGACTTTATGTTTTATTTCGTTTTTCATGTTATGTCTTTATTTTTCCATAATTAATTGTTTGATTCTATATTATCATCATATCTATAATTATTGAATTATATAATCTTGTAAATTTTTTATTCACATTTTAATAAATTTTCAAGATATAGTGTTAAGTATGATGTTTACCATTTTCATTTTTTAAAACAGTGTATTTATTCCCTTAAATATCTATGCAATGTGTTACAAAATGAATATTTCATTTATATAAAAAATGTTTTGTATAATGCTTCCATGAAAATTCATCTATAATAATAATGATAAAAAAACCATTTGAGGAAAAGGAAAATTGGTCGGAAATATACCTCATTGTACTCCATTCATTAGCGTTATTTGAAAGATAAGCTAAATTGAGCAATTGCTTTTTAAAAAAAATAAAAGGATCAGGTTTTGCTTTATATTTAAAAAAAATAGCTATATTAAAATTTATAAGGAAAATGAAAAAAAAAATTATAATTTCTATAAGATATCATGTATCATGTACAATCTATAGGGTATAGCATACAAAGTGGTTCTGAGGTGTCATAAGGTAAAGCACGAGTAACAAAGTTTTGAAACCTATACCTATAAGTAAGGTATAGATAGCGTTTTATCTCTTAACTATTCCATACTCATTTACCCTTATTGAAAACCTATCAAGTCGCTATCAAGTTATACGACTCAATGTCACCCTTATTTTAAAAAAAAAAAATTTAATGGTAAGGGGTGGTTGGAATGGTTTTTTTTCTTATTTATATGCATATTTGCTTTTCAATTTTTTAGTTTTTTTCGTTAAAGTTTTTTTATTTGTACTTTTATTTTCTAAAATTCTATTTACTCATATTCTTATTTTTTTTTTATTATTTCTTTTATAAAATTATTAAATTTCGATTTTGTTTCATTTTATAGGGGATTTTTTTTATTTCCCTTCGACTCATTTGTAATTTTATTTTTTTAAACATTTTTCTTTATTATTTTTAATTATTAAGCTTTGTCGACATCATATGTTCAATACATCAACATTATATGTCAAATAATGTAACATGTAAACATAAGTTAACAATTTTATTAAGCACAAGTTAATGATGTTATAATGGCACACTAACATCATCATTTATTTGAATCAATTTACATAACGTTTGATCCTTTATTTAAGATTTTTCAAATATTAATCTCTTATTTAAACTTATTATAAAAAATTAGTAACTTCTAGTGTGATTTTTCCCTATAAACAATAGCCATTAAGTGATATGAATGGTTAGAAATATATATATATTAGATAAAACAAAAGCACCAGAACATTCTGCCGTATTTCATACAACAGATTGTACCTTAAAACGTTCTAAAAGCAAACGGTAAAAGATTGTTTCCGAAAAAAGGTTCCTTTTCCATATACACCACAATTCAAATTTAGATATTAACATGCCAGCATAATTTACATATTCATATGGCAATTTAAGTCATAATATGGATGCCACCCAACTCTCTTACAATGGAGTAAACCTTTTTTTATTATTATTTATTTATTTTTGTTTAGGGGGTGGGATTTTATTACTTGGAGAGAAGAATTCAAATCTACTATGCTCTGTTGCAAGACCAATGCTCATACAACAAAAATACAACAGCCTTAGTATTTTTCAGGAGACAAAACTGCAAATAGATTATGCAGCAACTCACACGCAGTTATGCTAACGGCAGCAGTATGCATTGCCCTCGGACCTGAAAATCTTTCTAATCATAGCCACCAATAGTAGCACTGCTGAGGAGGAGAATACATAGGAAGGCTAGAATCAAGGATGTATAAAGGATACCATATCGCTTACAAATACCATCTATTAAAATCAAGAGGAAGAGAGGAAGAGGAAAGAATTAAAAGATAAGGGGGAAAAAGAAAATGAAGTTCCTTGCTGACATAAACCATCCTATTACAAACCACATTTTCAACTTGTGGCATTTGTTTTACTATCGAGTTAATAGGCCATATGAAGGCAAATCTTCAAGACGAGTAACATCTTCAAGCAGGAGCTCACTTTCCAGCTGACGCCGAGTAGATTTCATAACAGCCTGCAGAAAAGGAACGGGCATACAGAATTTATATTTTATAAGAACGCAGAAACACACATTAGTCTTCAATAACTATTACAACCAACATGATATGACGGATAAATTAACTTCCAAACATGCAGAATTATTACAGAAGACAACACATAGTCCAAACTACAGAACATTATCTTAAAAATATTCTGCCCTAAGTTACTTGAGAACATGAATGATGCATTACAAACACACCAAACACATTGAAAGTTCAACTTAAAAAAAATTTTACAGCATTGTTATTAAAACAGTAAGAAGGGTAAGATGGCAGATAGGGATGAAGGAATCACTTTGTCTATCAAAAATGTTCTGCGGAGAAGATACTTACATTAAAGTCCATGTATGATGCACGCATGGCAAGCCATTGATGATCCATTAGCTTGAAAGTGATGCAGTAAAGAAGATCAAAGGCCGATTCATTTTCTGCCAGGGAAATGGACAGATATAACAAGTGTGATATAACAACATTGTCATCCAATAGTGGCTATCGTGCTTTACACATTATTTAATATAATATAATAATAATAAAAAAAAAAAGAAGCCAGGAACTTAATGCTTCCAAGACCAAGAGCAAACCAAGAGTTCCTGGTTTTACCTGAAAGGAACTTAAAAAAAATAGCTCCGGCAAGAGTCCTTGGTTTTACTGCAAAGTAAAATATTCAATCAAGAAATAAGAACAATGGAATTTACCAAGAAATCACTATTCAGCAAGCTCTAGTTTTATTTTTCGTCACTATAAGGCTGAAATTTTATTTCTACAGCTATCACGTGTCACGATAAAAGACACCGCCACTAGGAAATGACAACAGCACAACATAGATACTGACAGAGGTGCCTTAAGGGAAAGTGGGGAAAACCTGCTTCAAGATCAAGCATTTGGATAAGCATAAACGTGATGTTCACTCCAGCTACAGCAAAAGGGTATTCCCACATTGATCGGTCCCCTTCCTGTTTTCTAAGAAGATCATGGAAGGATTTCTGCATATTATTGTACCACATATACAAGTCTTCAGAAGGGACAATGCAAGAACCGGTCATGTATACATGTATATAAGAAAGCAGCGACACATGCACATTGAAAAATTGCACACGGTAAGGAATTGCACCACTTGAACTTGAGTGTGTGTAGTATGCATGCATAGCGGTAAAGAATATAAGGAAAGAGATAAAACAGCAACGCAAACAAGAAAGAAGAGAAAACATACTTTACCCTACCCCCCCCAACCAAAAAAAAAAAAAAAAAGAAAAGAAGACATAACCATAATAAAGTATTTAACTCCACCAAAGGCACTGGACCATGCATGCTTGAAGTGGGTTGATATAATTTAAGTCAACCTCACAATGAACTCAAGCATGCAATTACACATAGGGAGGAAATGCAAATGCTGTATCATCTCAAGGAAAAAAATAGAAGCATTCTCCAAACTATTATTTTAAGACACCAACACACTTCACCATATAAAAAATGCTAGCAGAATGCACTCAAAGACTGCCGCTAAACCAATTAATACCTTATGTTACAGTATATTAGTTCTTTTGGGTGAAAAAGCATCCTCTGTCAAGTACAAAGAAATTGAGGGAAAGATACCCAAAAAGAGAAAAAGAAATTGTGGGAAAATAGGGGAATATGAATCAGAACACTTCTCTGCCATCTTTGGAAATTAAACTAAAAAAGGAAAGCAGGAGGAAGTGAAGGGAAACTAGAAGCAAATTTGCATATTACACAACCTCGGAGGAAAGGAAGGAGATAGGAGTGCAATACATAGGTCATATGAATATCCAAAAATTGTCCTCATCGAAAATTTCCAAAATGTGAATAACAGGGACATTTTTGTCATAAATTTTCATTTCCTTTAAATCCTTTGCATAACTACAAAAGAACTTGTGTTTCCATTTGAATCCAATTGTTAATATACAATGAACCAGCATCCCTAGCAGCATATCTATTTTAGATATCTTGATGAGTTTATCAATACCTAAGGCATGTAACTTTCTTTATTGTGTGTATGATGGGAACGAATGGAATGCGGACCAATGATCTTTATTCCAAGTTTACTAAACCAAATCTCTCTTAAGTTATTTCAAATATTGACCAAACTCCCTAGGACCTATCTCTAACTCAAGGAGTCAAAACCAAATAAAAAGTGAGCTTAGTTTACTATATGTAACCAATTTAGCCATTTCTACAGCTACAACTTTTTACCTTCAAAAGGCTTTCTTTCAGCCAAACAAACTAATAAGAGAATAGTGTGGATGGAAATTGTCAACTCCCATAATCCAACATCAAGGTAGCAAAAAGTGATGATCATTTAGTATAAACTAGTAGATTAATAGATCTAACTTCCCTTTTGGATAATTGAATAAAGATAATAAATAAAGTAGAAAACAAAAATATACCATATCATAATAATAATTTGAACATTAGTACACAAACTAATTTCTCCATACAAAGAAAGAAAAACGACCTGATTTTCCACTCATTAAAGAAAATGTTAACAGACTAGTGTCAAGAGACCCCTATAATTTGAATGAATTTGACCAGTCTCATTTAGTGCAAAAGTAATGGTGAATGAGTGATCATCAATAAGCTCAAATTTGCCATACCAAGGCATTCCATAAAATTAGGTCTAGATGCAACAACCAAAAGGGAAAGAAGAAGAAGAAGAAGAAGAAGAAAGAGCCATTTACCTAATAAGAAAATATTCAAATTGCTTCCATTGGAAAAATTATCTTTAAAGTGCAGAGTATTGCTAAGGATATTTTGCAAATTACTCCCACATAAATCAACTTTGTTATTGAAGTGGGAGGGCAACTCCAAAAAATTCTATTAAGTAGAAATGCTATTTGTCCTCACAACAAAATTTAGTAGGCAATAAGTATATCAAGTGGAGAATGCAGCAGAGCAGTCCTGAGGACATACCGGGAAATTCCTTGCAAAGAACAACAAATTTTCCAAGGAAATAAATCCACCACCCCTGCATAGGTACAATATATAGAGAAAGTTCAACATAACGGAAACATACTAGCAAATGAAATAACAAGTAAGGAATAATGTTGCCCGCTTACCGAAAGTCCGTTGATGGGTCCTTGCCTTGCCAACCCATTTCCTTCCACTGCTCAGATATTAGACCATGAAATTCCTCCTCAGGAAAAGCAACATGCCACAAGGCCTTCAGGGCTTCCTACAGTTGACCAGATATGTATATGTGAGAAAGGCTTTTAGGGGAGGTGAACATTTGATGAATGGATACAGGAGATTTTCTTATTTCTCTTTTGCCATTTCCTACAGCTTGTTAAGTTCGAGAAATAGACCTGGTGCTCAGGAAAAGAACTGTCATACTGGACATCTATACGGCTCTGTAGCCTCTGCAAGCATTCCTCCTGACAGCATCATAAACAAAGTTCAAGTATGTACAGACTAATCAAAAAGGGCAAAAAAGGGAATAGAGAAGCTAGACAACAAATTGAAATGGAGAGAGAAAGATATCAGGTTGAAGAAGCTGTAGTAGGTACCAGATAAAGAATGAGACAGGCAGATTTAAACTGAAAGCAACACATACTGCAAGCAACATAGTTTCAAAAAGCAATGCATGGATAGCTTTCCCTTTACTGGAAAACCCTTTCAAACTTTTATCGCCAATGTTTAGGTTAGGCCATCCAGATAATGTTACACTTATGCAAAAAAGAAGCATAAAAAAGCATCCAAGACAGATTAAAACATATCACTCAAGCACAATCGTGCAGAGAGATATGGAGTCTCCCAGGTAGCAAAACTAAAGATGAGTACCTGGGCCGGAGTCAAATCAAATGAAGGACGGGCATCACTCTCTCTTCTCTGTGCACAAACACAAGACAAACCTCGGCCTATCCATGCAGCAGATCCTGCCACAACCTCAGCTGTAACAAAATGAAACCATCTAAGGCTAATAACAAAAGCACTTTCCGAGTCTCTATATGAAAGTATCAAAATAAGTTTAAAAAACCTTTAATTTACTACAATAAATTGAGAAATATAAAAACGTTGATCTCTTTCCTTTCTTTCAATATGGAAATTATGAAAGTCAAACGAAGTCCACCTGCTTTTAACACAAAGTTAGAGATTTCTAATGACATATTACCTCTGTCCAACTCTTATGTAAAGATGCCATTTGCTAAGCATCCACGCAGAAAAGTACACATAAGATTATATAAAAAGGCAGATCAGTAAATCTTTTCCAGCATAAGATCATTGTGTCGGTTCAGAATGCTAGCCATCACGTCTATAAAGCAACAGATGAAGTTAAGAAAAAGAAATTCAAACACAGAAATCTATAGATAAAAGTAGATGCGGATTATAAAAAGTTATAAAGCATTCATCCAAATATTTCGGGAAGAATCACACTATTCAAGCAACAAGTAATGAAAAAGAGAAGAGAAGCATTACAAAAAAATAAAGAAAAAACAAAACAGTAAAAATATCTACAAATAATAGCTGATAACAGATCAGCATAAACCTCATCTAACTCTGGATAAATCTGAACAAGTCAAAATCACAGCTCATATACGGATATCAGTCGTAATTCATCCACTCATTTCTACGAAGATATTAAATTAAGAAAAAAAAATATATCAAACAACTAATAGAATGAGATTGCAAAGTCTACTAATCGAGGCATATTGAGAGCACGTAGTATCCAAACATAGGGACGCGGTCTTCATCACAAAGCAAAAACTACGCTCAGCATCACGAAGCATTTAGCCACTATTCACCACGGAAAATTAAAAACGATTCATCTAGACTAACACGCTCACAGGAACTAAACTCTTTCGCTCATTAAACTTAAACAGAGATCGGTTGCTCGTAATACAAATAGTCCCTTCGAAAATTCCATGTATCCATATGGAGGAAATGGTGTATGTGAGGAGGAGACCTGAAGATGAATGACAGGTGTTGCCTCTATCAATGCCTTGGGAAATCCTCCTAACAGCGACAAACGAACCTCCTCTGTCATCCATATGAATATAATGCGTATCCTATTCTTATCCTCTACAACAGTCGCTTCTAGAATTCAACAAAAGTCCTCCAAAACCACCATCAACAACAGCTTTATGTCCTCTCTTCCAAATCCCCAACCAAATGCGAATGGAACAAATCACCTAAACCTCCTCAACTGGGAGGGATAGAATTCACGAACAGGTGTAGATCGCGAAACGAAGGGGAAAAAAAAGCATGAAGGAGATTCTTCAGAGGAATAATGGAGAGAGATTGTTTCGGAATGAGGTCAGAGGCAGTGGTGATAGATAAGCAAAGCAGTTAGGGTTTCGAGATCTGCGATCAGGAGTAGTCCATCGAGACACAGAGTCAGTTACAGAGAGCTGTCTTTTTTTTTTTTTTTTTTTTTCTCCTTCCTTTTTTTCTCCCTAACTCGCTCTCTATCTCTAGTAATGAAACGAAACGGCTCGTTTCATTTGTAGATCGTGTGTGATGTGTGGGAGTGTGTCTTATTTGTTACACAATTGTTTTTGGCATGCACACATGACACACTCTAGTGGATGTTTGGGAAAGGCGAGAAGGAAAGAGAGAGAGCGATTTTTCAGAGGAAAGCGGAGATTACAATATCGGAAAGGTAAATTTAATAATTATTATATTGTTTCGGTTCCATAGAAGCGGATTAATATTTTATCAAATATTAATCGACCAGCATTATCAATTTTACATATAATTAACTAACTATATTAATATTCCAAAAAAATAATTCAAACCTAATCCATCTCGATAAAAAACCAACATTCGTATCATCATATTATAATAACCTTTATGTATCTATCTATATTTGAAAAAAAAAATGCTTAAAAAATTACAAATAGAAAAGAGCAACTAACCATTATAGATGTTAATCCCTAACTTCATATCTCCGTATATAACATTAAGAATACCTCTAAAAGGGGTAGATCAATATTTGGGGTAGCTAGTAAGGTGTTTATATAAGCATCATTTTGAAAATAAGACAAGAGTCAAAGCATTGATAAATTGTATTAATGATATAATGAATTATATCAATAAATTGGAGGAAACTATTAAAATAGTAGATTGTTTTTCTTGCTGCATAAACTTTATGAAATTTAGATATTTCAAAAGGTTTGAAAAGGAGTTAAACTAAAAATTTGTTTTTTTAGGTATGTACAAGAGTTGGTAAAGTTTTTACATCTATAATTATATACCAAAACCTCTTACAATATGCTATAATTCTTATTATTCACTTTGTATTGGAGATATTCAATAAAATTGGAACGACACTTTGTACTTTTATAAATTTCTTATATTTCATGAATGTTTCAGTAATTCCGCTACAAATCGCATAGGAGCTACCATATTTAGTATTAATTATATTAAATCGGATCCCGTAATTGGTGCGTTTAGTACTTTTATTTATTTCTTTAGTATCTTATTTTACTAAAAAAAGCTTTCCAAGATAAACATGTAATACTTGAAAGAGTATCTTTTGATAAGCTACTTATTAATTGACTATTCTACGTAACCCATCTGATTCAATCTAAATAACCACTTAGTATCAATATTTTATTATATGATTTCATTATTTTGTGATTTTTTTTTTAATTTTTGTTTGTTGCCTTGTAATTTTTCCTTTTCTTTTCTCTTTTATGATCAATATTTTTTATAAATGTTTTGCTTTTTTTAGATATTCATGTTTTCTTTTTTTTTTTTTCTTTCCCTTTGCCATAACATGAATGTGCATAGTTTGATTTTTACAGGTATAGTTGTTAAAATCACGATTTCATCTATGAGATTCTACAAGTTTACAATTTTAGGAAGTTTTTCCGAGTTAACTTGTATATAAACTCTTTTTCATATAGAAATTTACGTTTTTAACTAAGTTTATATATAAATTGGATAAAAACTTACGTATTTGTTCGAGTTTACTAATTTTACATATTTAAATTAAGTAAGCTAAAGAAAAAATACAACTAAGTTTTTACAAACCATCAACTATCAGGTATTGCATTATTTTTCTTATCCTATTTTATTTTTTTCTCTTTTTCTCTCTCTTAATCGATTATTTTATATTCATAGTGTTCCCTTAGGTTTTAGCTTTAATAGTAAAAATTATAAGAAAAACTATATAATTTAGTTTATAGTATCAATAATTAGAAATGAGTTGAGATATTTGATTCTTTCTAGTTCATTTTTTTTTTAAAGAAAATAATGGAAAAAATTTAGTTTTGACTTTGTTTGTTCTTCCATATATGTTTAATTATATATTATTAAGCATTTTTTATGAAAAAAGAACTTAATCTCTTCATTTTTTTTAATTCTATCATGTATTTCAGGTTTTTGATGATTATTATAAATATCTCCATGGTTTTTTAAAACTATTTTATATAGTTTGTAGAAACTTATATTTTTACGTTTCAATTTTACTAACCTTCTAGCGATTCTATATATAATAGCGAATTTGACAACCTTACAGGTGATTCCATAAATAATCAAGAGTTCTTAGCTTAATCTTACTTTGATTGCACACTAACACATATCATACACCACAAAAATATACTTCATTAATTTGGTAATGTTACATTGGACTAATAAATAATTTGTTATTATAAGTGTGAACCTAATATATGAGATCTCTAATCACATAGGTCAGATCACAATTACTTATGGTAACTCAAAATTAGCATTGATTTCATTACCCTGGATATTTAAGTAAGTTTTCTTTGCAAAGGTTTAATAAGAAGATTAGCCATATTTGATTTGATATCATAAAATTCGAGATGAAAACACATTGTTTCAAAAAAATTATGATACATAATGTGTCTATCTTATCCATCTTTAGGCGTATATTTATATGTCTATGTATGTATTAAGACTTGACAATCACATAAAGTATGTAAGGTTTTCATGTCACTTAATCTCATACACAATTAGATTTAAAACAATGATATTTATTGATCGTATAGAAGACTAACTAAGAAGTAGGGTTAGATTATGTTGGGCTTTACCTCTTACTCTTTGATACCTATAAAAAGCCCCATGTAGACGAGGCTACAGGGGCTCTCTAATGCTCAAGTTAGCAATGAGGACCAAGAGAAGGGAAGGCGATCATTGGAATCTAAGTAGACCGTACTCACCTAATGTGTGAGTGTTGCTTCTATTGTGTAGTGAAAGGGGGGAAGAGGTCTAAGAGTGATAGATAAAGAAAAGGACTTAGAGGAGCTAGATCTCATTCGCCCCCATATTTGTTCCACCTAACACCTTTTATGTGATTTACCTAAACATGTGATGATCAGGCATTCGTTTGTATTAGTCGTCGACAGATAGTATGCTCTATGGTAGGTGATAGAGCTTTATTACAAGTAGTACACCGTGGTTGACAGAACCACCAAATTTGCAGTTTAGTGATTTGGCAAAGGTAGAGGTATCTGACGCATCGGCCATACTATGGATGTCAAACGCTCATTAATGAGCTGCAATAGGTTGTAACCATTAAAGACCAAAACTAGGTTAAAGCACTCATCAAAGGTTAGTCAATGCTTGATGGAAGGAGTTAACCTTAGAGCTTACCCTAGACGATTGGTAGGCATCTACTCATTGGTCGGGGACTATTTTGTTCGATCATTTGTCATGTAGCTTGTTAGGCACATCGCAACATGGAGGAATCGGTTCGCCCTAGTTTGGCCTTCTTCATTAGCATGAGCCTGTGGACTATAAGGGTAGTTGTAATGTGACATACAGAACTGTTGCCTATTCGAGTGCTTATTGGTATGTACCTTGTGATGGGCTTCAGTCATTAAGCCTTAGGCTAAGCAAGAATTGAGTATCAATACTTGTCCCCTTACTCTCATCAATGCTTGAAATGTGAGAAGCGTAATCTAAGTGATGTGAGCGGACTAAGGCCTATCCCCTTAACCAAAGATTCAGTCTTGTTACTTAGTTTGTAACGAACCAATTTCTTGTCCTTTAGCTTACTGCTTTTGTTGTTGAAGTGATTGTTGCATTGCTTGATGTGCTATTATGGCTATCATTAGGAAGTATGGCGTGCATTGATGGTCTCTTATAGAATAGCCGTGCAAGTGAAGTGGCCCACTATTAGGCTACATTACGGATCCACATGCTAGGATCAATTGGGGCCTTGGGCTAAAAGAGTGGGACACATGGATGGCTATAGCGTAATGTACGTCCTATCATTGGTTTATGCTCTAAGAGCAAAGAAAACCATTCACCTTCCTAACTAACTATATAAAGGGTGGCCTAGGCCTTCACTTTTCACTTGTCTTATTCACTTAAGGGAGACTCTACTAAAATTTTGTCTTACGAGCCAATTACAACTTCCTTCTTATTTTTTTTTCAACTTCTTGTGATGGTTGATCAAAGTATAACCAATAGTCGGGGTGAGTCATCTCATCCTTTTATATTAAAGGAGGTATACGAGGGTTGTGATAGCTCATCCTAAATAAGGGGTAATAGCCCTACTATCCCCGAAACGACAATGGGGGAACTGGCGGTGATTGTAGAGGATGAGTCGATAATACTCTCTTCAGAAGAGAGGAGGGAGTGTGCATGAGAGCATTGACGCGACACATACTAACCAGATAGCGAGGAGGCCGATGTTAGTGAGTTCTTGTGAATGACAAACATGAACGATCTTGCATGTACTTGTGTTTTGTATACATCAAGTGAGAAGAAGCTGAGGTTAGTCTGCCAAGTAGTAAAAGTAATGCCTGGGTGGTAAGTAGAGGAGCTACAGGAAGGGCAGGGGGCATTCGAGATAAGGGATGCTCGATCGTTTACAATGTATACGAAGTCATTTGGGCTTCATTTGTGGCTTCCCTTTTCTGAATTTTTGGTATAGCTCTTCCAATATTTCAAGGTCGCTCTAGGTAGCCTAAATGCGAATGCATGGGTTTAGCTGCTTACTTTTGAGGCACTGTGTATTTGGCAGTTGCGGTGACCGACTGTACAACTTTTTAAGCATTTCTTTTTTGCGAGGAGGTTCCCCAATGGGTAAGTTTACATTGCTACTTGAGGTACAAAGTTAAGCATCATAGATAAGCCTCCTAATAAGATGGAGGGGTGGAAGGAATCTTTTACTGTATTTGTGCCTTACATCTTCTTAGATTCCCAATTGAGTGGAGGTAGCCAATTAGGGGTATGACATTGAAGGAGCTAGGCGAAGAGGACTCAGTGGCTAGCATTGAGCTACTGAATTTGGCAGGCTGGAAGAAGCTTAAACCCTTGTTAAATGTGAAAAGTATTAGAGCAGAGCTTCGCTATTTTCAATGGAGACAGGTATTTGTTTTGTTCAGTTGGGGAAGGGTGGCTGCTTATCTATCGTACCACGTTGCCTTACTATTAGAGTGGGGGACATTGGGCCACTCGTCTTCGATACTGTAAGTTTCTTGTCTTAGTTTTTCTAAGTAATCTACTTGTTGTTTTGCATTTACAAAGTTAGTGTTGATAAGTTGATGGCAAAGATGCTCACCATGTAGAGCAAATAGATGGAGAGTGCTATAAGGCCTAAGAAGAGGAGGAGGCCCGAAAGGGAGTAGGAGGGGGAAGGGGAGGCCTCACGTCATCCCCTAAAAAAGTTTAAGAAAAAGGGGGGTAAGTAGTAGACTCTTCTTGAAGTTATCCAGCAGGTAAGAGGCTATGGATCAATAGGAATGCCTATGGGTATGAGGGTGGTTAGCCTTGTCGCATTTGATGGAGGGGCTATTATGGGATCACAAGCTAGGGTCATTAAAGTGGAGCCTAGTCTTATGGTAGCAGGTGCTCGAGTGGAAGTGGATCGGGCAAGCTCAAAGCGAACACCAGAAACCGCCACCTTAATAGCTATTGAGATCTCCAATAACGAGACTGTTGAACCTTTAGTTCGTTGAAGTAAGCAAGTAGCTCCTGCACAACCTACAAGTCGGCCTACTTAGAGGTTTGAGCAACTTAGTACACGATTTAGGCAATTTATTGAGGGTCGTAATGAATTAGAGGCCTCCATAGTGGTGCTGAGGAGGTGTAACGAAGTAGGTTACTCATGTACTTTCATTGAATTACTTGTTTTCAACTAGATCACTGATCGTTGATTATCTTTGTAGTTGTACTACTTACTAGACTTCATTCTAGCCGACAATCACCAAGTTCTTTTATCTGAGGGAGAGCAAGCAAGGGCTAAGGTAGAGAGGCTCTATAAGGCACTAGAAGAAAAGGAAAAAAGTATGTAATGACTTAGTTGTTGTGCTTAAAGACTAGGAATGCTAGTATAGAGAGATATCTGGTTAGGTAGACCAACTAAAGAATGAGTTGAGAAAATCTAAAGAGTCTAGCAAGACCATAGAGGGTAGGCTAGCTGCCGAGCTAAGGGCTAGGAGTAAAGAATTAGAAAATGTGTAAGTTGACTTCGACCTGAGGGAGGCTAAGATTTTAAGGGGTGTGTAGCTTTCTAATGAAGTTAAGCACAAGATTTGTATCACGACTTTGGAGGACCCCCTGATCAAGAAGGCTGTCACCAAGTTTAGTTATGCCATGGCAAAGGAGGTAAGGAAGCAAGTCTGGTAAAACATGTCAAATGCCAAGTTATCCTTTTTGTATTGGCTGAATGAACTCGAGGTTGCTACTAGGAGTGGACTGAATGGCGAGTCATCAAGAACTTCTAGTAATAGCTTTAATACAGACCTTAGGTAAGTGGGTGGTAACGGCGAGGTCAAACAAGGGCTAGAAAGGCAACAAGAGTAGCAGCAACAACAACAGCAAGTCGAGGGGGCTTAGCAGTGTCCTTCTGTTTTAATTTTTGTAGTTAGCTCAAGTGATGTATGCCCACTTTGTAAGCTTTTGTCTTGTATCTTTCGGTGGGTAACTAGGATGCCAACCCCTATTTATGTAATTTCTTAAACCTATGAATGAAGTTCTATTGTCGTTCTCTAAACTCATGCTTGCATTTTTCCTAGTCGCAATTTCCTACCTTCATTTTGTATTTGTATGTTCGAATTCAAATTGTTTTTTCACTAAGTCTTTTTGTTAGAGAGGGTCTTTGTGGAGCTAAAAATCCCATGTATTACTTTGTTAGATCATAAGATTGGTCGAGCCCTATCTCCATGAGTTGGTGATAGTTGATTGCTCCTTAGGGACGTATTCGTTTTCCCCATGTACTAGTGCCTTATACTTATCCTTAATTTCGCTTAAGTGCTCTTATTTTGCTATGATGTTTATTGGGTCACCAAGTCTCTTTTCTTTCAAGTAGATAATGGCTCTTAAGGCACTTATAGGGGCTTATGTTAAGTAAAGGCAAGCATCAAAGAGCGAATCTTGCAATGATGTCAAAGAATCTCCTTGGAAAGGGGATTTTAGCATGGTGGATTTCTTTTTAACACACGTTATCCATCCCGTAAAGTTCATTTCGGGGTAACATGTTCATGTAGTAGGTAGAGTGGCTCGGGTAGAGTGCCTTCCAAAAGATAATTAATGTCTATACAGCCCACTATTAATTCTAAAGGTGTCGCTTGGTTCCTGATACTTTGAAGTTGCGTAATGATTCATATGTGCATGGTTAAGGGTGTCTCATGAACCCTATATAAAGGGTGCGTGGGTCCTTGTTTCCTTATACTAATTACCCAAAGAACTTTAGTAAAGTATTCTTGAGAGCTTCCATAAGTGCATCCAAAGCAATAATGTTACATGATGGTGTACTCAAGCTAGGGAGATAGTTGTTCTTTGATCTTCTCCCTCGGGTTATGATCGTGAGAAGTGGACAGCTGTTCAACAACGATGGTTGGATCACAAGCTATGACCGGAGGCATACATCGTTTCGGGGTCCTGCTCTCTTTTTGTCCCAGTGATGTCGGGCAAAAGAGGGAAGGCTCAAGTATAGCTGATAAAGATAAATTACTCTACACTTTCAAGACGTATTTAGGTATAAATTATTCGTAATTGTGATTCAATTCTTAAGTTTTGGTACTTAATTGTGTAATGCATTAATTTCAAATGAATCATAAGTAAGAAGATGAAATTTACACAAGAACAGTAACTTTTCAGGCAATCACGAACATGAGGAGAAGAAAACCTTAAAGTAGAACTAGGATTCACTCCATCACGAGTATGATAATGAAGCATTAGAATGGCTAGTACTAATCACGCCCACCATCATGGGCGTGATTGAGGAAGTAATGTTGTTTCCCCTATCATTTACGGCCGTGATTGGTTAGCAAGAGGATCATCACTCCCTTGATCATAGCCCTTGATCATAGGTGTAATGAGATGTAATGAAGCAATGAAGAGTTCACATCCATTGTTACGGCCGTGATTAGTGTAGATTTTTGTTTTTCGAGATTATCACACCCGAGTCACGAGCATGATAAGAGTGAACACAACTATTCTTCTTCAACTTTTTCACACGAACTAGTACGTGGAATATGTCTTAACATTAGGTGGTTTCTTGAAGTGGTATAATTCGAGTCATTTGATGAGTCAAGTATAAATATACCGTGACTTATAGATAGATACGAAAGAGAGAACACCAGATAGAGATATAACACTAGATTAAGAGAGAATTACAACAGAATGAATACCATCAAGAAATACAACAAATAATTAGAATTCAGACCATTAAGTTTTCTTATTCGTGTTCTTAGTGTAATGATATTATAACGAGAGTTTTATGTAACATTCTTCACTAACTTTGAGAGAATTGTGAAGAATCCAGTGTTTGTATACTATTGTATCAAAATCCAGTGTTTGTATACTATTGTATCAAAATCCAGTGTTTATATATTACCATAGGCTACTAACCTATATAGGGCTCTAGGTAGTCCCTTCCAAGCACTGTCCCATATGAACATAAGCAGGCGAAGGCAACCGTGATAACTACGATAGTAGAAGGGGTCTTTTCTCTACCCTTACTTAAAGGTCGAAGGGCTTGTGGGATTCCTTTAGTTCACAAGTCCTTCTAGTTTACTTTGGGTGCAAGATAGACGTTCTTTGTTGTCAACAGGGCCTAAACAGCTTGTCACTCTAAGTAAAGTAATTGGATCAATAGTCTTCACTACTTAGAGGTTAAGCATTGCTAGGAGCTTTACAATTCATAGCTTAGCCAAACAGGACTTTAGGGATGTAGTCATAATGTGAGAGTTAGTTGAGTTAAAGTTGAGACGAGCTCTTCTTAAGGCAAAATTCTTAGAGCAAGGAGTTAAGTCAATGTTAAAAGTAGTCGCTCAATCAAAATGAGTAACTTTAGCATATAATGTGATTGTATTATTTTTCTTTTGATCTAGCCAGGCTTGATATGACAACCTACGAAACATTGTACTCCATTTGATAAATGAAATAAAGTCCTTATGCTTTCAATCATCACTTCGCTGAATGATTTACTTTTCTTTAGCTTTTGCTCTTCAATTTTACATTGATGACTAGTATGAAAGCATTCTTACATGCATATACGATCGAAGATGAAAGATTGACTCATACTCTGTAGCATTAGGCCGATCAATGCTTGTGTGAAGCATTTATGCAATATGTGCAGGAACTAACTTAGGCAAAGCTTTGGGACATATTGACCCGAGGCTGGGGATTGATGTAAGGAATGACTTGCAATAAGCTTAGGGATAAAAATTGACACAATATTGATGCGTTGATGTAGATTAGAGCCCTAAGACAATGCTTATGTCATTAGTATGAGGATTGACTTAGGCGAAGCTTAAGGATGAAAATCAACCCAAGATCGATGTATCAATGTAGATTGGAGCCCTAAGATGATGCCCGCATCATTAGTGTGAGGACTAACTTAAGCAAAGCTTGGGAATGAAAATCAACACAAGATGAGGGGCTTAATGCATATCAATGCCTTACGAAAGTACCTACGTTGTTAATGTAAGGACTAACCTGAGTGAAACTTAGGGATAAAAATTGACCCAAAATGAGGGGTTCGATGTAAATCGATGCCCTATGAAGGTGCCCGTATCGTTAGTGTAAGGACTAATTGGGTGAAGCTTAGGGATAAAAATCGACCTACAATGAGGGACTTAGTGTAAATCGATGCCTTATGAGGGTGCCCACGTATTGTAAGGACTAACATAGGCAAAGCTTGGGGATGAAAATCAACCCAAGATAAGGGGGTTGAGAGAGGAAGAGAAGCAAATGCTAGGAACTTTATTAATTCATTACATTTAACCGTAGTTACAAATGCTTTTAATTCTTGTTGCCTCACCTAGAGAAAATAAGGTCTTAGATTCTAGGCAGTCCTTACCCTAGGGATTAGATGTCCTTCCATTGTCTCGAGCTTGTAAGCATCCTTTCCTACATCATCAACTATTCGCACAGGATCCTCCTAAATGGGGGCAAGTTTGCCTTATCCTTCATCGGAGCCAATGACCTCCAACTTTCTGCACACTAAGTCACTTAGGTAGAAAACCATGTATTGGATGCTACCATTATAGTATTAGGTAACTTGTTGTTGATATACCATAGTATGTACTAGTATAGCATCTCGAACTTCATCGATATTATCAAGACTCACCCATAGGGCTATGTAATTAGTGTTTGCATTGAAATGTTATACCCTGCTAGTGGGTAGCTCCAACTCAATAGGGAGGACGACTTTGGCTCTGATTGCAAGATTAAATGGAGTCTCTCTGAACGACGTCTTGTGCATCATGTGATAACCCCAAAGTATGTTAGGGAGCTCGTTGACCCACTCGCCTCTTGCTCGTACTCTCTTCTTAAGGCTGTTGAGAATTATCTTATTGATGGCTTCATCCTGTCCATTGGTTTGAAGGTAAGCAACCGAGGTGTAGTATAGCCTGATGTTATGCTTATAGTAGAAGCCCCTAAAATGGTTGCTATCGAACTACCTTCCATTATCAGTGATCAATCTGTATAATACTCTGAAACAGGATAGTATGTATATGAGCATGAAGCCTTCGACGACTTAGGTAATGCTAATCACAAAGGCCAACGCTTTTATCCACTTGGTGAAGTAGTCTACTACCACCATGATGAACCGTCAGCCCATCAATGCTTTAAGGAAAGGGCCAAGGATGTCCAATCCCTATTGTGAGAATGGCCATGGGCTGGTCACAAGGTATAGCTTTGAGTTGGAGGCATGGGTAACTAGCATTTGCTTTTGGCAAGAGTGGTACCTTGGAACCATAGCTTTAGCGTCTCTCTTCATCGTAGGCCAGTAGTAACCTAACTCGAGTACTTAGGGATAGAATGCTTCCAACTGGATGTGGTTGCTACAAATCCCTACGTAGAGATCCTCGAGTACCTAAGTGCCTTCCTCCGTTTAGAGGCATTTAAGGAGTAGAGTGTTGTATCGTCATCTATAGAGTACATCATCAATTAATGTATGGTTGGCCACCCTATAAGCTAGCTTCTTCACCTCAAATCGCTCTTCGAGTAATGTAGCAGTTTTTAGGTATTACACCAAGTAGTCCATCTAGGAGTGCTCTAAGGCTACCTCCATTGTTTCAATGACCTGTTGCTGGTATACCTTTAGGTACTGTATGAAGAGCGGTTTGTCACAATCACGTGATGCGAAGATGGCAAAAGAAGCTATTCTAGATAGCCTGTTTGCTTCTACATTTTCTAATTGAGGAATTTTTTTAACCTCCCAAGAGGTAAATTCCATGAGGAGTTCTCGTACTAGATGCAAGTGCTTAGCCATCATTTCGCCCTTAATCTCGTATTTTCCCTTGATTTGTTATATAACCATCATGGGGTCTAAATGTATGTTAAGTTTTTTTGCTCTAATGTTATGGCATGAGTACTTTGTATTTGACTTCATTGTTGCTTGCTAGGAACCCAAACTTCAAGGCATAAAGAATCTTTGTTCCGTACAGGCCTTATAGCATCATATTGACCCTACTTCGCCCTTTGGTGGAGGAGTCATCGACTTGTAGTGTCTAGACTGGTATGGCAAGCTCTAGTTGAGGTTCATCTGTTCTAGTTTACTCTGCTATGAAATCTATGAGAACCTGTACCTTAATTGCTTATCTCGACCAAAATTGAACTCCATGAGCGCTAAGCTCGAGGGAATACTTCATCATTCTCCTTGAAGTGTCGAGCCTTTGCAAGGCTATTTGGAGTTGTACATCCATCAATATGATGATCGAATGTGACTGAAAGTAGGGCTAGAGCTTGCAAGTAGCGATGACTACCGCGAGAGCAAACTTTTCAATCCTTATATATCAAAGCTCGAGTCCTTGCAATAGATGGCTAACATAGTAGATTAAGCAATGTTTGTTGCCGTCAGCTCAGACAAGTACAAATGATAATGCTTTGCCACTGATCGCGAGATATAAGAATAATTCCTCTTTGAGAATGGGTTTGGAGAGTATGGGTGAGGTTGCTAGGAAGTTCTTCAAGTCTTGGAAGGCTCGTCAGCACATTGGTGTGCATTTAAATTCAATAGGTGTTTGAGCAAATGGAAAAATTCTACACACTTGTCTGTACTTTTAAAGACAAAGCAGTTAAGGGTAGCTATCCTTCCTGTCAGTTACTAGACCTCCTTTACCTTGGCCAATGCTTACATGTCCTAGATTGCCTTGATCTTATCAGGGTTGGCCTCTATCCTTCACTCTGTGACCATGAAACTAAGGAACTTGCTTGAAGCAACCCCGAAGGCACACTTCTAAGGGTTAAGTTTCATTTGGAACTGTTAAAGGGTTTGGAAGGTTTCTCGGAGGTCATCAATATGGTCCCTTCTAGTTTTGCTCTTGGTAATCATGTTATTGACAAAACTTCAAGGTTCTTTCCAATTTGTCGCTTGAAGATATGGGTCACCATCCTTTGGTATGTAGCTCTAGCGTTCTTTAAGCCGACTAAAAAAAGAAATAGAAAGATAACTTATGTATATTAATGAAAAACTAAGTATTTGGAAAATAAGATTAGAAATCTCTATAATGACATTGTAGATGGATCGAAAGGGATGTAACGTAGCTTGGTAGCACATTTGTTTTGGGTACAAAATGTCACAGGTTTAAATCCTGTCATCCCTACCTATTACTTCTCTTCTAACCAACAAGTAGGACTCAATTGAAGTGGATTCAATTTAGGAATACATAATCTTTATCTCTTTTTTTTTTTCATATTCTATATGGATGTATTCAAATTCTAAAAAAACCTCATTCTTTACAATCTTATGAGATAAGAAAGTGGGGCAGTCAAACCAACTCTCATACGAGCTTCGAGAGGTTCTTTCATCTGACCATAAATTAGAGCTACTTTTGATTCTGCAATATTTTGTTCATTAATTATTTTAGATTCCTTCATTTCTATGTAAAGATTGTTTCCTTCATAAGTTCATTCACCTACTCCACCAAATACAGATATACCCTATGAGCTTTGGTAATGTTGTTGCTCAATTCCATAATAAGTACTATTTTACCCACTCCAGCCCCCTTGAATAGTCCTATTTTTTCGCCATAGAAATAAGGGGCTAAAAGATCTATTACTTTAAATCCTATTTCAAAAATAGATAATTTTCTATCTAACTATATAAATCCGGGTACAGATTTATGAATAGGAGATGTTATATGGGTATCTATAAGTCCTAAATCATCAATAAGCTCTCCAAGCACATTGAAAATTCGTCCTAGAGTGCTCCACTAACTAGAACACTTAGAGGAACTCCCGTATCAATCACTTTGATTCCTCTCATTAGACTATCTGTAGCATTCATAGCTACAACTCTAACTCTATTATTTCTCAATAATTGTTGTTCCTCACAAATTTGTGTAGTAATAAGTCCCAAAGTCAGTGACAAAGGATATGTGGACTTTATCTTTGGGAGACTTCTGGATTTGGTTATATTCGGAGTAGGTGTCCATGAAACTGAAGAATGCATACTCTGTTGTCAAGTTGACAAGCTGGTCTATGCGTAGTAAGGGAAAGCAGTCCTTCAGGCAAGCCTTATTGGGGTCGGTATAGTCGATACATATGCGTCATTTCCCATTTACTTTCTTAATGAGAACTATATTGACAGGCTAAGTGGGATACTTCTCATGTTAGATGAAGCTTGTGCGAAGTAGCTTTTGTACTTCCTCCTTAATTACAGGTTGACATTTGGGTACAACATGTCACTTCTTTTACTTAATAGGTTGCATGGTTGGGTTGACATTAAGGTGGTGGGTTGTCTAGAGTATACAAATGATCCCCAGCATGTCTTTTAGGGCGGAAGCAAAGATGTCTAAATTTTGCTTAAGGAACTTTGATAGTTTAAGCTTGTCCCCGTCTAACAATTCAGCCCCAATCTTAGTTATCATTCTTAAGGCATCAGAAATTTAGACTTTAACGGTCTTCTCCACTGGCTCTCCATGTAGTGCTGAAGTAGGGGAGCTGGTGGACTCAATGTTCATGACATTGTTTCCAGATTTCACTTTTTAGTAGAGTGTCTTTAATAGAGCTTAATAACCTCTAGCCTCGCTAACTTTAACCGGGGTCATAAACTTCGCCTTCAAGCATTTCTAGCTAATGAGCATGTCCAATTTTGTTATGCTTGATCTACCGAGGATAGCATTATATGGCGACCAAATGTCAACAACAATGAAGTTGATGGATTGGGTAGCGACATATTTGCCATTGCCTAGTCGAACAGGCAAAGTGATGATCCCCTTTGTTGGTATTAGTCTACGGCCTTGGAACCCAGTGAGGCTGTGTTTATATGATTGAGGGGTCTTGTCGAGCTGTTCTTTCATTTGCTCGAAGGCATTATAAAAGAGTATATCTACTAAACTCCCATTGTCAACGAATGTCTTAAGGACATCGAAATACCTAATTTCAACACTTATGATGAGTACATCGTTACAAGGCAGGTTAATACCGTTCTTGTCTTCATGGGTGAAGGTTATTACTATGTTAGTCTTTTGCTTGTTGCTTTAGATAATGTGCACCTCTTGCTTAGGAGTAAAGGTGGTGTCGGCTGAAAAGATGCCAGGTCCACCAAATATGGTGTTGACCTGACTACATAGTCCCCTTCAGTTCTCTTTGTTTATAGGGGGATTGCCTTGTTGAATATGGGGCTTTTCTTAGTTATCTACCTAATGGCATTGGGTGGGTCACTGGATTTAGTTCTTCTCGTCTACAATAAAGTGGTCAATGTGGCCCTTGCAAATAAGGCCTTCAATAGTATTCTTAAGGTGGCCACACTCATTAGTGTTGTGTCTGTGTACTTTGTGGTAGTCATAATAGTTGCTCGAGTTTGCTACTGCTAGCATCTTGTAGTTGCTTGGTGATCACGAAAGTTGCCCTTAGACCTCATATATGGTTTCATTAAGTGGTTAAGTTAAGGATATGTACGTGGTGTAGTCTTAGAACTTATGCCTTTGCTTATCATGCTTTTCTCATGCAAGCGGCTATTGTTTAGTGTCGCGAGGTCCCAAACAATCCTTTGTCGAGATGTGGGGTGTTATTTTCTACCTTGAATCGAGCTCTAATGGTATCCTCTTAAGCTATATATTTCTCAATGACTCTAATGAATTCGTCCAAGGAGTCAAGCTTATCCAAAGATACAACATTGAAGAGCCTTTTGTTTGGATCTATACCTATTAGGAGTGCTTATAAATCCATCCTAATGTCTAGCTTGGAATCTTGCAACTTTGTTCTATTGAAGCGCTTAAGATATGCTCGTAAGGTTTCATTGGGGTACTATCTAACATTATAGAGGATGGAGGAATCTCGTCATAGGACTTGGGAGCTAAGGAAGTATTAATGAAACTTGCTTCCTAAGTTGTCGAATGAAGTGATTAATGCTTTGAGAAGGTTGTTAAACCAAAGTAAGGTGGCTTTTTCTAATGTATTAGGAAAGGCCTTGCACATGATAGCATTTGAGAAGTTGCAAAGGCTCATCATTGTTTGAAAGTAGACAAAATGGTTGCTGGATTAGTAGTACCATCATAGATGTTGAGATGTGGTAGTCTCACACAGGTAAAGAGCGTTTCCTCGAGGATTGAGGATGTGAAAGGGCTCTTTATCGGTGTAGAATGTAATGCTCGTGCGGATGATTCGACTTTCTTTTGGTCACGCACACTGGAAGCACGACGAATGTGCTCATTGAGCTCATCCATGTTCATATCTTCATAGTTTTTTAGCAATAGCCTCAATGATAAGCTATCAGCTTGTTTACTTGTCACTGTACACTTGCCATCCTCTTGTGGTTTAGAGTAGTAGTGATTGAATTGCTCTCGAAGGTCTTCATGGTGCTGGTGATCTTGTTGAAAGTGGCCATGCGAGCACGTTACACACATATTGCGTTGTTTGTCATTATCACTATGCTATGAGGAAGACTTAACTATCGCCTCCCCGTTTGGACACTTTTGAGATGTGTTCTTTAGTAGTGTTACATCTTTATACAGAGCTACAATAGATCCATGATACTTTTTGTTTTCTTTCAGCATTTGTTGGATGAGTAGCCTGCGCTCTTAAACTTCAGTGTTTTCATTTTGAGATGGAAGGGGTTGATTGCCTCCCCTTTGTATAGAAGTATGAGAGTCTTCCACATGGGAAGCCTGTAGGTTATTGCTTTTGCTTTTAGCCATCGTCGTCTTGGTGGCTTGAAATGGTAAGCGCCAAAATGTTGATCATATGGAAGACCAACTAAGAACTACAATCAGATCACGCTGGGCTTCACCTTTTGCTCTTCGATACCTACAAAAAGTCCCTTATAAGTAAGGCTACGAGGGCCTTCTAACGCTTAAGTTAGCAATGAGGACCAAGAGAAGGGAAGGCTAGCACTAAAGACTAAGTGGGTCATGCTTACCCAATGTGTGAGTGTTGCTTCTGTTGTATAGTGAAAGGGGGGAAGAGGTTCAAGAGTGATAGATAGAGGAAAGGACCTGGAGGAGCTAGATCTCATCCACCCTTGTACTTATTGGCACTTAGCTCCTTTTATGCGATTTACCTAGATACATGGCAATCAAGGATTTGTTCATATTGGTTGTTAGTAGACAACATGCTCTATGGTAAGTAACAGAGCTTTACTGCACACCATAGCAAATCAAATAACTAAATCTACAGTTTAATGATCTGGTAGGCATTGAGGTATTCAACGTGTCGATCGTACTACAAATATCAAACGCTCATTAATAAGCTGCCATGGGTTGTAGCCACTAAAGACAAAAACTATGCCGAAGCACTCATATAGGGCCAGTTGATGCTTGATGGAAAGAGTCAAGCCTCGGGCTTACCTTAGATGGTTAGTGGTTGTCTGCTTATTGGTTAAGGACTGATCTATTCGATCATTCATCATGTAGCTCACTGAACACATCGCAACGTGAAGGAACTAGATTGCCTTAGCTTAGCCTTCTTCATTAGCATGGGCCCACTGATTAGAGGGGCAGTTGGGGTACGACCGGAGAATTATTGCCTACTCAGGTGCTTATTGGTAGTACCTTGTGATAGACTTTAATCATTGGGCCTTAAGCCGAGTGAGAATCGAGTATCAAAAGAAAAGAATATATTAATTCCTACAAGATTTCCTTTATGACTTTCAAGTAACAAAATCTCCTTCAATGATATAAATTAATTTACTGATAAACTTATAATTTATGCTATATCAGTGTTGGTCCATATAAAATAATCAAGAGGGTTCAAAAACTTATTTGACAAAACCTTTCTTTCTTTTATAGAGGATTTTGGCTATAATATTATTATACCCTGAGCACGATGATGCGGGCCGAGGCCAAGAACAGACAAGGCCAATCACAGGGATGGGTCTAAACTTGCTGAAGCTTGAAGAAGGTGATGGGATTGTATAGAAATAGAAACAAGTAAAGTAAACAAACCTACAAACAGCTTTAAAGAATATAATGCACTAATGGAACTTCCAAGGACTCAGGGCACAACTCGATATGACGCATAAGATGGCCCAATAAAGTTACTCGGCATCTAACCTTGCTTAAAAGTTAGGATAAGAGTAACAAAAGAGTAAACAAACTAATGAGAGCAGTGTTCACAAAAGGAAGAATATTCGGTATATTAATGACAAGATGATGATGATGATGATGATGATATTGCAACTAAATGTACAACGAGTATTTATACCTGAGAAACTAAGGCAACTTACTTAAGTTAGAAAAAGACAAAAAGCGACAATGTCCAAAAGAAGTAAGGTATAAGGAAAACAAAGGGAAAAAATGAAATTTCAAGGAGATTAATGATTATCATAGCAAATTCCTTCACATGGGTTTAGGACATGTGGCAATAACTCATTCGAGGATGCTCTTGGTAGAAGTAAACAAGATGGTAAGGTTAGGATGGATGTCTTAGCAGGGGTGCCAAGCAGACTTGGACTTGTCCTAAAGAAAGGTACCTTTGAATATGTGATGGGACTCTCGGCTTCTCAACACCAATGTTACTAAGCTAGAGGTTGGCTTGGTCAAGGCCAAGAAGATGTGTAAGGTTGGGCTGTCAACAGAGCATTCATCCAGTTGGCACATGACTTCTAAGAAATAAGGAGTTACTTGGCTTAACACAAGGAATTAGTTAGCAACAAGGATCAGATTGAATTTTATAGGAGTCAATTAAAGTAGGACGATTTATCTTATTAGTCCTTCAAGGCCTCGAGCCTAGCTGTGCGTTAAAGGTCCAGTAGTCTAATTTCTATCATTCCCTCATGGTTGATTTAAATTTAGGATCAAATTCAACTGGTCTTTACTCAATTCTTCCTTAGGGTGATAAGGGCTGATATCGGCAATGTTGAAGGTGTTAGAAACCTTATAATCTTTAGGTAATTCCAATCTATAGGTATTGTCATTGATTTTTGGGAGGATTTTGAAGGGACCTTCAACTCAGGTGGATAGCTTATTCTTCCTCTTACTGGGGAACTATCCTTACTCGAGTGCAGCCATACTAGGTCTCCAGGTTGAAACTATATCGACTTCCTTCCCTTGACCTTTTCTCACATTTTCTTAGCAGCTTGATTGACCTACCGCGTAACTTTTTTGTAGATGTGTTGTAGGGACTGTGTTTGGGCTCTCACATTGGGGTCTTCTTGCTCAAATATGGGTACAAGGGTGTGATTAAGGAGCAACTCAGGATTAAAACCATAAACAACTTTGAAAGAGGTCTACTTGGTGGTGTTATGTACTATACGGTTGTAAGTGAATTCTACTATGGGCAAATAGACATCCTAATCAATTAAGTTCTTTCCTACTATAGCTCGGAATAGTGATCCCAAAGTATAATTGACCACTTTTATTTGGCCATCAATTTGGAGATAACAAAAAGTACTGAATAGTAGTTTAGTCCCCATTAGATGCTATAGAGTTCTCTAAAAGTAACTCAAGAACTTCAGATCTTTGTCCAATAATACACTCCTTGACACATCGTGTAAACAAACAATTTCCTATAAAAAGAGAAAAGCAATAGCCGAAGCATCGTTAGTCTTAGGCAGGGCACAAAGTGTGCCATCTTACTAAATCTATCCACGGCCACCATCACAAAATCTTTTCCTTGGGCAATTCTAGGTAATCTGAGTATAAAGTCCATATTCAACTCAGTCCAAGGTTGGGTTGGGGTAGGTAACAACATTACTTTCCCTTGCTTGACTTGGCATTTGGCCCTCTTGTAAGTAGCATAACTCTTAAGAACTCAATGCACGTTTCATCTCATTTTCAACCAGAAGAACCGCCCTTTCAACAACTTGTATGTCCTCTTCTCTCCAAAATGTCTAGAGAGTCCACCAAAATGAGCTTAACTCATAAGTAGCTCCCGTAAGGAATAGGTCAGTGCACATAACTTTCCACTTCAGAATAGCTATCCATCTTCTACGTAATACTCATCCACTGTTCTCCCGTTGACATAGCACCCTAATATAAGTTTGAAATGTGGGTCTTTAGGGTACTATTCCTTGATGCTTACAAATTCTAACAATTTAGTTTGTAACTTGGTCAAGAGGACATGTCTACTTAATAGAGTGTCAACAACGACATTGTTCCTGCCTTATTTGTACTTTATCACAAAGTGGGATCCTTCTAGGAATTTAACTTATCTCGCTTATCGTTTCGACAACTTGGTCTAACTTCTAAGATATCTCAAAGACTCGTGATTGATATATATGACAAAATCTCTCGGCAATAGATAGTATTGCCACATTTGGAGCGCTCGAATAAAGGCTAAAAGTTCTTTGTCATATATGGAGTAGTTCAATTGAGGTCCTTTGAGCTTCTCACTATGACAGGTAATTGTTGTAAACCCCATAAATCTAGCCTTCTAAGTATAGAATTAAACCCCTAAACTATAGATGATTTCCTAAAGTCAATAGAGCTAGTGAAATTTAAAACCAATTAAAATCTTAATTAAAAACCTAAAGTGAATATAGAAAACCTTAAATTATCAATTGAACCTCTAATCACATACGAAGACCTTAAAATGATTGACCCTGAACCTCATTAGAACCTTAAGATAACAACTGAAGATTCAATCACGTATAAAATTTTTAAACCCTAAATGTATATATACACTAAAGATTTCGCTCGAAAGTGATAAAACCCTAAAACTATAACTTTAAAGATATGAAAGTACTGATTCACCATAATTTACCCTAAAACCTTAGTTGATAATATATTCTTAGTATCTTGCCAAATCATTGGTAAAAAATCAAAGATAACTTTCAATCATTCATAAATACATATAATACTAAAGTAATCCACTAGAAACTAAGATATTGCATTATAGATCACATCCATCTTCTAAGTATATAACTAGATTAGTATTATATAGAGTTAAGAGTTCAGTTAATACTAATGTTACATATAGTAAGTATTAGTACCCTAAATGACATATTTCATGATAGTTACACTAAGTGCCATACTAAATAATGTATATAGGATATAAATACTTAGAGGAAGATTTCATTAATCATTCTTACTAATCATTTCAATAAACTCCAAATTTCCCTTCAATTCCTTAATTTTTCTCCTAAATTTTTCTTAATTACCTCATTATGTATACACGAATTTCACGTAATTTCAAAGAGTTGACTAAGTCAAAGGTTGACCAAGTTAAAGGTTAACTAAGTCAACATGTTGATAAAGTCAACAAACATGTCATTGTCATTTAAAGCCTTCTTCCTTTCTCCTTAACTTTCTACATAATTTTTTGTCCAATTTTGCCCCTTTGTTGCCGTCCACTCTTTTCTCTCTTCTAGACTTCACTTTTCTCATTTATAAAACACAAATTAAGATAAGAACAACTTCTTTTCCCCTCCCATAAAACCGTGAACTCCCCTTATCCTTTCCATCTTCAACCTTTTCATAACTTCAACTACACAACTTCACGTATTACCATAAACCAATAAAACACCTATACTTGCTTTCCTTTTTATATCCCAAAGTAGAAAGAAGTATGTTTTCGTATAATCTTTCATCTTAAATTGGTAATTAGTTCTTTATGTTATGTTAGTTTTGGAATTATTATATAATATGTATATTTATGTTGACACAAATAGGATTCTTATATACATGTACATAAGTGTAAGAACACTTAGATATAAGAGTAGAATACATAGTATATATGTACATATATACAGGTAAAAATAGGAAAACTACTTGTACATAAGCATAGAAAGCCATGTACATGAATACTCTTTTATGTATATAACCTAAAATAAGGAGTATACTAAGTATATACACATATACCTTGCTAAATAAACCCTTAAAGTGCAAAAATATGGATTTTATGAAGATTTCTTAAGGAGATATACTAGCCATACGAAAATATGTATGAAATACGTATGTAACCGTATTTATATACGGCTATATGTACAAATATAAATATGATATATTTATATGTATATATATAAGTATACTAGTTTACATACAAGTATAGTAAAAGTATAAGTGTATACTTAGTATATGTATAAATGTACATAAGATACTTAAGCATGAAGTAAGGACTTATGTAAGCAAATGATGACCTAAGTAATGACCTAATCAATTGATGACATAAGCAATGATGTAAGCAATTAATGACATAAGTAATGACGTAAGCAATTGATGATATGAGCAATGACGTAAACTTTAAAATAATAAACTATAAGATCATCTAAGTGTAAAAATATAATGACTAATTAAATCATTAAGTACTAAAATAGGATATAAACATAAGCAATAAGAATATTTAAGCTTTAATAGTTAAAAGTTCAATAAATTTAGTCCATATCGTAAAACACGAGTCTTAACGTCCAAAACAGACATCTCCATATGAACATGCATTCGAAAATGATAAAAAACGATTATAAGCTTATAAATATCAGAAATAGAATGAAAAAGTTACATACGATTAGCAATTAGGTTTAATCGAATAAAAACTTATAGTAATCTAAGTAGAATTAGGTAGATAGATATCTAGAATGTTAGTTAATTCAATTACTTATTATCCCTATTATCTAGTAATGATCACGTGATCCTAATGAAGGCAAGGATCTTCCAATCAATTATTACCACTAGAGCAAGTCGTCATAGTTAAGTGAGTACTCCCAATGACTATACTTATTTTATGTTTGTAGTTAATGCACTTAAATTAAATAGTAATAACTTGATGCGCAGGGTTTTGGGATATACATGTGCTTGATATTGATTGATTACTGTAACAAATATTGTTAAATACAATAATTGATGATTTGATTGTATGATTGATTGTTGCATGATTTGGATGGTTTGCTAATATTGATTGATCGCCTCATAATTTAACTTAATTATATTTAGCCTATCTTAAACTAAAAGGGTCATGCATTATCCATGCATTGTATTACTTGTTCCGACTGTCACTTTACACAAAGGTAAAGAGAGGCTTTGAGGGGGTTGTTTATATATATTAAAGTGTTTCTGTACGGTGCACTGGTATAACATGACTTTATCCGAACCTATGAGCTTATTAGGCGATGGAGACGCCAACCGTATGGCTAAAGATTGAGTTTAGAGATCTCCATTGTAAGATGTGAGTGTGGATTGCAAGGGCTGCCTTACTGTTAGGCTTAGGATTTTGTCTATTACTGGATTTTCAGAAATGAAAATGTATTTTGTGAAATACGGAATTCAAAGTTATAGTTAAAAACCTAGGTGCTAGAGCCCAGTCGTGATTGGTGCCGATGTGTCTCCAACCCTTATCTTGAAGGGCATTAAAATTTGATATTATATACAGCACCGGTCAACTGAATATATTGTTTGGCATACTACATGTATATGCATTCATATGATTATAATAATTTGTTTGATAACTTCTTTGCTAGTATAGTATGATGGATAGCTCACTAAGCTCTTGTAGCTTACCCCCCAATAGTTTTCTTTTGTAGGTGCTAAATATTTAGGCATGGGTTAAGAGCCAAGCATTGAGTGCATGTATTGATATGTTTTGGAGGTTAGAATTAGAGAAAGATTGTATTGCTCATTTGTTATAATAATTTGTCTAAAAGTTCTTCTACTACATGGCGGTATATCTTGAGAACTCAATAGTAGTGGTCCTCATCTTCTCTCGGTCCTCATACTGGTAATAATAAAAAACTCTCTTAACTTTCTCTTCTCAATCTAAATAATCATTTGCACTCCCAGAATCACTATAGCTTTAGATGGTCGATAGCTCGAGGTGCTCTAACTCGCTCTTCTTCTTAATTATATTCCTCTTCATCATCATCATCTATATCTCCCATGTTAATCCTTTGCCGTGCTTATCCTCCTATTCCTTTACCTTGAACTTGTCAAGCTGGGTTTTGTCCTCTAGCTGGTCGAGCAACTTGTGGAGTGTTCTGCACGACCTCAATAGGTAGATAGGTCATCGCATGAGTAGCTCTAATTAAATCGACTAAGAGATTGGTTACCTCATTAAGTCTCTTGTCCGTATTTCTGGGGGTGCCTTGAGACTGTCGGCTATAGTGGACAACACCACTATTGTCATCCTTAATACTAGTGTTAACACTTAGGTCTATCATTTTCTTCAATAAATTTAGATTTAAACTTTGAATAGAGATACAACTAACACTATTCCTTTAAACTAAACAATACGCACACTCTCCATACAAATTTCCAATTAATTCGTAAACACTTTAACTATATTGAGGAAAAATCACTACATCGCAACTTACTCTATTTTTGGATATTTAAAACTTAGTAAAACAAAGTATAATCAAGAACAAACTTCTATACTCTATTACTTACTCAAACACCTATGGATTCTCTTCACAACTACAATACATCACTACAGTAAACTCTACTTCACAAAACTTAAATACAACTTACCTAAATGAAACCTCCACTCTAATACCAAGATGATGCAGGTTGAAGCCAAGAATAGATAAGGCCAGTGGCATGGATGCGTCCAAACTTGTTGAAAGCTTGAAGAAGATGATGGATTTTATGGAAACAAAAAAAAAAGTAAAGTAAGCAAACCCACAAATAGCTCCAAAGGATATGATGCATCAGTGGAACTTTTGAGGACTCAAAATACAACTTGATATGACATACAAAGTGATTCGGTGAGGTTACTCACCATCTAGCCTTGCTTAAAGATTAGGATAAGAGTAAAGAAAGAGTAAACAAACTAACGAGAGCAGTATTCATAAAGGGAAGAATATTTAGTATATTGATGATAAGATGATGGTAATGATATTGTGGCTATATGTATAGTAATTATTTATACCTGAGAAACTAGGGCAACTTGCCTAAGTTAAAAAAAGAAAAAAAGGGATGACGTTGAAAAAAGTAATGTACGAGGAATACAAAGGGTAAAAATGAAATTTCAAGGAGATCGATGATTATCGCAACAAATTCCTTTTCGTGGGTC
Organism: Lumnitzera littorea; assembly: GCA_024138015.1. Classification (NCBI taxonomy): domain Eukaryota; kingdom Viridiplantae; phylum Streptophyta; class Magnoliopsida; order Myrtales; family Combretaceae; genus Lumnitzera; species Lumnitzera littorea. Next base: position 9,991,417 of record JAMXBB010000001.1, on the reverse strand, counting down.
TAGGACACGTGGCAGCAACTCATTCGAGGATGCTCTTATTAGAAATAAACAAGATGATGGGGTTAAGATGGATGGCTAAGCAAGGGTACCAAGCAGACCTAGACCCATCCATGAGAAAGGTTCCTTTAGATATGTGATGGGACTTTTAGCTTCTCGGCACCAATGTTGCCAGGTTAGAGGTCGACTCAATTAAGGCTAAGCAGATGTGTGGGGCTGGGCTATTAGCAGGGCATTTATCTAGTCAACACATGACTTCCAAGAAATGAGGAGTTACTCAACTCAGCACAAGAAATTGGTTAACAGGAAGGATTAGCTCAACTTCCGTAGGAGTCCATGCAGGAGGATTCATCTTATTAGTCCTTTAAGGCCTTAGGCTTGGCTGAGCATCAAAGGTCCAGTAGTCCGATTCCTATCATATAGAGTATTAAGTTGCAAATTGCAACTTTTTATGGTATAGTGGATGCTAACAATTACCTGGATTAAGAAGAAAGAGTTGAACAGATCCTTGATTATCATTAGTATGAAGACTACGATAAAGTGCATCTAGTCACCTTAGAGTTCACTAAATACACCACCATATGATGGAAGAACTTCCTAGCTATGCAATAAAGAAAAGGGTACTAAGGTGTTAAAACATAGGCAAAAATGAAGCAAATCATGTGATATAGATTCATCCCAGATTCTTACTTACAAGATACCTTTAAGGAGCTACAGGAGTTGAAGTAGGGGACTCGATGAATATGTTATGGAATTTTAAGTGCTAGTGATCCAATGTGAAATAGAAGAGGTAAAGGCTCAGATGATTTCCAAGTTCCTAATTGGCCAAAGTTATGAAATTTGAAATGTTGTCAAAGTTCAGAGGTTTACCACGCTTAAGGATGCCATAAAGATTACCCAACGTGTGGAAAGGAAAACGAGGAGAAATCTATACTAAGCTAAGTAGGCTCGACCTGTATAATTTACCTGACCTATTTAGAATACTCCTAAGCTATACAGTTCGAAATTGAATAGGAGAGAAGGGCTAATAACTAGAGCTAAAGAGGTTTAGGCTGAATAATGTCAGTGTTTATATGGCCACTTAATGTCCAAATTGTCGAACAATGATTATCAAAGGAGAGGTTTTGACGCTCAAGGTAAATAACACTAACGAGGAAATTAAAGAGAAGGTAAAGGAAGTAGTGAAGCGTACTAAGGAGATACAAAAGGAAATTTATATTGAGGACAGAGACCTTTTGGGCTTAGTCATTTGTCGAACTATGGGTATTGAACCTTCTATAGAGAACAAACAAAGAGAACTGGTTCAATATCACCTATAAGGTGAAGGACTAATTATGTGCCTTAATTGTGGATAGTAAGAGTTGCATGAATGTTGCTTCTATCAATATGGTATAGAGGATGAAATTATCGACCACACCATAACCAAGGCTATACAAACTACATTAGTTAAACAAAAAGGGAACCTTGCAAGTCTTCTAACAAGTTAGGGTATCGATATTTGTGGGAACATACTAGGACAAAATCCCATATGATTTATTGCCTATGAGTGCATCACACATTTTGTTAGGCCAACCTTGGTTATACGATAAGAAGGTCATACATGACGGGTTTTGAGACACTTATGTGTTTGGCAAGGATGGAAGAAAGGTTTTGTTGAACCCCATGACCCTTAGCTAGGCTAGTCGTCTGTAGATGAAGTTGAGTCAAGTATCTAAGAAAGCATTGGTCATAAGCTAAACCGAGTTAAAGTAGGCATTTGGGTTAAATGCTTCAACCTACTTACTTATCTGGAGGCCGATTGATGAATTTTAAGACGTCTTTCCAAAAGAGCTACCTAAGGGCTTGCCCTCGTTTAGAGGGATTGAGTACTGCAACATGGACCAACCTATCAGTTGAACCTTAAACAAGCTATTAAGCTCCAAAAGCAAGTGAATGAGCTCATAGAGTGAGGATATGTAAGAGAAAGCCTAAGTATGTGCATTGTGCTTACCTTATTGGTGTCTAAGAAGAATGGAAGTTGGGTGGATATGTGCTAACCGCCAACAACAAAATTACTATCAAGTACATGTATCCTATCCCAAGGTTGGATGATATGTTAGATGAGTTGCATAAAGCTTGGATATTTTCTAAAATCAACCTCAAATCTAGCTATCACTAGTTCTAAATGAGGCTAGGGGATAGGTAGAGAACCACCTTCAAGACTAGGTACGGATTATATGAATGGCTAGCAATGCCCTTTGCCTGTCATATTTATGAGGTTGATGAACTACGTAATGAGGAACTTGATTCGAAAATTTGAGTTCATCTACTTTGACAACGTATTAGCATACAACCCTGACTTAGTGATCCATGTCAACCATCTCCACATCATCTTTGGAGTTCTCCAAGGTAAGAAGTTGTTCGATAAGTTAAAGAAATGTTGTTTCTACTAGGAAGAAGTTGTCCTTCTTAGTTATATTGTTAGTAGAGGAGACATAAGAGTAGATGATGAGAAGATCCAAATTGTAGCAAACTAGCCATTGCTACCATTATGCTAATGCAAGAAGCTTTCATGGCTTAGCATAATTATACATGGGATTCATTCAGAATTTCAATATCATCATAGTCCTACTTACCGAATTGACAAACAAGAGTACAGAGTTTAGATAGGGGATAAAAGGAAAAGAGAGTTTTACCAATGTAAAGAGGACACTCAACACTACACTAGCTCTAGCTCTACCCAACTTTAATAAAATCTTTGAACTAAAGTGTGATGCTTTAAGTGTCGGCATATGAGTCGTCCTTATGTAAGAAACCAACCTGTAGCATATTATAGTAAGAAGCTGACAGGAGGTATGCTGAATTATTCAGTATATGCCAAGAAACTTTACATACTAATTCAAGTCTTGAATGTGTCACAACATTACCTGTTACCCTAAGATTTCGTCATATATAGTGACCATGAGTCACTATGGTACTTGATGAGCTAGTGTAAGTTATCCAAACAATATGCAAAATAAGTTGAATTTTGATAAGGGTTTTCTTTCATTATCCAATACAAATGTAGGAAATCTAATGTTGTTGCAGATGCCTTATCCTAATAAGATACCATATTGATTGAATGGTAGACTAGGTTATTTGATTTGGCAAGCATTAAGAAGTAGTACACTCAAGACTCTCACTTCGAACAAATCTATGGCTACTATACTGAAGGAAGAGTGATTGATGACTACTTTATTGATGATGGATATTTGTTCTGACGAGGCAAATTATGTATGCAGACCTATTCTCTTGGAGAACTACTGGTGAGGGAAACTTATGATGGAGGATTGTCTAGTTTCTTTAGTGAAAATAAGACATATGAGTTATTAAAAGCCTGGTTCTTTTAGCTTAAGATGCTAAGAGATGTATACTAAGCTATTGAAAAGTGCATAACTTATAAGAATGCAAAGAGTAGAGCAAAACAAGGAAGGAGCATACCTTTACTTGTCTCGACTAAACCTCGAACAAAGTTAAGCATGGATTTTTAACTTGGCCTATCTCAAATTGCCGAAGGTAAAGATTCTATAATGGTCATCTTGGACATATTCAATAAGATGGCAAACTTTTTACCTTACAACAAAACTAATGATGCTTTAGCTATTTTGTTTCTTTTCTTATAGGAGATCATTAAGCTGCATGGAGAACTACGAAGCATTGTCTCAAAAAAAGATCCAAAGATCCTGAGTCACTTCTAGAAGACCCTATGGTGCTACTTAGGAACAAAGTTGATGTTCATCATGTGATGCCACCTTCAAACGGACAGTCAAAGGGAGGTTGTCATCTGTACCTTAGGGTCTTTACTCCAAGTAACCATGGAAGAAACTTGACAAACTAGGATGTGTGCTTACCTATAGTAGAATTCGCCTATAATCGATCAATCCATAGCACCATAAGTAAAACACCCTTCAAAGTTGTCTACAGTTTCCATCTTGAGCTACCTCTTGATTACATACCCATACCCGAGCCTAAGTTGTGAGATCCTAATGATGAAGATTGAGCCTAAGCACTACAAAAGATCCATCAAAGAGTGATTAAGCACCTAACTTGAGTTTTTGAAAGGCTAGAACAAAGGAGATAAGGGGGGAATGAATGATGCATTGAACCCAACAACCTTGTATGGTTGCACCTAAGTAAGGATAGGTTCTTAAGCTAAAGGAAGAGTAAGTTGTCCCTTCTAGTTGAAGGTCCTTAAAGTCAATGACAATGCTTATCAACTAAAATTACCTAAGGAGTATGGATTTTTTTATGTTTTCAATATTGTTGACCCACATCCCTAAGCCTTAAGAAGGAGAAGACGAGCATAGAAATTCTTTAGATTTGATCTAAATCCTAAACAACCCGAAAGGGGTAATAAGAATCAAACCTAAGGTCTTGTCACATATGCCCACGCAAGGGGACTTGAAAGCATGATACGTCAAATCATCTCTCTCCGATCGAGTCCAAAAGAGTCATCCTTGATGGCTTAACCTGACCTATTCTATTTCTCAAATTGCAACTAACCGTTTATGTTACTTCTTATCAAGACACTAACTGATGTGAACTCTCCAATAGCTTAGCTAATCTAACCATCAACTCAACTACCTCATTTTTGAGTTACCTTAACTAGAATTCGTGTTGTTTATGTAAGTTTGACCTACCATGATTGTGCCCAAAGTTCATGATCCACTACTAAGACAACACCATATAGCTTGCAACATACGTCCTTAACTTCTCCATATCGTATGGTTGTTAAAGCATATTCTTTTTGTCTTTATACTAATTTACCCTTTTCTTACATCATTTACATAGCATTTTCTTATTTTGGTTACTTTCCCTTTCTAGTAATTTACCCCTCATGCAAAGATGCCTTTGAACAGCTACGTATAAATAGCCACAAAGTAATCAACAGAAATATAGTGAACTTCGAATATTGAATGTACTATGTTTTGTAAGTTGTTATTGCTTTTCTTTTTTTTCTTAACCCTTATCAATTCCCTTAAGCAAAGTTTGGTGGTAAGTGACCCTTAGTACTCAGCTTGTGCATCATATTAGGCAAATGCTTATGTTCTTAAGTGTTTCTTAGTGTGTCATATCCATAGAAAAGCTCACGAGTTAGCTTACACTTCGACTCTTCTATCCATTTTTAAGCCATAATCTTGGTTTCGATCTACCCCTTTGATACCACCTCAAGTGTCTACCTTCCATGGCATATCAATCGTGATTAGGCATCTAATTGCGAAATTTGTATTTTATTGGTTAGAATTTACACCAAAGCCCCTAAGGTTGTTAAAGGATCATTATAGACACTTTTGTATTATTATCTTTTAGTAAAGAGTGTTTAAGAATTGATTATTGAGATTGTTTTGAGAGAGTTTTCTTCTATTTTCATTTCTTATCAATCTTGTTGGATTGTGGTGACATATTCTTCATTTTATTCAACCTAAGTAACATTGGAAGAATAATTTGAAACTTCATTCTTATAATTCATGTGTCATATCAAATTATAATAGTGGCTCAATTATCTTTCTAGAGTTGTGAGTCACATCAATTCTAGGATTTAATCAAACTAGTTCATCTTTTAAATTGGTGTGTCATATCGAATTCTAAGAATCATCCATATCTGTTTATTTTTTAGTTATTCTATATTAGAAAAAAAAAACCTAAAACTATTGTCTTTTATTATTTTAATCCCTCAATATCCCATTTTTATTGGCTTTGCAACTTTGTCTTCTTAATTCTAGTATATCAAAGATAAACGCCAATTACGATCTATTCTTTTCCTTTATAGATAATCAAATTATAAGGCATTGTTAGAAAATATATTACCTTTTACTTGTTGAATCTACAATCTCTCATACAGGGCAAGGAGAATCACTCACCATAGATTAAGAAGAAAAAGTCAAAATTTGTGGCTCTTTGTTACCAAGTAGGGGTAACGATGACTCAAAAAGAGAAGAGAGACACATAAGCTTTTAAGAGTCTACAAAAGAATAGTTTAGGTTTATCTTTCTTTTAAGAGAAAATTAGGGGTGAAAATTACTTTTATACACTTGTAAGAACAGGTTCTAGAAAATCTATACTCAAAGTTTACCTTATGACCCTTAATATCTACATGAAACATACCTGATTGATTAGAGTACAAGTGAGTTTCAAGTACAATTAGATTATTTGCTCACCCTTAATTCTAATGCATCTTTATCCCTCCCTCTAGGTGGCTAGCATGCATAAGAGTGGTAGTGGTATTGGTTGTAAGGTGGTGTTTTTGGTCATTGAAGCTAAAGAGGTATGGAATTCCTAGAAAATTTCTAAGTATTGTTTCATACATCCTTTTAATTGTAAGTGCCTTATATTTATATTATCATGTGGTAAATATGACAAAATAAATTTTGGATGTTAATTATTTTTAGTAATAATGACAACTTTATACTAAATATTACTTAAAAGCTATTTTCAAAAGGAAATTTAAATAAATTGTTACTAACCTCGTAAAATCCATATAAATTTTCCTATATGCTAATATATTATTTATGATCATTAGACACTAAATTTGATACTATACTTGATACATTATATTTGTTGCAATTTTAGATATCAATTCACAAGGAAATTTATAATGATGAGTCATTTATAAAATTTTCAATATATTAATAAATGCTCTTATAACATTAATACCTATGTTAGATATATTATGATAGTCATCTTTAATGACTTTTAATATATCTATAAACTATTTTTGGCTAAATCTCACTATTTACTAACTATCTCTTACTACCGATAAATACCAGAGAATCATAGGATATTACTGCTAAAAAGTTTTATTAATTTCTATATATTGATATTCATTCGAGCTAATGAGGATCCTAAGTGAAATAGCTAGCCATGATTAAACCCCCTTTTTTGCTTCCAGTTAACTATCATCCATAAATTACTAGTAACTAAGCTATTGATATTTATCAAAATTCTATCTTTTCAATTTCTTAAACACCATCATGATAAGAATATAATTATGCCCTAAATGAATGTTTTCCCTAAGTATTTATAAAATATAAAAAGGTAGAACTCATTGCTTATAAATATTTTACTATATTAACAAATTGTACTTTACTATTGTATAAAACCTACAAAATTTACGAAAAGAAATTTATCACTTAACTAAGTTTTCCCTTACTACATGAGTCAAACCTTCTTTGACATTGATGCAACAAATTATCAATTATAATATAAAGCAGTCATAATTTAACTCCTTAAACCTTAACTTTGAAGGAAAACACTATTGTAGTAACTCAAAGACTCAACAATTCCTAAGTCACCTATGTTGGCTTGCTGGATTGCATTTATTGATTTTTTTTTATCAAGGAATTTTAAGCCATTATACTATTGTATTAACTCAAAGACTCAATAATTCCTAAGTCACCTATGTTGGCTTACTTGATTACATTTATTAACATTCTTTTATCAAGGAATTATAAGCCATTATACTGCTTGTACTTATAAGTAGTTTGTTTGCAAGCATGCAATAAATATAAATGAAATTGATTGTGGTAACTGAATCTATTTACTTGGTATGCATTATTGCAACTTAAAATGTTCTATAATAGAATGTTACATTAATTGATCACCCTTAAATCAACATTAATTTGGCTTGGCCTTAATAAATAGGACATGCATTGCATCCTTACATCTTGCATTATGTCCTACTCAAGTGAGTTAGTTATGTCTTTTTGACCATATTGAACAACATTGAGTGAAAAGGAGGTGCAATACAAACAAATCTATCTAAGGATAATATGGAATTGTTTAAGGAGAACTAGTGGTCTATTGTATAAGCACTAGCTTCATAGGAACATGTGAATCCTAAACTCTTCAAAATCCAGTTAAAGTAAGATTGTTTTCTCTAATCTTATGATGGACCAAACACTATGACGTGGATGGAATTGGGTTGTTGCATTATACTCAAAAAGTTATTGATTTGGTTGTTTTATTATATATAATGCATGTTTTTTAACATTTACTAAACCGTGGTTTTGCTTATATTCTTATAGATATTTTCTAATACTAACAAGCCTAACTTTAATATGATAATTTCATTGGTAGAAGGAAGCAATTTTGGGAATTGAAGTTGAGTAAGGAAAATCAACTTGACCACCTATCTTAAGAATAATGTAAAGCTAGAGTAGGGCACAAAATTAAGCCCTAACCCCTTGATGTGTTGCAATATCAATGAAGTACTATTTGTTAAGTATTGGCCAACGTTTTGAAGCCTTGTGTATGTCAATAAATTATGATAGCGATTTGTCTCAAGCTATCATAAACGGTTAGTACACATAGTGAGTTTGTTAAGTGAAACTTTAGGGCATAATGAATTTGTCTTGTTGATAAGATCTTTACGTGCTTCCTCTATGGAGCCACTTGAGCTTAAGAGGCAAATTAAGAAGACAAAAAAGGTATTTGTTGCGTTTCGAGTCCAAGAGGATAGGAAGTGGATTATGTAACATTCTCGCTAAAAGATACTGCATCTAACTAAGAAAAGGGGCTCAAAAGCTGATAACTAATCTAAATACTAGTGTTTAAGGATTCTTTCTTTACAAGGTTTTTTTCTCAAATAGCCTAAGACAAAAGGTGTTACTCAAGTGATGTGCTTAAACCTTAGAAAGACTGAGGACACGATTAGTGATAATAATGGAAATATCTTTTTGATATTTTCTAGGTTCAATATGGGCCAAAAGAAATGTATCTTTTATGGTTTTTCTTGGTATAATGAATAGCGAGAAACTAAATAAAGTATATGGACAATTCTAAAATTGGATATTATGCACCAATTTTAGAAACAAACTAAGATTTTTTAAATTGGATTTAACAATTGATAAGATGCAAAATTGTTAAACAATCAAGTCGTTAGTGGAACAATTCGATTTGACTCATGTAAGTTTAATAACAAATTGTTATTGAGACTTGATATGACATATCAACCATAGAAATAAGGTAAGCCATAATCTATGGAATGGATCGATAGTACAAAGTTTCACCATAATCTCAATGATTGATAAGAGTAAAGTAATTGATAAGGAAACTCAAGCACTAAGTTTGATAAAATAGACTAAATGTCTATAATCTGTTGCTCTTAAATTCTTATTTTGATGTTTTACTTGTAGATTAATTTCCATACCTTAACTTTTCAATTTTGTTTTAGCTCTCCTTAATGTTTTGGTAACTTTGCATCTTAAATTCCTTGACTAAGAATGTTTGATTTTCAATTGATAGTTACAGATAAATCTAAGCATAGGTTGATTTAGCTCTAGCTTGTAAACCAATAAGCCATGCCTAGACACAAATCCATGGTAATCTATAGCAGTTCATGGAATAAAATTAGGAAATAAATTAATCACAAGAAAAAAAAAAGTTGAAAAGAAAAAAAAAAACATAATTGAGTAATATTGAAAATTTAGACTATTTTAATGTGAATTATATACATAAAATTTTACTAAAAGAAAGTCCCTACTTCTAAGCAACGTAGGATTAATTTTTGTTTTTACATCTTTTTAAACGTTTTTCTCATATTGCTAATATTATAGCTTAATTGGAATGTAGTTTTATGTAAATAAATATAAATTCATTTCAAATTTTTCAAAAAATGGGTTAAATATTTTAGTCCACTAACTCTAATGTTGATAAACAGCAAAAATAAAATTCCAATGCTCAAATATATAGAAAGACTTTTTCCCAATTAATATACAAAAAGAATTTAACTGATTGAGTTAAGGAATTACAATCCCTTATTTTCAATTTTAATGAGAAAGGATTGGAACATTTAAGAACAAATAAGGTAAGTGAAATGAAGCAGGCAATATAAATCAATCTAAATCTTTCCAAACTTCTCAAATTGTTTCAATCCAAGTCACACTCTAAGCTATAGACTTTGAAAGCGATTGAATTATCTAAGATAAAACCCTAATGTTACACCTCTCTTAGGTAGAGTAAAGTGGATTTGTCTTTGTTGGTTGCTGAATGCTATTGTTGACAAACTTTCACTTATTTTTCGAGAGGAGCGCCATCTCCATGGCTTTACTCCAAGAGTAGTAATTAGAGCCATTAAGAACAGAAGACACTAGAACTAACGACAAATTTTCATTAGAGTGGAGATAATACGGACAAGAATGATAATCTTCTACTTTCACCATTAAGGTTTACAGCTTTGATACCATAACAAAATCTATGGAACTATAGAAAGAAAACTATGTATGTGTAAATGATAGTATATTGATTGTCGTGTTAAGTATGTATAAGAACCATCTATAAATACACTTGCTACTACTAGTTTCAGTTATACAAGTAGCTAACTATTTGATGTAACTATAATAATTAACACTTTATAAATCTTGTTACTATGTAAATAAATATAAATTCATTTCAAATTTTTTAGAAAACGGGTTGAATGTTTTAGTCCATCTAACTCTAAAATTGGATAGATAACGAAAATAAAATTTTAATGCTCAAATATACCAAAAGACTTTTTTCCCAATAAATATACAAAAAGACATTAATGGATTAATTTTAAGAATTACATTCCCTTATTTTCAATCTTCATGAGAAAAGATTGAAACATTTAAGAACAACTAAGGTAAGGGAAATGAACTAGGCAATATAAATCAATCTTGTAAATTCTATTTGCATTCTAATATAATCAAACAACTCTATTACCTCCAATTTTTTTTATAAAAATTGGCATTTACACCATTAGAAAGCTGTTGTGTGGTAGCATGTGTATAAGCTTCTTCTAACATCAATGCTAATATTTATTGAATAAATATATTAATTAAGTAGTAGAAAAAATATTTTAAAATGAAAAAAAAATAGAAAATGAAAGGAAAAAGACTAGGGTGGTGCACCTATCACCTTAGGACCCTCCACAATATTAGTGGCCATTACTAACCACTCGAGCGTTAAGGTGGCCATCAACTATTACATAAATTTTTTGTTCATTTTTACTTCACTTTCCTACAATTTTCTTTTTTGTTAAATTTTCTTCTTTTCTAGTATTTTTGAATGTTGACTTATATAATAAACTAGGTAAACTGCACAAATTATTGCTACAAGTTTTAAATAATTACCATGTCAGCTTTTTAAAGGGATAAAAAGCTAAAGATATGGAATTTTCAAGGTCCTTAAAAGATCATCCTTACAATTTATCTAGAAAGGAAATACAAGAATGGAACTCTACAAAATAATAGCAATGAATATTAGTAAATGTGCATGACTAGTAGCAATACATGCTATTAGCTTTAATTTGAAGTCTATAGGGGTATGTAAAAATAAGATTTGGTCTTTTTTAAAAAACCTAAATATTGATAAATTTGTAATTTTGGAAACTTTAGGAATATAGGAACTTTAGATTATCCATTTCCATGAAAATATGTTTTGTTTGACAAAAGGAAATAAGACTATTGGGACTCCTTGTATTCACGAACTTAAGCTCAAAAGTGCTTCATCATTCTTAAAATCAAATTTGGATCATACTGGTGGAACTAGATTTAGGTGATTAAGAGAAAAAAGATATAGAGAGAGGGCTAGAATAGCATTGGGAAGGTTATAATTATATGGTTAATTTGAGGTTTTGGTTGTAAATGTTTAAACAAAGTATTTAGTTTGTTGTTGTTTGAAGTATTGGATAGGAATAAATTTATTATATCATGTCTGGTTTTTAAAACAAGTATGGTATTTTATGAAAGTCTCTTTATAATATTGGATGAATCTCAAGATTTTTTTATTCTTTTATTTGGTAGCATAGGACAATATAATGAAATCTCTTAAATAAAATACTAAACTAATACATTTTTCATCCACTACTTCTTTGCTACTACTATCATAGCCACTATTGTTACAACATTATCACCACCTTGATCTTAAAAGCACCACAACGGCCACCATTATTGCTACCACCAATGACAACATCACTACTATCACTATTTATAACATCAATACAACACTACATCAAATTGCCATCACCATCATGATATTATTACCATCATATTGCTACTATTGCCTGCACTACCATTGCTTGCATTACCACCACTATTGTAGCATCATCATTAGTTGCTCAAAAACCCCATCCATCGTCACTATCAATATTAATTGAAAAATTAGCTTAAGAACCAAAGAGGGCAATGAATACCTATAAGACGCTAAATTATCTTGTCACCTTTTACATAATCACCAATCACCACTATTAGTGGTGCTAGCTAGTGGAAAGGAATCAACAATGGTATTAGTATTATAATGGTTTGATAGGGGTATGTAAAAGAATCGATCAAACTGCAAACAAACTAAACCGGTCAAAAAATCTTATTTTTATTGATTCAATTCGTCATGTTTAAAGTATTTGTTTACAGTTTGGTTTGAATATTAGAATTGAACCTAAGTGCCCATTCACTTCACCATAATAGCCATTTTATTCTCTTCTTATTCCTTGTGTAATGACTATTATGGCATTCACTTTACTTTTTAGGCTTGTAATAATGATTTAATAGGAATGGCAATTACTTAAAATCTAGAATTGCAATTTCTTAATCCTATCCTAGAATCGCAATTCCATATAGGTGTTTTCTTTTCTTTCATATATATATACATAACGACCTAAATCCAAAGTCACCAAAGCAAAGGGTCGAGCACCAATTGTTGAAGATAGAGAGCAAACTCCATCCAAAAGCAAGCAGTCAATGTTCATTTTCTGTCATAGCCAAAGATCTCTCTCTTCTTTTGCTAATCCTTTAGTCTACCCACAAGCAGCTGCTTGTGCTCTCTCTCTCTCAATAGTAAACACACCTTCACAAAAACTTTCCATTTAACACTTTTTAGTTCATAACTCAGTATATTTATACTAAAGATCCAATATTTAATTTGTTCCCCTTCTCTCTTCTTCCTTTTTCTTTCTAAATCTAAGTCCTTACTTAATCCTTAGCATGTAAATGCAAATGTTAATAGGTTTTTCAGAAAATGAGATTCTAATTAAAAAAAAAAAAAAAACCCCTTACTCTAATCTAGTTCTTTGTTCTTCTTTTAGACTAAGACGTGGATACAAATTTTTACGCTTTTTGCTATATAAAGACTAGTTACCTATAATGGATATGTTCTATTGGAGTTTATCGTCTTTGCTGTTCATTTTCAAATGTTCTTGCCTGGTTAAGTTATAAACAAATTGAAATTCTGTAAAAGGAATGATAAGGATGATTTAGATTTGGCATTTGAGAGAAATAGGTGGTTTTGATTTTAGGGATGGACAAAAAACATTAAAGTTGTTTTTCTTATCTTATAAATACATCAAGGGTAATTTTTTATTAGCTACTCCAATTTTATTCATCTATCAATTACATAAACTAAATAGAGTAATATGAATTTAATGACACCCCAAATAAGGTAATATATAGTTTAGACCTATTATAGCCTTATGCCATTTCATATTAATGGCAATTCCATTACTTCTCTATTTCCTTCGGTAAAGTGAATGAGCTAAACTATTTAGAGTGAACTAAAGCAATTTTGTAATACTAAAAATTAAAAAAAAAAAAGATTGACCTCTAAATAAAACAAAAAAGCTAGCTTAGCCCATTTCTATACTTAAAAAGCCAAACCCTAATGATATAAACAAACATAAACGCATTTAACATTTCCTTTCTACTAGGTTTAACAGGCCATTTGATGTTTTAATAGGGTCTTGTAAGACCCTTGCTTAGTTATAGATTTGTTGATGTTAGAACTTTGAATCCATCTACACAAACAACAAGAAGAGGATGTCGTTCACCAGTAGAGATGGTAGTGTTCTTTGATTATTAGGCTATGTTCTTTCTTTAAGCATGATGGAGCTTCTTAGGGTTTGATGAGACATGATATGAAGTTCTAAATAACTTGCCTCTTTTGTCATGGAATTTGGAGCTATTGGTTTGGGAACACAAACATGCTACTAAGTGGACATAGGTAGGGGTTTAGCCTAGTAGAAAGTAAAATGGAAAAAATTAAGAAAGGCAATTGATTTCTTTTCAAGCAAGGAGTCTATTAATTTGGCTTTTAGGACATCTATATATGTCATAGCAAGTTTATTACATTTTCAATAATTTGCTTTTTTAAACTAGAGCCAATTTAAAAAAGATAACTATTAAACTAGATAAATTTTAAATGAGTGATTATGGTTTAAACCATGAACTTAACTTCTTTTTTTTTTTTTTTTGTTAAAAAGTATTTGTGATTGTTCAGTTCGATGCTATTACGGTGAAAGCAAGACCACAAGTAAAAAGACTAGCAACACAATCATCGAGCATAGAAATTTCAATAAAACATGATGAAAATCTTTTTAGACATGAAGCAACTATAACGGGAAGGAAATTTCAACATTGTAACAACTTGTCAATGTAAAAGAGGGAATAACCAAAACAATGTGATAAGTTTTAACTTTTTCAAGTTAGAAAAACTCTATCTTCTTCATTGTTTCCCTTTCTTAGAGAGTGGCACTCTTGATCAACTATTATCATAAAAAATAGTACCTCTCGTGCATGTAGAAGTAATATTAGGGTTATTGATTTATACATATCAAGATCAATATCATACAAATATAAGTAAATACTGAATAATACAAATTAGATAAAGATAAATTTAAAGATTTAATACACCAATGATCAAAGTAAGCGAGAAACCTCTGTATGAGAATTGAAAATTGGCATTGGTTAATTACATGAGAGTTGCACACAAAGAAAGAGGAAACAATAGCAAAAAGTAATGTTTGAGTCCATAACGTTCATTTGGTTAAGGTACAGGAGAAATCTTGGTTGTAGAAATTGTTGTTGGTTAGGTTATTTACTAGGTGGACTAGGCTTGGTGCATGTGAGTTAATTAATAGATGCATTGAACGATACGTAACTAACAATGCGATTTTGTTTTTCAATGAATTAGACTGTACTAGATTATGTCTATCCCTAGTAAAAGTCGTGGTGGCATAAGGTAATAATAGGAAGACACTAATGAAAAAGTCCATATGAAATAAATACATACTAACATAAATAGTATAATTATTAAGATTGCTATCTAGTATCGTAGTTGTGTATAACAAATTATTGTATCCAGGTTACTAAACATATTGTATTAATCTTATGTCATAATAGTCTCCTAGTATTATGTTGTGTTGTTCTCTTTATTTTGTGTTGTAGTAAAAGCTAGATGCTACTTGAATGTGTATCTTGATTTATCACAAATATCATAAAATGGTAGCATTTGTTTGATGTAATCTTTTGACATTCATCTAAATAAAAGATCTATTGATAAAAGAAGAAATTGCACTTAAAATGAACTAACAGTATGATTATTTATGGTTTAGTTTGGTTCATAAGCTTAATGAAGCAAACTACATTTAATGATTTGTGGTTCTAAAACTAAGTTTTTATAGATGTGGTTTGATTTAGTTTAGTTCGATTTTGAATTATTCTTTAAAAAAACTTTTTTTAAGTGATAATACTAATAATTATTAAAGTTTTCAACCAAATATCAATATCTGAAATAAGGAATATTATACAAAAATTGAAACCATATAATAATATTATAACATGATTATATTGCACCTTAATTGATAGTATAGGCATGAGAGTTTGCTTGAGAGATGGGAGATGATAGTAAAAGAAAAGAAATGCATTATAGAGGCTAGGAGTGAGATAAGAGAAAACAAAAAAGGAAATATAAGTAGAGTTAGATTGAAATGCTATTATGGTTTAAAATTACCAAAAAAAGGTCGTTTATTTTTATTTTTAGCAAAAAAGAAAAAAAAAAAAGATTTGGTTCAGGTTCAAGTAGTTGGATACCGCCAACCGTTTAAACCATTTTCGAATCCAATTAATGATCAGCAAATAATCAATTATATGAGAGTTGGGTGAGGAAGGAGGCGTGGCTCTGAAGATATGAACAAATGGAACGGCGAAAATCCCCTTACCGAAAAAGTGAATTTAGGTCACATGGCATGCTGTGAAGCATTGTCCCAACTCGAATCAAATTGTGATGGTGACGAGCTTGATTTATTTAAGCCTTTAAGGGGCCCCATGACTTTTGGAACATCGTCTGTACTTAGCTCACTTATTGTTGAACACTCTCACATGTGAGTTGTGGTCCACACGCATGGCCTCTCTCTCAAAGTTATTATTCCGGCTTTTCGTGCGTAAGAATTTTCGCGGTTCCAGATTTCATGTAATTAATTCTTTATGCTCTTTTTACGCTTTGGGATCTAAAAAAAATTCAAAATGGCACTCACATGTTATATAAAAGGATAAATTATATATAAATATTTAATAAAAATTTTATATATGTTAATAAATAAACACATTTTTAAAAATATATTAATTATAATTTTATATATTAAAATTTTTAAATATTTATATTTTATTCAACCCATTCACGTAGTTTACGTTAATATTATAGAAGCGTTCCTGACGATCCTTTGGTTCCCCGGCGTGCTCGGGTTGGATTCTCACAGATCTGTCTTGATCTAACTCTTCGTCTAACCGTCGCTTTTTCCCAAATCATCGATGGGTATGTTTGTTCCATAGAGAGCATCTCCCCTTATTATTATTATTTTTATGTTATTTGTTTTACTGAAAGTGCCGCAAAATCGGAAATATAAAATAGATATGCTAATAAGATAGGCACATGTACATCTATATATAAAATAGATATACTGATATAATAAAAATGGGAATATATGTACATCTATATCTCCATGATACCAAAATGTATAATAATAATAATAGTAATAATGGCTACTACTAAATTAGTAAAAGGATTACAGTAAGAAATAATAATTTTAGAAAACTATATTAAAAGAAGACAATTCATACGACCTAAAAAAGGAAACAAAAAACTAAAAAGGGCAGTTAAATAAAAGCTTCCATATAAAAGAAATAAACAATATCAAACCCTAATTCAATGCGATAATCTAAGGAAGAAGCTTAGGAATTTCAAACTTCATAACCAGACCACAATTCATACGAGGCATTCCTAAATACTAGAAGGACTTTAGTATCTAAATTGAAACCCCATATGATAATTAAGATATATTAACAAGATAGTTAATTTGTCTAATAAATTGATATAACTACACCATAAAATCACAAGCTAGATCCTAGATCAAAAATTAGATAGAACTATACATAAATGTACCAAGAACTATAGGAACATTTCTAATAAACCCAATTAGGCTTACATAGCTAGTATTGGTCCGTCTTATTAAAAGCTATGTTGACCACATTTGAGTTAGTTTGAGATGCCACATGGTCGATCATTTCTCCTATCTAGTCAGCTTACTTCCTTTGATTTAATAAAATTTTATTCTAAATAACTTCGGATTAATTAGGGAGCTCCCTAAATCTTAGGTTAATTTGAACAAAATACCAAAATTAATTTACATGCTACTTTGTTTAAATTACTTTAATGACTATTAAACTATAGGATATATTAGAAGAACAAAAATCAAGCCATTGAAGATTATGGAAGAATATAGTGAGTAATTCTTTTGCTTCTTTGTTAGGTGTCTATGCTAGGTTTAGTCGATGAATCTAATATATATCTAGCTTTTAAATAAATGTTATGTGTTATTTGTGCTTGCACCAAGGTCATAATCAATCGAATAAGAGAGGTTATGGATTGAGTGTTTGTCACTTATTGAGGTTGACCATTCAAAATGGAGTGATTAATAAACTACCTAGTGAGTCACCACAAGCTAACAAGTAGGTCATCAATATAGCTAGCTACTGCCTTCTAAAAAGTTGTTAACTAGGTCACAATAACGGTATGAGGTATTACTACACATGGTAACAGTATACTAGTTGTTCGATGATTGATATGGGTGGTGATCCTAGTATTAGATGATTAGTCTAGTATCTTGGTTCTTAGGATTTACGATTCCATATTTTGTTTTGGTTCTCAAATCTTGGAAACCTTTGTATTCAACCTTAGATCACTAAGATGCGTATGTTTGTTGCCCTTACCTTAAATAACCATATAACTCAGGTTGTCTATGCCAATTAACTTGTTTGTTGTGTTAATTAATTAAGTCATGTATGATTTTAGCATGTTTGTGTGTTTGGTAGTGGCGATTCATTGGGCATGAATTTCTTGGCCCTTAATTCAGGGCTTCTTTTTTAGGTAAATTGAAAGATTGGATAAAACACATTAAAGATTTACTGGGCGACTAGAACAAACAACAAAGTAGTCATGTCCTTTGGTTTAGGGCATGACAAATTAAGTGGTGTCAAACTAAAAATTTTAAAAAGTTGTGAACAAATAAGAAATATAATTATTAAAATCATGATTCTATTATTACCTTGATCCTATGAAATTGGTAGAATTATATAAAATCATAAACTTGTAGAATCTAACATCAAGATTCATAATTTTATAAAAAATCTATACCCTAATGATTTTACATTTATTTTAACTAGAAAAAATATCATAAAATTATAAAGTCATGGAATTGTATTGCTAAATCATGATTTTAACAACTATAATGAGAAGTACATATGGGATTGCAAATAAAAACAGACCAATTAGAGGCAACTGATAGTCCTAACCTTAATTGATTAGCAAATGGAAGTACTAAGGTGCATTTAGAGCTATCATATATAAGATTTTGGTTGCATTTTAGGAGTAAAATTTTTCTCACATCTTCACTCTTGATATTTCTCGTCATTTCTATTATACTTGCTTAACCAGAATAATAGCATGAATTTAGGAAAACAGAATTAGTTTGAGAAATAATAATTGAAGATAGATTTTATGCTTATGGTACCATTCACAACAACTCTTCAACAAAACACTAAGCAATTAAAATAAAAAAAAAAGATTTATTATGGAAAAATATATAATAAACATCATATTTAAGCATATGAATAATGTGACAACTTGCAAATTTTAAAATATGTATGGCTATAATTTGAAACTCTATAGTTTAGACAAAAATTGATAGGATTTGAGTAAAGGAACAATTGAGTCTACATATACATAAATAGAATGGACCTTGTTAGATGTGTTTTTTGCCTCGAGCCTCCTAAAGTTAAGAAAAGTTTGTAACCTACCTTTCTATAGGAAAAGGAAAGGAGGATATCAAATAGATATCTCAAGAAGATCATGTCAGGGATCTTCCCTACTCAAATCTAAGACAAAAGATCCTCTAAGATCTAATCACCCACATCTATTGAATCCCTTCTATCTATTTTTAAGTACTTTGAAACCCCTTACTAGTAAGGGGACCTTGAATCTTATCACTATCTTTCTTCTTCCCCTATTAGTTATTTACTATCTATCACCTTACTAACTTAGATATTGGAGTAGCACGCTAAGACTCTTTTTGTCATCCTTTAATAGCTCACATTTACTACTTATGTAGGCCTAAGCAAGCAACAGTAAGCTACATATAGGTCCAAATCCCTAGTCAAGAATTCATAATCAATAATTGATGCCTATCGTTTATTGCTTAAAAATGAAGCCACAACCAAAACTCGTACACACAACCAAACACCTTCCCTTCAACTAACCTACAATTATATCTACCATAAAATCACGAGAACGAAGACTAATAACCTTACTATGGGATAAACCTAATGTTATCTTTACTTATCTTGAGTGATAGATCATGGCCATAATACAAGAAAACTAGCAGCTTAAGGCAGAGGTGGTCGCTCTTTGACAACAGGTTGAAAATAAGCCCCCATTGGTCTCAATGAACAATTAAATTAATATGATCTTTTCTTTTGTTATCTTGTTCTTTTTGTTTTACCTTTTGATCAAAACTTTTCTTTCGAACTTTCTAACTCTGATACTTACAAGTATATTATGCTTTTAATCTTTACTTATATTCGTTCTCTCTAACTTTACAATATATTATGTACACAAGCACTAATTTAGATCATAAATATAAATATGAAGATAAAATAAACATGCATAAAAAATAAAAAGAGTAGGGATCAAAAGATCAAACAATTATCTATAGGGGTTTTTCCTTGTGAGTTAGTTATCCCTTCCAACACCAAAAACTAGGGAACTAACCTTTATCGTAGTGGCATGTTTCATTATTTGAATGAAATCAAGATGAGGTCTACAAGCTAACACTTCCTACTACTTTACTTTACCTTACAATCCATACCTGACGATTAATGCAAGTATACTACCTTACTATTCTTTCAAATAGTACACCACTAAATTTGAAGAGTTTACTTGTCTTCTACACTGTGATTCCTTAAACTTTAGCTAAACTTCTATATCATCAATAGATATTAAACTTTCTATCAAACTATTCTGTTTTTCAATTCTCACATCAAATGTTGTTGTGTCTTACATCCTTCATCTTTAGTCTTCAAAAAGCATTGAGCTGAATGCTCAAATGGGTTATTCTTAGTAACTATAGGTGTCTCTTCAATGCACTTCTTCCTTCTATTGTCCTCAAATCTTCTTTATTGTCATCTAATATTCATTATCTCTACTTTCTTCTTTTGTTCATTTTCAAATAAGGTATTTCTCATCTTGACCATATTTCTTCTTGTATATGAGATATAATCTATAGTTTATATCTAAAATGTAATCTTTGGCACTATCTAATACATTACTTAAATATATTTCTACTTTGATTAGGGTTGTAAATGAGCCAAGTTGCTCGAGGTTAGCTCTTTTTAAGCTCGGATCAGATCAAGCTTAATTAGTAAACGTACCGAACTTGAGCTCAAAACGAAGCTTGTTTATCTAAACAAGCCGCGCTCAAGCTCATTAGCGGGCTCGTGAGTAGGCATGCGAGTTTTATATATATTATAAATAATACATTTATTATATATTTTATGCTACATATTATTAAATCAAAAGACTAACATCTATATTAGATTTATGAAGATTTAATATGTTATAGGATAAAATATGATATAATCTAATTCTTATTCACTATTTGTTAATCTATTTATTTATCTATTTCTTCATTTTGTATATTTAGACTTGTACATAAGCTCGAAATCGATTCGCTTTAAACTCGACTTAACTCTACTCCAACTCGATTAGTAAACGAGTCGAGTTTAAACTAAAAAAAAAAAACTCATTTATTTAAATGAGCCCAGCTTGAGCTTTAATTGCAAGCTCAATAAAAAGTTCATCTCGAGTTCAAGCTCAATAACTTTTAAATGAGCCAAGCCTGAGCCTATAAAAGCTTATTTTAGCTTGGCTTAACTCAACTCATTTACAATCTTAACCTTAATATCAGGTCACAACCTATAATATCTATAATATTTCTTTTTTTATATTTAGCATCATCTTTGATTGTTAACTTTTTGTGTACAATCATTTAGCTTCTGCTTTTGGTTAACTTTTGAACTTATATCGCTTTTGAAATGTTTTTGAATTTTGAATTATGTACTCATATAGCTTTTGAATATATGTAAGTTATGAATATCTTTGTTCTCAATAAGTCTTCTTCTTTTGATCTTATAGACATTTCTTTTCTTCCTTCATCATTTATTTATTAGTTTTCTTTTTCTTTGAAATATGATTTTTATCATATATTCACTTTTGGTTCTAATCAACATTTGTCATTAAGGTTTTGTACATCTCTAATTCTAACTATTGTTTTGAGTATGATCTGATCTTATTTTTATATACTCAATAACTTGATTGGTAACATAAAGTATATATGTTTTTTATCATCAAAACACCTATTATGGAGTTTCCAACAGTTACTCCCTTTTTGGTGATGACAAGATACTTTTTTTTGAAAAATAATCTTTCTTAAAAAATATGAATAGCACTCACTACTTGATCAAGATAATACTTGTTTCTGGAATCTTTCTTTTCGATTATCTTCCGGCTTGTTTGAATTTCCCATTTCATTTTACATATGTTTATGTTCTCTTCCCTAATTACATTCTCTCCCCTTACATTATATATTTACATTTCATCGCTTGTTTCACGTTACTATTCATTTTTGTATTTTAGACACTTCTTCTCATTTCTTTTTTCTTCTTTTTATTATCATGAAAAATGCACCATAGGATTTTTACAATAGTTATAATCATATAGAAAACATTTATAAGAATTTCACAACCAAAGAGTGATAATCATGAATTATTTAAAATCTATTTGAATTTTTTTTTTCCTTCATAAAACTTCATTAGTATAATGGGAGAACAACATTTTGTAAGTCTCGTAATTGGACAATTTAAAGTTGGTACACAAAATTTAGGCGATTACAAAAGTTATCCGAATTTTATGAGAAAACTTAAAATATTAGTATAAGTGGCCCAAGAGTTTAGATTTGAGAAAATAAAATAATAAAATAACTAAATATTAAATTTGTAAAATAGACATATATTATTTGTTATTTATCGGAAACACATGGTTCCTTTAATTAACGAATCACTAAAAATAAATAATATACACACTAAAAATTATAAAATGACATGACAAATATTTAAGAGTGTTTGTCTATATTAATTGTAATTTTACACTTGTGTATATATATCGAAATTACCTAAAATACCTAAATTATACTAAACTATATTAAAATAATTAAATAAAATTAATAAAAATTAGATTTAGCTAAGTGGCAACTGGGAAAACCTTGATTTTGACATGGCAACATCAAACAATATGGATAAGGAAGATTAGTAGGAGAATGGACACATAATATTAGAAATTTTGTTGATTAGGTGACACTTGTAATTGGGGAAAATTACCAACTGACCCAAGATGCATTATAAATTCAAAATTCCTTCTCCAATAGCTAGGTTAGATAGAATAACGCTTAGGAAAAATATTAAGAGCAATTGGAGAGTTGAAAGAATTTTTAGAAAAATTATATGAAAATAGGTGTAATTAAGGTTAAATTAGAGTGCATGGGTATAGCAAGTTGCTGGAATCAAACTAAGGTCAACGTTTGAAGGTGGACCTATGTTAGGTTGACCAATAGTAATGGGATAGTGGGAGGTGGCTGCAAAGGCGGTTTTGGTAAGTTTGAAAAAGTGATCCAATTTTCATTAATTTAGCAAAAATAGCAAAATATGTTCAAAAATCATGAAAATTTGTATTATGCGTATTTTTATATGTAGATTCTAGGAAAAATATTATTTTATTGAAATTAAGTGCCTAAATATACTATCCCTTAGAAATCACTAAAACTGAGTCAATATTAATTTTGTTTCAAAACCCTTACTAATGTTGTTTCAACTCTAAAATTTTCCTATAAAATGCCTAAAATATTACAATATTGCTATCAAAGTTTTTCACGAAAACTATTTTCTAATATTTATCTAATTTTAGGCCCTTAAATCTTATTAAATGGCCAATTTCCAAAATACACTTAGTGATTCTTCAAGAATTTTATATGGATTCTAATATGGGTTGTATTCTGGCATATTCCGATGTTAAATAGTGCTATGGGGACAAATTTTTAGTATTAGAAGCAATAGATTTGGATATGGGATACTTGGAGATGAAATATTAATAATATGTATGTTAAATGTTACTTAAATGATATAATAGAGTGATGGTTATTTCTAAACTAGAATTGAATTTAGGTTATGGATAGTGTGTTGATATTGGTTTTGGTAGGTAGCACATAGATTTTATTGAATTATAGAATAAGGGAGAAATCAAAGGATAAATCAGAAGTTCTTATTTGGATGTGGTATTAGATGTATAGTTAAGAGCTAAATAAGAGTTTGTATGTATATGAAAATATAGTTAGGATGAAATCAGAAAATAGGTCAGAGGATGTTTTGAAGGTTCTTTGATAAACCATAATCAGAAAATGCATTAGAGGCTAGCCAAATGTGAACTAATAACAAGTGACTTAAAAATCTGAACATCTAAGTATAACAAGACCTTAAACTTAAGTCAATAAACTAAGATATAAAATAATAGTATAAATGCTATTTGTATAAACACTAAAATGTTATTTATTTTATAGGAAATTATGGTTAACCTATATCACCAATCATACCTTAGTGAGTAAAGAAGTCCAGATAAATTTGGAATTAATACATAATTGTGTTTTGGAATACTATTTTATAGTACTTAGAGGCTTAAGGTTATATTTGGTTGTGTTTATAAGTAGCTTGCTTGTGCACATGCTTATATGTCTTTAATATTGATTATACACCGCTTGATTATTGTGTTGGATTGTAATTAATTGAGCTATGAGGAATTGATTGAACACCCTTAAATTGGACTTTATTATATTAAATTTGAAAAACTTAATCAGATACGCATTATAACCTATTAGGGAAGATTAATCAGATACGTATTATAACCTATTAAGGGTTAACTAAAATGGTCCCTTCTTTACTCTTAGTCGAACTAAGTGACAGAAAAGGAAGTTGCAACAAAGTTGAAGGCACTAGTTTGAAGGAAGTCGCTAGAGGGGGAATGTCTCCATTATACAAACTTGGGTTTGGTCGTAAGCTGTTACATAGGTATTAAAACTCCTCAAACCCGGATTAAAGTGGGCGTAATTTCTCTAATATCATAACAAACCGGATAACGTTATGGGATAGCATTTGTTTTATTACATAGCATTTAATTAACTGCTTGATAACCTTATTTATGCTTGTCTTATAGTCTTATATCTCCATTCTTATTTACTGAACGATTGGTTGGTTGCTTATATCCCAATAGATCTTTTTGCAAGTGCTGACTAGGATGCCACTATATAACTACCCTCAGGTTAGTTGCTGTTGGGAACTAGGGTGTGAGGATAAATTTAAAGAACAACTAGACTTTTGAAGTTCTTGATGTTATCTTTTGAACTTTTGGTCCTAAACTATATGAATATCTAAGTAAACTACATTTTATATTAAATAATTAGTACTTTGATCATTTGGGCTATAAATATCTATTTTAAAGACATTCACAAATTAATTATGAATATCGTGTAAACTACATACTTCAAAGCAAATTAGTCATAAATGCTTTGTGTAAATCGGGTTTATGATAACGGCTATGAGATTAACTTCTATTTTAAGATGGTTGACATGATGGGACTGTTGTGACTCCACTGCTTGGAGACATAACACATTTCTCCCCCTATCTTATGTAATATAAGACATCTCTTTATATTTTCCTTTAATAAGAATTAAGTCCCCTGATGCATTACCTAAAGCCTAGCTAGAGGCATACAAGACCTAACTCAATGTGCTTTACCTCAAGGACCAATGTGAGATGAAGATTCCTAACTAATTCAAGGCTTTGGTCATTTCCTTTAAGCTAAGTATCGAATGTCCATTAAGGCAAGGATGACGCCTAACCCTTTTGTACCTTGTTTCAGCTCTCTACAGCCCAAGTTGAGTTATTTGACCACTCGACCCAACTTGGTATATGTTGGTCGATCCGTCCTCCCTAAACTCTTTTCTTATTTGAGTTATCTATCTAGGTTGCCAAGCTTATTGACTTATCAATACAATCTAGCCAAGATAAATTGAAAAATTCTCTATTTTACCTTTCGTCAAAGTTGCTCATCAAAAGTTGACACGAATTCCACTATTTAGATTCACGTAATGATTCTCTAACATTCCTTCTTTTTGTCCTTTATCCATTTTGCCCTTTCTAATATATATATGCACTTTTGTTTTGTACAAGAATTTTACTCTTTTGTAATTTCCCTTAGTATATATTTATTTAAGAGTATATTTGTTTGTAGTTATAAGCAAGTGCTTGTGCGAATGCAATTTTTGTCTTTGTTTCTGCAATGTTGACTAAGAGTTGAACTCTAGGTTGTCATTATTCATTTGTCTATTGTCTTAGTTAGATTGTTTAAGACTGGATAGTCACCCCTTTAACTGGAACTAACCAAACCTGACCTATAACCTTACTTGACACTCATTGCAACCCATTAGGAGGAATGATTAAGATTATCGGGCCAAATATTAACTCCTTTGAAAAAAATAGCTGAAATGGTCTCATCTTCACCCTTGGTAGAACTAAGTGATAAGAGGAGAGGTTGTAGTTGGATTGAGGCCCTTCAATCGACAATAATTGTGAAAGGAGCAAGGCCTCCATTATATAAGCTTAGGTTTGGCTGTGATTCACTATATCTTGTTGAAACTCCTCAACTTGGATTAGATCTGATAAAATTTCTCTAGTCTAACGATAAATCGAACAACATTCTGTTATGGCATATAAGTGTTACCTTTCATTTAATTTAATTATTAATAACCTTGTTTGTGTTATCTTTATGCTATGTCTCCATCTCTCTTATTGAGCTATAGTGTGCTCACATCCGTATAGATCATTTTGCATGTCTTGAGTAGATATATAGTAATACACTTATCTACAGGTTAATGACTAGTGAGCCATGGAGTAAGGTTAAAAGGAGACAGCTGGACTCTTTAGTTTCTTTTTGGAGTCTTTTGTACTTCATGAAAATAATTGGGCCTCCTAAGTGACCCAGTAGTTTTAAATGTTGGTCTGTAATGTGAACAGTAAAACCTATTGATTTGTATAGTATTCTTGTAAATATAAACATGTACATATGTATATGTGTTAAAGATATGTATTATAGGCCTTTTACAAAAACATTTTGAAGAATTATTTCACGGGTTTTATATCAAATAGGTACTGAACTTAATGCTTTGAAGTGCTTAAGTCGAGTGTTTCTTATATAGATAAGGTTTATGATAACAGTTATAAAGTCAGTTTTTATTTTATAATGGTTTATATGGTAAGACTATTATAAATTTACTTACTTATGACATGGCATATATAATAACTATATAAGTAAACATTTATAAAAAATTACTTTTTTGTGATATTAGATTGCCAATATGTTATTTAATATGTAATACGGTAGTATACTCAATAACTATATAAGAAAACATATTGAGAGTTATTTTTGAGATATTAGATTACTAATTTGTTGTGTAATATGCAAAAAAAAAAAAAAAAGTATAGATCATAACTATATCTTAAGACACATAATGAAAATAACTTTTTGTTATATTAAATTAGCGATATGTAGATGTTTAATGCCTATGTATCTACTAGTTAAAGAAATCGAATACTGTTGGTCCCCATAAAACAATTAAAAAAAAAGAGAAGGTTGGGAAGGAGGGGTCGAGGGGTTTAAATTGATTATTAAAAACTTTTGTGGAAAATCACTTCTTGATTACTTGATAAGGATATGATAGCTAAACTTTATTGTTCAATTTTGATGAATTAGAATCTATAAGGTTTGAATTAGAGATTAGCATGCAAAAGCTTCTTCTTAGTTACTTGTTTTTTGATATATACATAGATTCTGATAGAGCAATGCTTTTAAGATGAGTAATGAATCTAATAAGTACGTAAATGTAACTATCAATGTATATTTGTAGGCAACAGTAATAGAAATTGCAATAACATAAATGAATAAGGATCCAAAAATCAAGCAAACAAATATAGTGATTGGGCCTTGTACATCAATCTGCTCCTCTAGCAACATACACCTCCTTTTAGCTTGTTTTAATATTTGAGAAAAAAGAATAATGAGGTGCACAAGCTCTCTTTAAGTTATTAGCTTTAGACTTTACCTTATCTCCCATTCTTTCACTTAGAGTATACCAAGTACAGTATAATCTCCATCTCCCTCACTTTCTCTCAAGCAATCTCAATAAAAACTAATAGTGAAAAGAGTAGTAAAGAGATTAACAACGTATCCTCAACATTTACCATAATAATTTAGACACTTTTAACTTTTTCATTGTTTGTTATGTACTTGTTCTCTATCCTTTTTCCGTTTAAGGAGTCTTTTATGTATATAGCTTTGACTTTAATGTTCAAATTGCTTCAAAAGTTAATAGCTCTTTGATTTAAAATCTCCTTATAGTTGTTGATTTATTTGCTTTCCTTATCTTTGAGATATGCTTTAGCTATCGAATGCTTTGTTTGCCCATGTCATTGTGTTATCTTTCTTTGTACAATCCTCACATTGTGAACTGGCTCATATTGTCTTCATTTTAACCATTTGTTATCTATAATTGTTCCTTTTGAATTGATTCATAAAATATGAATAAATATGTTACCAAATATATCTATTTTGTGATGCTAAGCCTCCAATTTATGGATTCAATATAGCTTTGCTTTTGATCATTAAGTATCTAAACTTTTTTTGCCCTTCATAGCTTTCGTTCAAGCTACTTTTGATCATTTAAGCTTCTGTTTTGTGCTTCGGCCTTTAATTGTTTAGGATTTTATTCTTTGATTCTACTTATCATTTTTGTCCTAATTTGAAATTCTTTTGAACTATTCTTCCTCTAACTATTGTAGCTTTTGATTCTTCTCTTTGTAATCTCTAACTTTATCTTGTCTTATCAATTCTTCTGGTATCGAGTCGTTTATTCTTGTGACTATTCATCTTCTTCACTTCTTCTGCAATTTATTATTTTTTCTTACTTTAGTTTTGCTATATGATTCTACTTATGATTTTTGTCCTAATTTGAAATTCTTTTGAACTATTCTTCCTCTAACTGTTGTAGCTTTTGATTCTTCTCTTTGTAATCTCTAATTTTATCTTGTCTTATCAATTCTTCTGGTATTGAGTCATTTATTCTTGTGACTATTCATCTTCTTCACTTCTTCTGCAATTTATTATTTTTTCTTATTTTAGTTTTGCTATATGATTCTACTACTTTGTCTTTATCTTATAGGAGCATTTTTTCTTATTGTATATTCTTATCTGACTCTACTTTTTCTTATTGAAACACTTAATAACTTTATTAATAAAAAAAAAAAAAACAAGTGATTTGTTATCATTAAAATACTTTTCTCAATGGCTTCAACAAATATGCTGTTGTCTAACTAATATAAATTAATATAATGTTTACTAACAGAATTCACAAAATTTTAACTTCCAAGTGATATGACTGCATTTTACAATAGATTATTTTTAGAAGGAAAGATAGTAAAAGAAAAAGAAGGAAAAAATCCTAAGAAAAAAGGAAAGAAAAATGTTTTGTTTAACTCGCTTAACTAACTATTGTAGATAAGTTAAAAAGAGACTATATTGTGTTGTCACATTTATGAGATCTATCAAATGTAAATAGATAATATTCATAGTTCTGGGAGATCAAAGTTTATAATCCATAATTGATTTATAATTCATTTTTAAATATAAGATAAAATAAATTTTAGGTTATAAAGTTAGTTTTATCAATGTCCATTAATGAAAATGTCGAAATCCTTCCCAACGGTTCTTGTATTGATCTCTTACATGCACGTGCACAAACCAGTAACTCCACTTTTTCCTATATGATTATGTTCACAAAATTAGCATCCTTAATCTAACTAGAAACATTAAGGAATTCAAATTTCTCTTACCTCGGGATACAAGGCATCATTGATAGAAAATCGTGCTCAATTATTGGGAGTAGAGAGAGCAACTTTATTAAGATTTTCTAAAATCAAAGTAAATAGAGGAGGAAAGATAGCTTAGTTGCATTCTTATAATGAAAGCTAGGGCTATCACGTCCCCCAACCCTCGAGCGAATGACAACCCTCTATATATCCTAATCCTAGTTTCAACACGTCAAAAGTGGAAATGTCGTGATTTATATAAAACTAACAATAAAATAATAATACATGATTTTATTAAATAATTTAAGTTAGGCCAATTTAATGTTAAAATTAAATAGGGCCTACTTAGTTTTAGACTGGATTTAAAAAATAACTATTACTTTACCTAAATACAACTTTTATTATATCTAACCATAATCATATTAAGTATAACTTTTATTTATCTAAGTATAATTCTTATAACCTGTTCACTTCACTTAATAGAATAAAAAAAAAAAATAGAATTGGAATTCTTAAAACACATAATAAGGATAATACTTATTATTTTATTTAATTAGATTTATAATCAATTTAAAAATAAACACATAATATAATTTTAATGATAAAATTACCCTTAGTTCCTTTTTTCTTTTGACCAACCCTAAAGTAATGGGCAACAGCAACAGCGATGGCAACTGTGGTTGGTGGCAATGGTAACGACAACAGTCAATGGTTGTAGCATTGACATGGGAAATGGTGGTGATAGCAGTATGGTGGTAGTGGTGGCGACGACGTTTGTGATAACAATGGTGGCGGTAGCGGCGGTAATGGTGATATTAGTTATTAAAATAGGACGAGGTCATTTTTTGAAAATATCAAATTTTATAAGTAATCTTGTAGAATTGAGATTCAAAAACAAAAAACAAAATGAACACTATAAGAAGAGCATAAAATTCTAATTCCTCCTAACTAAATGGGCCATTATTTTACTTAATTAAATTGAGTTTTTATCATTGATTAAGCTAAGTGCTTTTCCTTGAATGAAAAACACATAGTTAATAGTAAGTATTAAATTAGTTTACAAACTAAGTGATCATATAGAATTTTAAGTTAAAAGTATTTATTATTGATTATTTCTTATTGCATATTGACACTTTCTTCGAGTTTGGGAGTTAGAATTACATTGCTTTTCATGATCTTGGGGATTTCCATGTACATAGTAGTTAATTAGCCATTGAGTATTATGTGTACTTGCTAGCAAGCGAATTAGACTCGATAAAACTTAGCTAATCGAAGGTGCGTGATATGCTTGTGTATTGTGATTCCAGGTCAGGTGACACCTCAGACTGGGTTTGCAGTTGCAATTATTCTCCTGCAACGACATTGTAGTGAGGCGCTAAAGACAATAAAGGTAGCTCGACTGATGGTCAAGAGGAAGGAATTGTAGCAGATACGGTCGACGAGAGTGGGAGGAAGTTATAGCGAATATTGTACGAGGGTTATGTAACGTAGTAGATGATATGCTATATATGGATAGTCGTTGGTGATTGATACACAACGAGAGTACTTATGTTTTAAGTATGGTGAGCTAACCATCTCCATCAACTTTCGAATGCTTCTCGTGATAGGATTCAAACCTCTTCATTTTTAATTATGTTTATTTGAAATCATGATTTACTCTAAATTCTGAAACGTTATGATTGAGTTGTTTATTTACACTTAATAATATTCTTCAATGAAACTTGGTTGCAACATTAGAAATAGGTATACATGCGAGATTAAATTCCATGACTTATCCCTTTGAGATTCTATATTTAATGTTTTGATATGTTGCCTACTAATGATCTATTTAATGAGATGGGACATGGTTTCTATGTTAGTGATTAGATTAACATTAGCTGGAGTACTTTTGAGGTTTACATGCTTCCACTGTCCCATGTATTAGATGTGGACTTTCCCTTGGACTTTTTAATTTAACTTTCCTTCCCTTCCTTTATTATTCAAGTAAAAATATTCCACTTTCTTTCATTTCTAATTCTTTCCTTTCATTTTCTCTCCTTTCTAATTGTTTCCTTCTTTTCAAAAATAGTGTTATTGACGGTTCTTACATATTTGGATTAGTGTTGTCAAACCTGACTCGAACTGTTTGATTTGTCTAGAAAACCGATTTGATCTAACCCTAGTTAAACTCCCATTAAATCCGATTACATTCCTTTAACCTTTGATCCTCTCATATATTTGAATCAATCACCTAAATCGGGTCTGATAATATTAATTTGGATAAATTAATTTTCTGCCATTGTTAAGTTTAAAGAACTCACTTATGTAAAATTGCTTTTAATGGATATGAATATGATTAATGACACAGAATAATTGTACAACCTTTGCTAGATTTAGATGATCAAGCAGATTTGAGTTTGTCTGACCTAGCTAAAACGACGAATAAACTAAAAGGCCAAAATGCACGAGCTAAAATGTTGGATCTTGCAACACTTAGACGAACAAAAGAAACCTAGGCTTTGATTTCTTGGGTTTCCTAAATCCATACTAACACGAAAGTTCCATTCTTCCTCGGTACTTGGAAATTAATTGATAATTATATTTATATATATATATATATTAATATAAATCTAATACCTTTTGGTGATTATGTTTTCTTTGCAAGCAATGTATTGTAGGATATATGAAGCGGTGGATTTTGGGGACAACTTTTCAACGGAGCTGGACAGTGCATATAATACCGAGTTTAGTGATTCAGTCTTAGATTCGGTCAAAGATAAGACTAGAGGGAATGTGCAGGCCACGTTGTGTTTGATGATAGCAATTGTTATTTAATGCTTCGGTTCTGCCTGCTTCTCTTACGCAGAACAGAACATCCTCTTCTTTAATTAAGTTTTAGAACAAGTCCACGTCAAAAGCCGGTCCACGGAACCAATGCTATTAAGGATTGGATGGGATGTACTACGCGCAAGTAGAGTAAGGCGATTTAAAATTAAATTTTAAAAATATGTGTATTTTCTTATAACATAATCACAAAATACATTATACTAAAAAATATAAAAAGTTAATACGTACCATTTATATACTACCTAAAAAATACACATACTATGAGAAAGTGCAAAAAGACAAATTAACCTTTTAATAAGACTTAAACATAAGTTGCTTAATGTTTAGAAACTCCTGGATTTCATATATATATTAGGCTATTGATAATTGTAAGTTGCCAACTGCAGACATTGCGAATCTATCTTTTTACATTTTTTGAGTGACATTGTGTATTTTCTGATGATATCTAGGTGCTACTTACTAGCTACTAATTTTTTTGTAAATTTTGGTATGGTGTGCTTTTTTATTATGTTATAAAACGATAGATTTATTTTTAAGACTTATTTTTAAGTCGCTTTAGGGGAGCCCCCAATAATAATTATGTAGATGTTAATTTTATTATTTCTAGTTAGCTTCTCTCTCATTTTTGAGCTATTTTATCGGGGGAGATATTTAATCATCACTACATAAAAAGGGTCCGTGGTGGGCTTTTCTATCACTAAATAAAGCTCCAATGTACGTTTGTATAGAGTTAGCCCCATTCTCTCTTATAGATGCCAACCTAATGCCACTTTTAGTTCTAGAAATTTCGTTGAGGAAAAAAAAAAAAAAAAATTCCAGAAACTTTATGCTTCGGTAAGGAAAAAGACGCAAGAACTTAAGCTTATTATTCTTTTATTTCATGGCCCCGATTTTGACAACGATGGTGAATGAAGTAAATCATAGACTAATTGAAATTAAGAATAAGGTTTGACCTTCGGTTCAGAATCATTGATCGAAGGATGATGGTAACAGAAGAATTGCTTTCAGAACAAATTTAAGAAAATTTCTATCAAGTCTGTATGGTTGAGCTAGACTTAGGCAAGAATCAGTTTCGAACCATGAATTAACCCAAAACCAACCCGACTTGAAAGTAAGTGAGCCGAACTGCCCTGGTAAATCGTCAGGTTTTAAGGGTTTAGGCGGTTTAAGAGGGTAAAATTGCCTAATCCGATCGGTCTGATTGGTTTACCCTCTTAAAAAAAAAAAGAAAGAGAAAGAGAATAGAAAAGTTATTAAGTCCAAAAAAATAATTTGATAATATCTAATAAGTCATTATATATCAAAGATATTTTATTTGCAATGGTGAAAGATAATTTTTTTAAAAATAATATTATCAAACTAATGATAAATGACTAATTATAAGTTAATTATGTGTTAAAGATAAATAAAAAATTCAATTTTCAATTAATATAAATCATTTTTGTAAAACTTATCAAATGTTAAGGATTTGAATATGAGGAAAAAATAAAATTTGAGAGAAAAAAATAAAAAAGTTAGAATCATGTTAAGTCAGAAATTAATAAAAAAATTAGAAATTATTAATTATTAGTAAACTTAAAAAAAAAAAAAGAAAGGAAATCACATTATTAAAATTATTAATGTATTAAAAAAAAGAGATTAATAAAAATTAAATATTTAAAATTAAAAAAAAAAAAACGGTTCAATTGCCTTGAACCGACTTGGAATCGCTAGCTTATGGGCTGATTACGGTTCACTGTGTTACCGACCAGTGAATCGGTAGTTCAGGGCCGATTCGACCTAATACCTAACACTAAGTCGAGCAATGTAGTGAAATTTTGTGTTAGTTCATGTCCATTGAAATTTAGGACTATGTACGAAGTATTATCTCATGCATGTAGCGTATATTAAGAATATTAATTGGATTTTTTTTTAGGACCACAAGAATATATCCCCCTTTCTAGTCATAATTATCTTAATTACAACAATATTTTCCTTTTCAATTATCAATATGTAATTATCAATTAATAATTAAATTTTCTCATAAATTATTATGAGTTGATAACCCTCCAAAGTTGAGACCATGAGCATAATGTACATCTTCCATGAATGTCGCATCCATTGTCTTAGCTTTGGAGGGCCCCGCATATTACAATTGTCGTCTCCACTTCCATCTTTAATTTTTTCTAGCCTAGTTTGACTCTTTCAATTCAACTTGATCTAGTTATTAAACTAGTCAAGTCCAATTCCAATCTAACCCCAATTGAAACGTGATTAAACCCAGTTTCACTTCTTAAACTTTTAACCATCTTATTTGTCTAGGTCAATTGCCCAAGCCGAGTCTAACTACGTTATCCATCTTTAGCTATGTTGTAGCCGTGTAGGTCATAATTTTATGTTAAGCAACCTCGATTAGTTAATGGCTAAATTGTTAATATGTAATTATTAATTAATAGTTAAATTTTCTTCTTCAACATTATGTTTGAAGATACCCTAGGATATAACTTTAGACAGTGTTTAATTATAAGAATTGAACTGGATAAGACAAGTATAAGAATGACTATAAAGTATAAATTTATTATATTATGTACGGTTTGCACAATACTAATACAAAATTTATATTAAAAATTAATTATTTATATTATAAAATAACTATTTTTTTTGTAATATTTAATGAAAATAATATTAATTAACTTGATATTATAATATAGAGGGGTATTTTTGAGAATAAAAAATATTTTTTATTTTTATTCAATGAATTTTATTTTTGTATCAAGCTATAAATAGGACAAAATTTAGGTCTTTTATCCAGTCTATCAATTCAGTATTTATCTAGTCATCAAGTAAAATTATAAACTAATAGGATAAAATTTTTTATCTAATCTAATACCGTAAAAATTGCTCGACCAAACATTACCTTACTATAAAGCACCTCATGAACAGCATTCACAATGTATTCCAAGACTAACAAAAGGTCTTGGGAATCTTCATTTGATGCAATCATTTCAGGAATTAAATGAAGTCGAACAACATCATTAAAGAATATATTCACCATGTGAACTACATCATCACTCTTTTTACAAGGATCGAAGTGCTCCAAAATAGCTTGTGGCATATACAAGCCTTGTGCACTCTCTTTACTCTTTTGTGTGTTACAGACCTTTTTAAGACCTTATGTACATCCTTATGCATTGCTAGCAAATTTAAACAAAAGAGTTCACTACCTATTGTGACGTTCTTTTATCCTTATGTTCTTTTAATGGTTCCATGGTCTTTTTTTCACCAAAATAGCAAGCCTATCCTCCTCTATATGCTTTTTCCATTAACAAGTCCCTCATAAAGCTTCTTGGAAGACACAACCTTCACGACTTAAAATCAAAGCCATCATGATATTAAAACCCCCTAATAGCACCCTTTTGACATTCAAGGAGCTTGAATATACCAGTAATACGTGAAGGGGTTATAAAGTATTAATACTACGGTGTATGAAGAGAGAAAATTTGTTATTTGCTTTGAGCTCTATTGAAGCTTTTATTACGACAGGCTAACAACACAATGGTGTTTCTCCCAATCGCTAAATCTCTCATGTGGAGAGACGCTCTTGAATATTTATAGAGTTTACCCATTAATATAATTGATTGGATATCGGTAATAGTCCATGATTGAGATGAGTTTCTCTCTTAATGAATCCCTCCATTAGCTTTTCTTGAGTTTAGGCTTATAGAGAGTTTATCTATGTATATAAGCTTTTTTTTTTTTTTAAATGTTTGTGAGTAGGCCAACTGATATAATGGTCTCGCTTTAAATTTATCATGTCAAGTATTCT
This sequence comes from Lumnitzera littorea, assembly GCA_024138015.1. Taxonomy (NCBI): domain Eukaryota; kingdom Viridiplantae; phylum Streptophyta; class Magnoliopsida; order Myrtales; family Combretaceae; genus Lumnitzera; species Lumnitzera littorea. Next base: position 9,955,470 of record JAMXBB010000001.1, on the reverse strand, counting down.
TAAATTATCCTAAAATCCATGAACTTGACTATCTGAATTTTATCACTATAGCCTAAAAAAAATCAAACATAGGTTATATTATTTGGTCTAAAACCTAAAATTCATTTAAGTCTTCTGTACTTTTGAAGAGAAATAAAAGAGAAATAAAGTATGCGTGGTCATATTTATTTTCTAAAATAAATCATAAGGATCTTCTATATTATAAAGAATGCCAATTATTCTTCGACCCTCTTGATCATGAAGGGTTTCAAAATGCATTAGAAGGTTCATTCGTCCATAATCGAAAGATTGTGGAGATTGAAGAGTGAAGGGTGTTGCTGTCCTACAATTTAAAGGCTTCCAGTTTATAAATATGTGAATTATATCGTTCAAGACAGGAATTCGAGTTTTAAGCAATAACATGTCATAACAATGGCATCGAGTTTACAAGAAGAAAGTGCTTCCCTTTTGGGTGGAGTATGGCAAATATCCTTATAATTAATTTGAAATAAATTTAAGGATAACTTGGTAATTGAAGCACTAGTTTAGATGATTTGTGCAATTTATATATTCGATTTTTATGGATAACTAGCTAAAAAAAAGAGTCTTTTTTCTTTATAAATCTTTTAGACAAGTAGGGTTCTACTGGTTTTCCTCCATTTGGATATATGCTCGAAAAAATAACTAAATAAATAAAATGGTGGAGTTACACGTACTGATCCTTAGCAAACAGGTTCTATACCACCCCTCTAAGTTGAACAACTTTGAGTACATACTTTAACACTTTACAAATCAAACAATGAAACAACGACAGCAGCTTCCACAATGAACCTCGCCAAAACTTTGAATGAGTTGTTTTTGTCTAGGAATCTTTACATCTTACATTATTAACATCTTATCGAGATGATTGTCTTTTTGATTACCTTTACATATCTACTGTGAACATTATGAGCTGTCAAATAAAATGGAAAATGTCTCCATTGCTTTATCCTTAAAGTCAAAGCCTTTGCCTAAGTTAGTGGATGCCCATTTCCACTACTAAAAATTCTTTTTCGATGGTGTAATTTGTGATAAGTTATTATTATTATTATTTTTAATTCAGTTTTTATCACGTAAATTGATAAATGATATGTAAATATTAATAAATTTTTTATACATAAAAATATAATTGATATTTTTTTTAAAATACTTTTATTTATTATCAGGTATTAAAAATTTATTAATATTTTCACATCATTTATTGATTGATGTGACTGGCGTTAATAGCACTGAATCTTCTTTCTTTATAGTTAGGAGGATAAACATTAGTTGTAGTAAGTTGCAAATCTCATAGACAGTACTTCCAATTTCTGTGGGTCGTGGGCTTTGTTATACTCTCATAATTCACATGATTCAGCTGAAACGTCGGGCCAGGAAAATGGGCGTGGTGCTAGGCTGCCAACGGGCTTTGGCAAGGCCCTAAAATACTGTTATACAACAAAGGAAAGGAACGACGAACTAGGCATGGGTGTTTTAAGCAGTGATCCGTAGGGATACAATTGAGTTAGGTTCGAACCATCGATCCTTCTTCAACATGATTTAGCGTTTCCAAAAACCTTATAGGGTTTTTCTTTATATTACCAAAACCTATCTCTATGGGTTTTTGGTTTTCTTAAATACCTATAAGATCTTTCTTTTTATTATTAAAATCTATCTCTAATATCATTATAAGTTTTATATTTGAACCACTTGATATTAATTATATAAAATATTTATTTTGCTTTTGACTTTTTAAATTGTTGTTAGTATATTCGTAATGAATTTTTATAAACAAATGTTTAATATAATTTTTAAGCTTCTTAATAAAAAAATATAAGATAATGAATAATTTATTTATTTTTAATCAAGTTGGTTTCCCCATTATTTTTTGTTTTATAATCCCAAAACTAACTCTAAAATTATAAGGTTTTTAATCATTTCCCAATACCCAATCCTAAGTCCTTATTGACACTCTATCTCTTAACTTTCTTATGCCCTTTGTATGTTAAAATAAGTTATGGAGATGCAGGATCTAAATTCAAGTATTCTTCATTGTCTTTGTCTTCGACAAGAAATAAAATTTTCGCATTTCTTTTCTTTATCATGATGATAGTTTTGAATCTTGTTTGTCTTCGTCAAAAATTACAATTCATAGTGGCATGAAGCATTATAACAACATATACCGAATTTTCATTTGAAATCAACAATTGACCAATTATATTACATATTATTATCAATTATATGAATTTATCAAATTGACACAAGAAAAAACAAATCAAACGTCATTTATACCCCCAAAGTGGTATCATTTAAGAGTATTAAACCAAAACCTACTTAACTTTAATTATCTATCATTCTAAGCTTCTAACCACCAAATCCCTATAGATGTATACAATCAAACACTTAATTAAACTAAAGATCAAGAAATCCTAGTTTAAGTAGAAGATCAAACATGCTATTAAGCTTGAATCAACCTCTAAAATGGGAAATATACACCCCTCCAACAATTTCTTAAAAAAAAAAACACAAAATTACCACAAATTCGTATTGCAGAACTGTGGACAAAAAGATTTCGCCTAGATATATGTCAAATCTAGACCCAAATGATTAAGGAAAAAGAATTGAGCTCACCCATGGACTAAGGCCTACACGTCAACTTTTAAACCTCTGGATATCCAAGTGGTCTTCTTCAACTTCTCTACATTCCTTGAGATAATATTGTAGAAGTTAATCATCTTATCAATTAAGCTTAAAATTGAACCACAGTAAACTTAATAGAAGGATTTCTTCCAAATTAGCTTGAGATTCTTGATTAGATCCTTCTATAGCACTTGAAACTTCTTGAAATTGTTTAGTATGAGCAAAATTGAAGTGGATTTGATCTCCATAGTCCAAGTAGTGCTAGAGGTATAAAGGTTTCGAGAGGGTTTTTTTGTTTTTTTTTTTTCTTAATTGTAGAATACTCCTTTAATTTGACAATAACTAACTTATGAACCCACTTCCTTCCTTAGGCATTAAAATAGTTAATTTATTAAGCTACACTCATCTATCTAAAGCTGAGACTAAGGTTAAAATGCTAATAAAAATTTATCGACCTTGAAATAATTTACTAAAACACACCTTATTTAATTATAAGCAAGATCTACATTTGCTCTTAATTAAGTAGATGGAATTTTAAATTACCATCTACCCTTAGCACTTTAATGACTTTAACTGCTTTTTGAATTTGGGTATTTGAACTTGATTATCCCATTATTTAAACTTTTATTTCCTATGAAAAGCAAAAGCAAAAGCAAAAATTTATTTTACAAAGGTAACAATTACTTATTGCAAAAGGGAATAGAAAAGTTACCTAGAATAAGAAATTCATAACCAATTAACAAGTAAATAAAATAATAAATTTTTTTTAAAAAATAGTTATTTTATCCTCTCTCGTAATTCAGAAGCTTGCATAGCTTATTAAACCATAATGATCCATGGCTAAGTTAAAGCAACCTATTAAGTTGGGCACATGTTTACATCTTTAAAGTTCACCGATGACAATTTTTTAATTGGTTCTTAAATTTGTTGGGCACATTCCCAATAGATATGATGAATAGTAGAGATGTATCAGTGTTTCGGTTAAACTAACTACATAATTCATATTTAATTATTACTTAACAAAGACATCTCATAAATTACTTTTGATGTTGTACTCCTCTCATGGAACAAATTTTTTTTTAGTAAGCTGGTGGATCCAATAACCCATCAAACTCATAATAGGCTAAATTGATATATTGGCTTACTTAACCCATTAAATCATGGAGTTAGATTCGATCCAAAAATTCAATCCATTTGTTAAATAGTGTTAAGATGGGAAACCTTATCTAGCTTAATGCATAGTGTCAGGGTTCCTTTTTGTAAAATACTTATACTGACAAGGGGCCATTCTTTTGTACATATTGTAACATAAGAGGAGGGGACTTTATTTTTGTGTAAGATAGAGTCTTACTATTATTAGAAATTTCCACTTTTAGAAAGTGATACCATTTCACCAGTTTTAATGTTTACTCCTGTCAGGCCCAGTAATGCCTGTAAAGCTTTTTACGGTGGTGTGAGTACTCTTCTGAATTGAAGCTCTTACTCACCACGTTGATTGATCATGATCGGTGGCACCTATTACATATACTGTACCCCCGTACACACACATTGTAACATTGTATTACTGTCGGAATTAATAAAAGTGTACTATTCCTTTTTCCATTCGAGCTTGTGTCCCTTGTAATCTATTGGCTTTCTTCCTTGGTTGTGTTGCTTACAGGTTTAGGCCTGGTTGGCTAGCGTTGCGTGCGAATTAGGCTTGCTTACTACTGTAATGGCAGGATAGTGAGCGCCGCACGGTCTATCAGTGTGCTAAAGAAAGCCTCAGACCATGACAGTTGGTATTAGAGCCTAGGTTATTCCAGCGGGAACAACCATGACACGACAATAGGAAGTGAGCAAGAGGCTTGATAGCTTTGAGGAAATCCTCAAGAGAGTATCTAAGCAGATAGATGATTTGGTCGCATTGTCAGTAAAAATGGCTGAAGTTGAGACCAATCATCAGGAGATAAATACTAAGATGACTGAGATGGCTGAGAATTTTGGTGTTACCGTGCAAACCCTCAGAGAGGAAATGCACATAACGACCGATGAGGCAAGACAACACTTGGAGACTCAAGTAGAAGACGTAAGAAGACAAGTTACTACTCATGCCACAATTGAGACTGTTGAAGAGCTACGGGCACACGTAGCTATTTTAACTCAGGCTATGGGAAATGCTCCAATCCCTGCCCCTGTTCATGTTCTTGCTCATGCAGGACATCTAAAGATGCCTGAGCCTAAGGCATTTACTGGCGTGAGGAATGCCAAGTTGTTAGAGAACTTTCTATTTGATATGGAGCAGTACTTCGCTGTTGTGGGGACAAATGATGAGAGATCAAAGGTCACCATAGCTACAATGTACTTAACTAGTGATGCCAAACTGTGGTGGCACACCAAATATGAAGATATCCAAAATGGCAACGCTCATGTAGATACATGGGTTGAGTTGAAGGCTGAGTTGTGGACTCAGTTTTTCCCTAAGAATGTTGAGTACAATACCCAAAAGAAGTTGAGGGAACTTCAACAGGGTGATGACATTAAAAAGTATGTCCGTGAGTTCTCGACATTGATGTTAGACATCAAGAGCATGGCTGAAGATGATAAGCTATTCTATTTCCTAGAAGAACTGAAGCCTTATGCTAGGATTGAGTTGCAGAGGCAACGGGTTATTAACTTGGCTATAGCATAAGCAGCAGCTGAGCGCTTAACTGACTACACTCTTGACAATAAAGGGAAGAATGTGTCAACAGGATATAAGGGTGGAAAGTCGGTTAAGTCAGGCAAACCCAAGAATGGGGGAGCCCCAAGTTCAAGTAGCAGCAGTAGTAATACTAGAGGGAGTCAAAGGAAATCTTATAACTCTCACCAGTCCGAAAAGAGTGGGTCAACCAATGGAGGTAAGAAGCCTTCATTCTCGTGTTTCTTATGTAATGGCCCACACAAAGTAGCTGAGTGTCCACATAGGGTAGCACTCAATGCTATGGCACAAAAAGTAGAGAATGTTTGCCAAGATGATGAGTCGAGGAGTGATGGAGAGGATCAACCCCGAATGGGCACATTGCACATGTTGTTGGCTATTGGAAAGAGTTCCTCTGTGCGACGTAAGCTTAAGAACAATAATGAGTTGATGTATGTCCAATTAAACATCACTGGCAAGAGTGCTAGTGCAATGGTAGACTTCGGTGCTATACACAACTTTATTGATGTGCCTGAGGCGGAAAGGTTGGGGTTAGTGCTTGCTGAAGACACTAGTCAGATTAAAGTTATTAACTCCAAGGCTCACCCTGTTCAAGGAGTTGCAAGAGGAGTGAAAGTAAGGGTTGGAGATTAGAGTGGAAATCTCAACTTCACAGCTGTTCCATTGGATGACTTCAGCATAGTCCTTAGAATAAACTTCTAACAAGCCAGAGTTGCTCTCATGCCCACAGCAGATTGCTTGTTATTCATGGGTGAAAAGCCTTGCTGTATGACAGTTCAGAGGAATAGGGCAAACAACAATGGCAAGGAAGGGAAGAATATTGGGACTATGATGTTATCAACGCTCCAATTCAAGAGAAGCCTCAAACATCAAGAGCCAACTTTCTTGGCTTTCCTTACAAAGAAAGAGAAAGCAAAAAAGACGGAGATACTAGAGGAAATGGAGAGAGTCCTAAAGGAGTACGATTATGTGATGCCTAATAAGCTCCCTAAGGAATTACCTCCTAGAAGGTCGGTGGATCATGAGATTGAATTGATTCCTGGTACCAAACCACCAGCCAAAGCTCCTTACAGAATGTCGCCTCCCGAACTTGCCAAATTGAAGAAGTAATTGGATGAGCTGTTAGAGGAAGGCTTCATTCGACCCTCAAAAGCACCATACAAGGCTCCTATTCTATTTCAAAAGAAGCAGGATGGGAGTTTGAGATTATGTATTGACTACCAGGCTCTAAATAACCTGACAGTGAAAAACCATTACCCAATTCCCCTAATTGCCGATCTGTTTGATCATCTGAGTAGGGCTAAATATTTTACAAAAATGGATCTTCGCTCAGGATATCATCAAGTTCGCATTGCTGAGAGGGATGAGCCCAAAACGACATGTGTAACCCGGTATGGAACTTATGAGTTCTTGGTGATGCCCTTCGATCTCACTAATGCTCCTACAACATTTTGTACCTTAATGAATAATGTATTTCATGAATATCTCGATAAATTTGTAGTCATCTATCTAGACGACATTGTTGTGTATAGCAGGACATTACAGGACCATGTGAAGCACTTACGAATGGTTTTTAAGAAGCTGCAGGAGAATCATTTGTACGTGAAGCGTGAGAAATGTGCCTTTGCCCAGAAGTGCATCAACTTCTTGGGTCATGTTGTTGAAGAAGGGTGGATCCGAATGGATATGGCAAAGGTGGAAGCAATCAGGCAATGGCCAGTGCCTGAGAGTGTAACGGAGTTGCAGTCCTTCCTTAGACTCGCAAATTACTATAGAAGATTCGTTGAGGGATATTCCCATTGAGTTACACCCCTTACAGATCTATTGAAGAAAGACCAAGCATGGTCATAGGATGGGATATGTCAGAATGCCTTCGAGGCGTTGAAGCGTATAGTGACAGAGGAGCCAGTCCTCGCACTTCCTGACATTTTTAAGCCTTTTGAAGTCCACACGGATGCCTCAGACATTGCATTGGGTAGAGTGTTGTTGCAAGAGGGTCATCCAATGGCATATGAGAGTAGGAAGCTGAATCAAACAGAGCGCAAGTACTTAGCCCAAGAGAAGGAGTTACTTGCAATTGTTTACTATCTAAGGACCTGGAAACACTATTTACTAGGATCTAAGTTTCTAGTGAAGATAGACAATTCTGCTGCCAGCCATATATTGACTCAACCGAAGCTTTCAGCCAAACAAGCCAGATGGAGTTTCTTGCAGAGTTTGATGTGGAGATTGAATACTGTAGTAGATAGACTAATTAGGTGGCAGATGCTTTAAGTAGGCGAGCTGATTTAGCATCCTTAGCATAGATTGCACACCAGTCAGCGAGTCAAATCTCGACTTCAATTCAAGAGTAGATCAAGCAACACATAGGTGAAGACCTGTTGGCCAAAAATCTCAAGCAGTTGGTTAAAGAAGGGAAGACGCAAAGGCGGGCAACTTGAGAAGGGCACTCATGAGAAAGTGCCATGATACTTTGTGGGCTGCACATCCAGGCTGGCAGAGGACATGGAGCTTGTTGAAGCAAGGCTATTATTGGCCAGATATGAAGAAGGATGTGATGACTTATACGAAGACTTGCTTAACCTGCCAACAGGACAAAGTTGAGAGGCAAAAGGTGGCAGGCCTCTTGTAGCCACTTCTTATGCCTTCTCGCCCATGGGAGAGCTTCTCCATGGACTTTATTACTTCCCTACCAAAAGTAGGGGAGCACTCATTCGTTTTTGTTGTTGTTGACAGGTTCTCTAAGTATGCCACCTTCATTCCTAGCACGAAGAGTTCAAGCGCAGAAGAGACAGCCCAGCTTTTCTTCAAGCATGTGGTAAAATTCTGGGGTGTACCCCAAAATATTGTGAGTGATAGGGATGCCAGGTTTACAGGGAAGTTTTGGATAGAGTTGTTCCAACTCCTGGGCTTTGAGCTAAGCATGACCTCCAGTTACCATCTGTAGAGTGACAGACAGACAAAGAGATTCAATAGGTTGCTGGAGGAATACCTTCAGCACTTTGTCAGTGCTAACTAGAAGAATTAGGTTAACTTGCTGGATATCACCCAGTTCTGTTTTAACATCCAGTGGAGCTCTTCCTCCAACAAGAGCCCTATAGAGATCATTACGGGTCAGCAACCACTGTTACCCCATACAGTGGCAGCACCATATACCGAGAGATGCCCAAGAGCCTATCAGTTCACCAAAGATTGGAAGCAGAGTTTAGAAGTAGCAAAAGCGTACCTTGAAAAGGCTTCCAAGAGAATGAAGAAATGGGCATATCAGAATCGCTGACCCAGAGAATTCAATATTGTAGATCAGGTCCTCATAAAGCTTCTTCTAAAACAGGTCAGATCATTGAGGAACAAGGATAGAAGATCGATCCAAAAGTACATTGGTCCAGTTCCTATCATATCGAAGATTGGAAGAGTAGCTTACAAGGTTGAGCCTCCTGCGTGGTTGAAGGTCCATCCAGTTTTTCATGTCAGTATCTTGAAGTCATATTAGCCAGACATGGAAGACCCACCTCGCAATGTGTCCAAGTGGTTACACGTCAAGATTAAGTTCAACCTAAGTCAAGCCGTGGAAGACATCCTTGTAGAGCGAAGAGTCAGAGATCCCTCCACTGGAGAAGATCATAAAGAATATTTGGTCAAGTGGAGAGATAGAGGAGAAGAAGATACAAGCTGGGAGATTGAAGAAGATCTGAAGCCCTTATCTAAGAGAAAGTCAACCTTGCCAGCCAAAAGACCTCCGCCACCAGATTTAAGCTATAGTGCATATTGCTGAGGACGTCAATAGAATTAAGTGGGGGAAGATGTCAGGGTCCCTTTTTGTAAGATACTTATACTAACAAGGGGTCATTCTTTTGTACATATTGTAACATAAGGGGGAGACTTTATTTTTGTATAAGATAGGACCTTACTATTATTAAAAATTTCCACTTTTAGAAAGTGGTGCCATTTCACCAGTTTTAATGTCTACTCCTGTCAGACCCAATAATGTCCGTAAAGCTCTTTATTGGGGTATGAATACTCTTCTGGATTGAAGCTCTTACTCACCACGTTGGTTGATCACGACCGGCGGCACCTGTTATATACATTGTACCCCCGTGCACATACATTGTAGCCTTGTATTACTATCGGAATTAATAAAAGTGTACTATTCCTTTTTCCATTCGAGCTTGTGTCCCTTATAATCTGTTGGCTTTCTTCCTTGGTTGTGTTGCTTACAGGTTTAAGCCTGGTTGGCTAGCGTTGCGTGCGAATTAGGCTTGCTTACTACTGTAGAGGCAGGATAGTAAGCATCGCACAGTCTATCTGTGTGCTAAAGAAAGCCTCGAGCCATGACACATAGCTCTTAATATATATATATATATATATATATATATGATATATCTAATCTATATATTTTAGACATTTAAATAAAATGAAGTTTCAATAATTATTTGTATTAAAAAAGTGTTTGGAGTAAATTTTCTTTCAAAACTATTGAAATTATATAGATAGTCTAAATTTTTAAATTAATGCACTTATACCTCTTGAAAATATATTGGAACTATGAAAATTCTCTTCCAACGTGATATTAAAAAAAATGTTTTATCTAAATATATTATTGTAATTGTTTTTTTGCAGCCAATTCATCACCCGAATCAATCCATGTCAATCGATGAAATATCATCACTTAGGGAAAAATTCCACATCAGGTGAGGAATTGATCTTATTCAAACAAGTCGATCACATAGTAGTCGATGAAATGTTAAAGAGGGTGCAAGTTTAGATCATAGTCTAATATTCTCTATATCCCCGCCCAAGGGAGTTATAAAAATAAATTTTGTGGATTTATGTAAGCGACACTATATCCTTAGTTTTATGTAGAAAAACTCCTTTTAATTTAAAATCATTCTAAAATTTTAAACAATCTCTCTAATTTGAATGTTTTTCTAGAGCTATCAATATATATATATATATTTGCAAACTATCATATTACAACTTTATGGGAGAGGAGAACCATACCTAGTCTTTTCCATTGGTTTATACTACCGTACTATAATAGTTTTAGCTATGAATAAAGTTTATTTAAATTTATTTTAGTTGTGAACATATCATGCAAGTGCTACTAGCTTAATACTCATAATGATTCAACTGCTCCTAAAATTTTTAATATGGTTGTTAACATAAATAATACAAATCAAATATTGGTCTAGTGTTATGATGTAGGTTGGCCATGAACGAACTGCTTTTTCATAGCTTAAGGGCTCAAAACTTGGCAAGAACCTACATTAGGAGAGGAGGTAACCTTTACTAATCTAGTCCTCAAATAGGAATTAATTTCAAATTTTGGATGTAAGAAGTAGTATCTATAGAACACTAGGCTAAATTGAAGAGGGGGGAGGGGTAATGAATTGAGTTTTAAGAACAAATTGCAATTTTTTTTTAAATTAAACACTAAATGCAACAATAAGTAAGATCAAGATAATGATAATATAGTAATGAATGTAGAAATTAAAAGAGATAGGGATATGAAGATCAAGCCCAAATATAACGTAGAGTTCAGACTACCCCCTATTCTTTATGGACACATAATATCTCCAATCGAAAACTCTACACCACTTTATTGATTTCTTAATCCAAGCTCCAAGAGCTATACAAACACAAACTTGATTATACAAGTTTCACACTCATAACTATTAACACAAATCACAATCTCAACTCACATCACAAAGTGCTTTTAACTCTCAATACTTAGCAACTAATAGCTCACAAGTATTATACTTCAAATCTCTCTAAATATTAGTAAATTGTGATATAAGAAACAATGTGAATTATAGGCAATAAGAATACAAGAGAATGTTGAAATATTGCAGTAAAGGACTAACTTTCTTTTGTCCTTGGTCAGATTATTGAGCATTTATATCATCTTATTAAATTCTTCCTATTATGATGCATTAAATGCTCCAATAGTTACTTGAAACAAACTTATCGACATGACGGTAAGCAAGTGTACTACCGACATGACCACCGACAAGTGTACTAGCATGCTGGTACCTTAATCAAAAGCCATTTCATTTTCTTATCTAGACTACTTCACCATCAAGTTGGTAGTGCTCTAGAGCCATCAAGCCAATAGGCCAAATTCGCCTATTTCTATCTTTCAAACACAACAAGGAATATCCACAATATATAATTCAACTTCAATAATGCTTACACATCTTTCAAATCTAAATATCTTATAAAGTTAATTGATGTTTATAATTGTTTTGCAAGATAACGATTGTTTTTCAATTAACTCAATATAAGAAAATAATAACATGTATAACTATACACTTTTTGTTTTGTTCTCATCAAAATTAACATATTTAATTATACACTTTTTGTTTTATTCTCATCAAAATCAACATGTTTAATTATACATTGTTTGTTTTGTTCTCATTAAAATCTAATAATGAACCCTAAGTTCAATAATCTCACCTATTTTAATGAAGACAAAACTCTTATATTTTAAATGCTCCTCCTCAATCTAGTACTCCTTATAAATTAAGCATTTGGTTTCAAGATATTTAGCAATTAGAAAGATTAATGGAATGCTTGCAAAAAGGGAGTATTGATGTGTTAAGGAATAAGTCTTACTTCTTAATAACTCTACATATTAGCTATATCGTTCTTTCAATGAATCAAGTTACTCCAAAGTCATAAGATCAATATTATCTTTTAAGTGACTATTATCAAGTCAATTCAATACACATTTTGATACTCTAAAGACTAGAATATTTCTCCCCCTTTGGCCTCATAAAAAAGAGAAGGATCTAGGTAGTAAAGAGGGAAGAGGATTCAAGTCAAAAAATCAACATAATCCCAGCTTAAGTCTTAGGATATGCTCCCTAAAAAGTGAAATTAAAGAAGATAAAAACCATACCAAATAAGATCTTCATAATGGATTAATCAAGATCAACCCATACTTCACCAAATGTTCAAAAACATGAGCCAACTATGGGGAATGTAATAACTCCATGAGATACCTAAACTACAAGTAGTAAACAATATAAACAAGCAACAAAAGCAACAAAAAGGCAAGATAATGGCTAATGCGAGATAATAGAAAGTAACAGTAGTAGTGGCTAATGGTTAAATTCATACCATAAGATAAACACAAAGAAGAGCATATACAAAATAGATTGGAAGTTGGCAATTCATGCGACTGGTAGATCATCATCTTGAGTTGGAGGAGGAAAGGAGCAAGATTGGCAGTGATAGTTCATCTAAAAGTTACTAGAATTCATCAAGGTGGCGTCCGATGGTAGATGAGGGTTTGGTAGAGAGAGAAAGTGGTGTGAGGGAGAAGAAGAGAGTGTGAGTTCAAGAAGTGAGAGGATTGATGAGAGATTTGTGGGTTTAGAGATGATTGATGAAGAAAAATTATGATTTTAAGGGTTTGAAAATGATGGATCAAAGAGAGAGAAGGATTTTAGAATTTGGGAGAAGAATGAAGAAGATGATTTGGGAATAGAAGAGAAGAGAGAGAAAGATTGATGATTTTGAAAGAGGATCGTCTGAAATTTTGATGTACTGGCATGACAATAAGGGAAGATACTGTCATATCGATTCATTAAACAGAATCACATGGAACTTGTTATTCAAACAAAATCATGTCGATTCTAAATAGAACTTGTCTAGAAGGGTATACCAGCATGCCAGTAGTGATAGGTACCGTCATATTAGTATTCTGCAATTCTGTAGAATCTCGGTTAAAATTCACTTCATTTATCCAAGTTGCCAATTCAAGTTTATTTTAAATGATTTAATGAGTATTCTAACACTTTAAGTAAGTTTATTTGAGTTTGTTAAGGCCTAAGAAACTTAAATTGTAATTAGATACTAAGGATTTAGCCAAATCAAATTCATTGAACCATATAATTCATGATTAAGTGAAAATGTGCATGTAAGAGCAAAATATGCGCATAGGTATTAAGTTTTTGCATACCAACACTTTAAGCAAATTTTAAATACATATTTGAGTATAGTAGGAACAAATTATAGCTTTAAGGCTCTATAAATTGTAAAATCACTATTTGAGTTCCTTAAGGTCAAATGTTAAGAATAAATATAGCTAGAGAACAAGAGATCCTTTCTTAAATTCAAGATTAGTTTATTCTTCAAACATGTTTGAAAGATACTAAGAAACATAAAAGATGCATGATCAAATCAAGCAACATCCATATGAGCACAAATAGGCATGAGATGTTTTAAATAGCACTTAGTTACTCATAAGGGTCTAAAGAAGTTAAATTTGCACAAAATTAAGATCAAGCTAAATTGATCACTCAAACATGATTTATGGATGAAAATAAACATGTGAAGCTCGGTTTTGGGCATGGAAATCGATACACGATGAATTTGTGCATATATGAACTTAGATACTTATGAATGACTTCAAGTATGCTTAAAGCATGTTAAATGTCATGTTTTATGGATGAAATCTATATGAGCATGATCCATATGTCCAATTGAGTGTGAAGAGTTTGTATCTCAACAAGATTAGCAAGATGTAACAAAATTAAGTTATCAGTTGCTAGAAAGTTCATTATTAAGCCATGTATGCATGAATGACCAATTTCGAGCAATGAGGCTTAGTTATCACAAATTAGTATTTTAAGTAAATTTCAACATTATATTCAAGCATGTTGGAAGGAAAATATCACAACAATGATTCAAAGGTCTTGAAATCACCACTTAAAATCATCAAAATCAACTATTGAATACAAATTGTGCTTAATGACATACATATACATTCAATCAAGTTCATGATAATTTGATACTCTAAAGAGGTTTCAATAGTCCCTATAGATATAAGGGTGGTATGATAAAAACACATAGCATGCAAATGGCCAAAATGATCACATGACTTCCTAAACAGTAATAAGAGCTTAATTTGGGTCTAAGGGAGTCAAATTTTTGCAAAAACAATAAATAAGACAAATCAATAAACATGTAGGAACCAGATTTGAATACGAGAATCGATGCATGGTAAAATTGTTCTCATATGATCCTAAACATATATGAGCGACTTCAAATGTGCATAAAATATATGATACTTACAACTTAAGCTTTCAAGCTAGTTCTAAATGCATATTATGACGAAATCCACATTACTTGCATCCTTACACGATTGTCTTCTAGTTGCCTTGCCTTATCTACCACTTCATTGTAAGTAGTGAAACCATAATCCAATAGCTTGCAACACATTGTGGGGTCAAATCCGGTAAGAAACAAATCCTTCTTTAACTAAACATTATCTCGATATAAGCCAAGCACATATTGTAACAATCTATTAAACTCAGTTTCATACTGCGTTACACTCATTCCTCCCCTCTTCAGTTTAAACAAATCTCACATCATTCTGTTTTAGGCATTATGAGGAAAATACTCCTTCCTGAATTCCTTCTTAAATTGTTGCCAATTAATATTATTCCTGAGTTGCCTTGCTCTCGAGTCCCACCATACTCTCACAGCTAACTTTAACATAAACATGCCATAAGATAACTTTTGAGATTCAAGGACTCTAAAAACCTCAAAACTCCGTTCAATTTGGGCTAGCCAATTATCAGCTACATTTGGCCTACCCATCTCCCTTTCAAAATGACAGCTGGCCTTTATAAACTCAAGAAGTTTATTTACCTCTTGAAGTCGCTCCATTCATTGTTCAGTTTCTTGGGGTCTCCTGTTTCCCGCATTACCACCAGTCATAGGATGTTAAATCAACATTCCTTGCTGTCTCATCATCGTATATATACTGGTAAGTATTTGTCCAATAGGTATATTTTCTTGTGGAGGAGGTGGGGGTAAATCTTGTCTATCTTGTTCTCTCGGGGGTGATGTTGCTTATAATGGAGGGTTTTGATTTTCTTTAGTTCCTCCATGACTACTCTCATTTCCAGCTTCAGCCATAATTACTTAATAATTATAACTTATAATCCTGCATTCATATCTATTTATAAGTTATCCATGCCTTTGTTTTAGAGACTTTTTGTAAAATTAATATACGCTTGCAATATATGCTCATATAAAATAGTAATAATAATATCATTATAATCAAAATACTTAGTAGCTCTGATTTCTACTATTAACTTCATTCAACCTTTACATCATTACAACTTCAGAAACAAAAAGGTACAACTCGATAGCTTTTGAATATATACATAAAATTTACAACTCAATTACATCATTACTTACATAATTTAGTACAACCTCGATCTTTATAACTGTACAATACAGAAGATTACATCATCTGGTTACATCAAACCTAATTACAGCATACATCTAGCTTGATCCAGAAGTTACAAAGTACATCAAAAGTCAAAATACATCAAAAGATCCTAAAATACATCAGTTTTCATCAAAATTGCTACTGGATCATATCTAAAGATCTATTTAACCAGAACAAGTCAGTCACCTAACTGAGCTAATCCTTCTTTGAATCTGTGGTAGCTACCCCATCAAAGGGATCATGACCTATATGGCCTCTTATCAAGTGGTCCTCATGCTCGCTATTTGACGCAGAGTTTATAAGTACTATCTCTGGAGTCTTAGGAATCACAATCACCTCTTGCACATCTTCATCATCTGACTTGATTGTATCACCAGCCCTTACTCCAGCTATCCCGGTGTCTACTATCACCTGCATAACTAAAACATATATATCTACACTAGGTTCATCCCCATTCTCTTGCTCCTCTTCAAGGTCTTCTTCTAAATCTTCTTCTTCTGGATCTTCCTCAACATGAACTCCATTCTCTTGGGGTTCAACTGGAGGTAGGTTTTCTGGTGATGGTTCTTATATCTCAGGCTCAGGTTCAGGGTTACGGTCTAATGGTATCTTTATACCTTCCTCAGCAGGTTCTGGAAACTGAGGAAACCAATCAATAATCTCTGATGGGTACTGTTTAGGAATGTATGGGATGTTAGTAGGGATATGTGCAATACCAGCTGGGTATGGTCTCCCATCTTCTAACCTAACAGGAAAATATCGTAAGTGCATCATCAAAGTTACAATTCCCTCTATCTCCAACCATCTCTACTCAAAAGTTGCTATAGTAATATATTTATCATACTAAGGTCCTAGACTCATCTCTATCCATGCCTACTCATCCTTCTAGCTGTAGCACATCTTATCATGAAACTTATCAATAATCTCATCGATTGTCTTAAAGATATTCCAATCAACTAGTTCCATCAATAACCACTGTAATTTAACCCTATAGTCAATAGGGGATACCTCTCCATTCCACTCAAACCGTATCCAACTAAGTATTAGTTCCCCCCTTCGACCTTGTAATTATAATTAAAACCAATTAACATTTACTATGTTAAACATCATGCTTACCTATGTTTTCATATGTTTAATACAATCTTTTATTGCCTACTTAATATTATTCACTCTCAATTTTTCTATAATATCTATTTCTTTTATAGTATGACGCTTCAAAATAAGTCCACTGAAACTACGCTTTGATACCAACCGAGAACTATTACGCCTCAAAGTCACAGAGTCGCAATAGTCCCGCCGTATAAACCATCCCATAATAGTAACTGGCCTCCAGTACCTATCATAGACATGATTTACATAAGGCGTCGATGACTACTCGCTTTAAAGTAAACAGTCCAATTAAGAATTTAGTTGAAGTTACAGTAATTATCAAGAGCTTTAAGTCAACATGTATATATAATTACATGAATGTATACAAACACAAACAAGATCATCAAGCAATTATTTTCATGCAATGCAACAAGTAAGTGTCATCACACAACATAATCCGGTCTGTTGCGAAATCAGAGAAATTTCACCTACTCTAATCCGGGTTAAGGAGTTTTCATGTTATGCAGCAGCTTACAATCAAACCCAGGTTTGTGCAATGGAGACACTGCTCCTTCTAAGACTATCCTTCAAACCAATACCGTCATCCTCACCGCGACTTCTTCTCCTGTCACTTAGTTTGGCTAAGGATGAGATAAAGACCAATTTGCTATCCAGCGCTATCTTTTTCGAAGGTGTCGGTGTTTGGTTAGAGAATCCTAATGATCCCTTAAAGGGTTGCAATGCATGACAATTTAGGGCATTAGGGTCGATTAAGATTAAGTTCCATTTAGGGTGTTCAAACAATTTCACACTAATCCAGTCATAATAAATAATCAATCACAACACAAATTTCAACATGAATTCAGATACATAAGCACATGCATAAACTACTTACAATCACAATCATATACAATCCTAAGTTTCCAAGTACCTTAAAATAGTACTCCAATATAGAGCCTTGTAGGAATTATTATGCATTAATTAGGACAAAATAATGCCCAAATCTCTTCTAATTTGCCTTTTATGTTGCTTGTTTTTTCTTGGTTAATTTTTGTTTCTTACTTCCCTTGTTGCCACGACTTGATATGGTTCTTTCCCCCTTTCCTTGATTTTTTTTTTCTGATTTTTCCTTAATGTTTTTATACTTTTCTTTAATTATTTAGTAAATTTTTAGCTAATTTCGAGCAATTTAGGTAATTTTGCATATTTTTATCTACACGTAAATACATGTAGAGTACAAGTAAACATTCCTAATTATTATTTAAATCATTCTGTGATTTTTAGTATATATATAATTTATCTCTTGCAATTTATTAGTTATTAGATTGTACTTTTTACCTTTCCGATAATTAATAAGTAATATACTTAAAATTTAAAAATTTTATAACCTCTTATTTTATTACTTATTTCCTTAAATTCAAGTTTACAAGGCCATTTTTACTAATATTTCTAACTATAGTTTATAATTTAGGTTTGATCGGATTCTTTAACCAATTGCCTTAAACTTTATGTATTAAATTCAATCCTACAGTTACTTGGTTTATTTTTAGAGCTTACAGCACTAAAGGCCGACTAACCAACTTCAACAAGTCATCCCTGAACCTAAGAAATATGTCAAGAGAAGACCAAAGAAGAAGATGGAGAGAGGTGAGTCTAGTCAACCTGATTAAGCCAAGACAAAGAAGGTAAAGAAGGAAAAAGTACTTAGCAATAAAGCACTTGATTGTTTCCTTCTTCTTCTTTTTAGATCAAGATATATTTTCATCCTTGTCCTTCACCAATTCTCAATTATACTTCATAAATTTTTATAATTTCTTGTGATCATAGTCACATCATCATTATCATCATCCTTACTTTCATCATCGCTATAGCTCTTTTTGGTTGCTTTCAAAGCAATTGTTTTTTTTTTTTTTTGGAATTTTCTCCTTGCCTCTTCACCATCTCATGAGTTTTAAGAGTCCTAAGAAGTTGCTCCTTTGGTATCTTGTTAAGATCATGAGCTTCCTTAATTGCGGTTTTCTTAGCTTCTCACTCCTTCGGTAAAGACCTAAGGATTTTGTAATTAATTTCAAGATTAGTAAAGGATTTACTAAGAACACTCAAAAGAATTGATAATTTTAACGAACCTATTGTGTATCTCATTAATTATTTCATTAAAATCTATCTTGAAATTTTCAAATTGGCCATAAAGCAAAGCTTATTTTTATGTCCCTTACACAACTTGTTCCATCATTTGTACTTTTTAACTCTTCCTAAATTTCCTTAGCATTCTTGCATGTATAAACTCTATTGAAGTCATTTTCATTAATGGCACAATGCAAGATATTCATAACTATTTCATTTAAGTCTAACAACTTCCAATCATTATTGGTGTAATTATTTTCTTCCTTACCCTCTATCTTAAATGGTCCTTTATCCATACTTGCCATAATCTATTTTATACTTTTAAGAATATACTCATCCTACATTTCTAATAAGGATAATTATTCCAGTTAAGAATGGTGATCTATTTATAGCTTGCCCTTGCATGAAGCTTAGTGTGTTCAATGCCATGATTTTTACTCTAAATGCGATTAAACAATAAATTTAGAGACTATCTTTAATACTAATTGAAGAACACTAAACTAAACTCAAGAGGGGGGGTAAATCGATACTTAAAGACAGATTGTAATTCTTTTTAAAACTAAGCACTAAATGAAATAATGAGTAAGATTAAGATTAAGATAATGATAATATAGTAATGAATGTGGAAATTAAAAGAGATAAGGATAAGGAGATCAAGCCCGGATATAACGTAGAGTTTGCACTGCCCCCTACTCTCCACGAACACACAATGCCTCAAACTAGGTACTTCACGCCATTTTATTAATTTCTTAATCCAAGATCCAAGCTCTAAGAGTTACACAAACACAAACTTGATTATATAAGTTTCACACTCACAACTCTTAACGCAAATCACAATCTCAACTCACAACACAAAACTCAATCTTAAGAATTATTGGTGTAATGCTTTTTAACTCTCAATACTTAACAACTAATAGTTCATAAGCACTGCATTTCAAATCTCTCTAAATATTAGCAAATTAGGGTATAAGAGACAATGTGAATTATAAACAATAACAATATAAGAGAATGTTGAAATATTGCGATAAAGGATCGGTTCTCTCTTGTCCTTGATCAAGTTGTTGAGCATTAATATCATCCAATTCAATTTTTCCTGTTATAATACATTAAATGCACCAACGATTAATTTACCTTACTTTTAACGGCATGATAGTAAGTAAATGTACTACTGACATGAACATTGACAAGTGTACTAACATGCCGATACCTTGATCAGAAGCCATTCTATCTTCTTATTTAGGCCACTTCATCATCAAGCCGATAGTGCTTTGGAGCCATTAAGCTAGTAGGTTAAATTCACTTATTTCTATCTTTCAAACACAACAAAAAAATCCGCAATATACAATTTAACTTCAATGATGCTTACACATCTTTCAAATCTAAATATCTTATAGAGTTAATTGATGTTTATAATTATTTTATAAGATAGTGATTGTTTTTCATTTAACTCGATATAAGCAAATAATAATATATATAATTATATACTTTTTGTTTTATTCTCATTGAAATCAAATAATGAATTCTAGGTTCAATAGTATCATCAAATTCAAATTGACCCTTACAGTTTAACCCGATTCGACCTGATTTGATCATAAAGTCAATCCGATCTGATCTTAATCTAACCTTGGTTGAATAGAAAATAAAAAAAGATCATCCAGAGACAATCATGATCAAACTAGGTTGCTCTCTTTTAGCTATTAATCCTTTTATATGTTTGTATCGATTACTTAAGCTATGTCTAGCAACATTGGTTAGACAATCGTGATTGAACTGCGTTTCTCTCCTTTAACTATTGATCCTTTTATATGTCCGTATCGATTACTTAAGCTACGTCTAGCAACATTGGTTAGAAATAGACCCATACAAGAGCTAGTTCTAAATCGTAAATTGGCCAAGAGAATTGACGAATCGATCAGACCTAGAAGTAGCTGGGCTTAAACCTCCCCCCAAACTATCGGGCCTTAAGGGCCTAAGCAGTTCAAAGGATAGGAATCGCTTGAACCGACGATTCAACTCACCATTAAACTGGTTAGTTCACCCCCTTAAAAAGAAAAAAAAAAGATTGAAAGAGAGAAAGGAGGCTTTTAAGTTAGAAAAAATAATTAATGATATCCATTGGGTCATAGTATATCAAAATTACTTTCTTTACGATGGTAAATGATAATTTTCTAAAAATAATATCATTAAACTAATAATAAATAACTAATCATAAATTAATTATGTGTTAAAAATAGATAGAATATTTTATTTAAATTAATATAAGTTCTTTTTGTAAAACTTGTCAACTGTTAAAGATTTGAATATGTGAAAAAGATAAAATTTGAGGGAAAATAATAAAAAAGTTAAAACCATATTAAGTTGAAAATTAATAAAAAAAATTAAAAATTATTAATGAATTAATATAATTTAAAAAAAAAAAGAGAGAAAGAAGGCCATGTTTAGAAAAAAAAAATACACATAAGTTGAAATCACATCACATCGAAAATTAATAAAAAGTTAAATATTAAAAAAAAACTAATTTAAAAGCCGACGAATCGACTCTTAAACAGGCAGGCCAATTGAATTGGTTTGAAACCGTAACTAGTCGGACTAGTCACAATTTAACATTCATCTAGCTCATGAACCGACGATTCCAAGTTTGTATATAAGTCTAGTTAGAAGTATGCCTCGTGCTCAACCACGTAGAGAGAGGAGGAAAAAAAAAAAAAGGGCTAAAGAAAAAGGAAAACATGGATGGCAAAGCTGTGATTTGATGACAACCCACCCTATACGTTATTGTTATTCAAATAAAATATGAAACACAAAAGGATCCCAATGGAAATAACACTAAATCGTGGTCAATTCTCTCCAGACAAATTCCGAGTGCAGGACAGTAGCGTAATCAAATATGGAACGGTGTACCGTAGCACACACAAGCACTACCTCTCCCCTAGCAGAGTAATGTAAGCATGGTTGCTCCCAGAAATGACATCCCAACAATCACATTAGAAATTTTAGCAACTCCATTGTCAGCTGGTGGTGGGGGTGGGCTTGTAGTGGTGGTGGGTGTAGACGGTGAAGTGCCCGGCGCAGGCGAGGTGCCAGGGGTGGTGCTTCCAGCTGCTAGCACAGTGATTGCTAGCTTCATGCCACTCTGACAGTGACCCGCAGTGGGACATATGAAGTACATTAGGCCTGCTTTTTCAAGTTTAATGGTGGTGCTTCCACCGGTGTATGACTTGATGGGATTTCCAGTGTTGCAATTGTCATAATCGCTTTTACTGACCTCCATCACCGAGTGAGTGGGGCCATAGTTGAAAACTGCGTATTTTGAAAAGTAACAAGAAGAAAGTTAATTTCTGGTGCACTTAAACGTACAATTTATAAATTTTGGGGTAATTTTTTTTTTTCTTTACAGCTTGTTATATCTAAATTACCCCCACGATATATTATGAATAATATATGTACTTCACGAGCACTTTCAAATTATTTTATTCATCAAAATTATGGAAATCCGAGTAGAAGTATGAAGATCTCCATATGCTCCTTCTGATAATTGCTCTGGAATATATTAAATTTTAAAAACATTATATCTACCTCACCAATACTTTTATTTTATTAAAGATGTGACAAATAAAAGAAATAAAATTATATGATTTCATATAAGTATGATATTTTTAATAAAGAATGATGCAAAAATTAAATAGATGGATCCATATCTTCGTCCTATTTGGGAACTTTGGAAAAGATGGTTTTAGGAACCTGTGGGACTGGGCCGCTACCTAGATCAGGCATGTTTATTCCGATATCCTTGTAAGTTGTACCCCTAAACCTCGGACATATACACACCCAAGATATATCTTACGCTTATGAAATGATTAAATTCTAAGAACAAAAGACTCTTTAAAGATTTTTAAATGTAAGAGGCGAGTCCCATTATGAGCCACGACCATCAGGGAGATCCTGGTATGCAATATTATGAAAAAATAAATAAATACTCCGAAATTCTCATCCCCAACCATATTAAATTATAAAAAATTATAAAGGGATTGAAAGTAATTTTAAAAGAGAATTTTATGAATGGATTGTAAAATAAAATTTTATTGAGAATCATGTTGCCGCAACACTTTTATTGATGCATGTGTAGCCACATCTTTCAATAGATGATTTCGTATGAAAATTATCGATCTTTGTATCTTCGCTTTTAAGTTACTGGAGGGACATAAAGTCCACATGAATAGACCCTACCATTTCTTAAAAATATTTTGGAGACATTCTCAAACTTCTGCCTCCAAGTGCTATTAAAATGCTAAATTACGACAAAAAGGAGTCTACGATTTGACGAATATAAATTAAAGTCCAACCTCTCTAACCATACGTTATCCTTATGAGTTTTCTAATTCTTAACGGTTTCAACTTTCAACCATACTTCTTGAAAGTTATCAAATTTAGAAAAGGACCCCAAATTTTAAAATACTACAATTAATTACACACCTTGTAAAATGTTGACTTCGGAAACTGCTTCGCCATTCACCAAATCAATCTTGTACATAATTATATATTTATTATTCTTGGCTTATTCATCATGTTGGTGGTTTTCTTGATAAAGTTATATATATATATATATATATAAATACTTTATTAACAAAAATGGGTTAAATTAGGTAATAAATCAACTTCAAAAAATTATTACAATTATATACATTACAAAAGATTGACTTAGTACTAAGTTGGAGGTAGTGATGGGGGCATTGGGCTGGCTTGGCCCATCCCTAAATCAGCTTGAAATCGTTAATTCATAATTTCAATCATTTTTTTTAAATATTTAATCTTTTACTAATTTCTTTTTTTTTTTTTAAGTATATTAATAATTTCTAATAATATAATCTCCTTACTCTCTTTTTTTTTTTAAATGTACTAATTCATTAATAATTTCTAATTTTTGACTTAATGTGATTACAACTTTTTTATTCTTTTCCCTCAAATTTTATTTTTTCCTCATATTTGAGTCATGAATATTTAACAAGTTTTACAAAAAGAACTTACATTAACTGAAATTGAATTTTTCATTTATCCTTAACACATAATTAACTTATAATTAGTCATTTATCATTAATTTATCATTAGTTTGATGATATTATTTTAAAAAAATTATTCTTTAACATCGTAAATAAAGTAACTTTGACATGCAATGATATAACGGATATTATCCAATTATTTTTTCCGACTTAATTACCTCATTTTTCTCTTTCTTTTTTTTTTTTTAAGGAGATGAACAAGCTGAGTGGACTTGCCAATTCAATAGCAAGTTAGCCTGGCGGTTCACGACTCACCGATTTGGGTGATTTAAGGGAGCAATTCGGTTTGGCTCTCATAGGCCGAACCGATTCAAGGTTCGAAACCGATCCTTACCCAAGTTTAGTTGAAAGAAATATTTTTGGTACTAATATTCCAAAAGAAATGTAAATGGTATTTTAGATGTCATTATAATTTATAATGTTAGCACCTCTTTTATAATTTACGTTATATTTAAGGATGTCATTATAATCAACTTCAAACTGGTATTTTAGCTATTTCAAGGAGTCATGGAGTATACGAAATTCGTTGAGTTCCAATTTCTCTCTCCCTCTTACATCTAATTCTATATGATCATAGCATTTAAATGGAAGATCCGTTTTAAAATTGGCACTAATTTCAAGCAAAATAAAATTTCTACGAAGACATTATAAGATACAGCTTGGAAAACTCCATATTGGTATCTCAATAAAACTGTAACAATTGTAGACCCGTATATATAGGGCTAATTTGTTCAATAATTAAAACATTGAGTAAATGGATTATTTGGAGAAAAAAAAAAATCCATTTTATTTGAGGTTACTTTAAGATAAAAGCGAACTTACCGAGACTATCTCCAACAACGAAAGTCTGGCTACTTGCCCAACTTGAATAATCAACACCACTATTGGTCCAGACAGAGGAACCCCCCACAGTGTGAGTCGTTGCCCCATGAACCCGTGGGTTGATTGCCAAAACCCAGAGCACAAGAATAGAAAAAACCGCCCTCTTCATGTTTAATATGGAACAACTAAATGCTACCTCCTCTTTTTCTTCTTTGAATGACTTCCAAGTTCATATGCAAGTATGATATGTGTTACAGGGTGGAGTTTGTAGAGAATGTCCTAGATTATATAAAGACATCCTTAAAGCCCCAAAAACAGAAGACTTGTCCCCAAATTTTATTTTAAAATTCAAAGTTGAGACTCTCACCTTCTTCTTCTTATTTTATTAACATTAAACTATGCAAACAATCTTATCTAGAATTGAACAAAAGCAAATAACAACAATAACATAAGACAAAATAAATTATTAGGTTTCTTCTATTCTATGATGTCCAACTAACCCATGTCTCTTTCTCTCTCTCTCTGGTGGAGGTCAGGTTACAGGCTGGGAAGAACCAAATGCCAATGATATCGTTGTTACGGGAATAATGGAATGTTATGAAAGAAAGGATTTTAATTTTCCACATTGTTATTTTACGCTTACTCTCTACCGCCCCATCCAAATCTATACTATATTATTGCCGAGTACCTTTTATATATATATATATATAAATTTATTTATAAATGAATGAATGATGACGTGATAACTAGACACCAAAAACCACTAATAATAATTATCGTATATTTACATTTGATATATGACTGATTCAAGATTTTATATTTGATATACATATTATATATATATATATATATATATATCTAATACCACTAATTTACGGTAACATTTAGATACATATGATGCTCATGGCATACCATTCATGTATTAAATATCTATGATAAGCGTCCCATGGTTAATTTAAACTAAAAGGCAGCCTTTTTATTTTTTATTTTTACCCTTAGATCAAAAACAATATTTAGAACAAATTTTAAGCGGCCTTTAATTTCTTCTTGTTTCTTTATAAAATTTCCAATCCCTATGACAGCATATAAAATCTGCTCCTGTATTATTAACCTAATGAGAAAATGAAAATAAATAAATAAAGAATATGCAAATTAAAATTTAAGGGGAGGCAACCATTGAAGTCGGAAAATTATAAGGTTTAGGGTTCTTCTCAAATTTGTTTATAAATGGACAAGTAATGTATACTTTTTTTTTTTTTCCTGCCAACTATATTATAACTTAAAAAAAAAAAAAAGAGATTCAAATCTAATATATTCTAATAGGAGACTAGATAATACCACTAGACAGCAAACAAGTGACATACCAGGTACATATAAAACCAGCATTACTTCAACAATATTTACATCATCCAATGAATATATAAAACAGGTGTCTTATACTCAATAAAAAATTTATTAAACCTCCAAGCATCCCCCTTTTTTTTATACGAATCGTTATATATTATAATAGAAAATAATATTTAGTTCAAGAACCTTCTTCTTTCTCTTTCAGTGCTATATTTCCAATAATGTCATAACATATAAAATTTGCTCCTCTATTAAATTAAAAAAAAAGAAGAAGAAGAAGACTAATGTGCTGATTGAAATCCAAAGGGGAGGCGATCATTGAAATCTGAAAGTTATAGGTCCCATCAGTTTTCATTCGTATTGTTAAATCTGTATTAATTCATATTTGACTTAATCTGATTATAGAATCGATCCAATCCAATCCTAATTTAATATCAGTTAAATAATGATCAAATCCAATTCTATTCTTTTGAACTTTTAGTTCTCTTAGATGAACCGCATGAATAAGGTCTAACAGCATTGGTTTTCCCTGCAAACTCTAAAAACCACAACGCATCGACGTGCAAAATCGAGATGTGTTTAAAACCATATGAAATAAATCTTGGAACTTTGTCTATCTGCTCATCGTTACTTTTCTTGGATAACTATGAAGTGTTTGTGTTTGCACGATGTCGTGGCTGAAAAGTTTTATGAATTTTGGGTAGTTTTTGAAAAACTATGAATGGATTAACAAACAAAGATTTTTTTAAAAAAAAAAAAAAATTCATTTATATTAAATACCTACTGTACCAATAATTGATCGTTAACTCAGCCAATTCACGAAATAATTAAAACAGCTAAACCTTAAGTCATTGTCCGGATCCTATATCTTCCCTAAAACAAAAATCATGTAAAAAGGCTGTAAGTTTTTATTTTGCGAGTCACTCTTTAATAAAGATTTCTTAGTTATTCTTTAAAAACTCTTGCATATTCAAGTAAGATGGATACTAGATTAATTGAAATTAAAATTTCTAGACAAGTTGGATGTTAGAATGTATCTGATGGACAAGATGATTCTAACACATGTGCCCTTCAAATTGAAATGATTAAATGGCTTGACCGGTAAATTTTAATGGGATAATAGTCATAAAGAATTAAAACAAAATGTTGTGAGCAATTCTCTCTCTCCTTATTCTTCTACTTCTTCTTCTTTTTAAAATCCAACTAGAAATATATCGAGATTTAGATTTTTAATGACAGTAAGACCCTTGTAGTCCAGTAGAATGGACTAAATTCGAATCCTTCATCCTTATTATAGTCACAAAAAAAAAAAAAATTCATATTGGATCTAATTTTTAATATAAATATATACATATCTATATATATTAAACCAATAGCCTTCTATTAAAGTATTTTTAAGACATTAACTAGAATATGAAAGTATATCTTATTTTCTTATAATGATTTATTTAATTTTTATACATGTAATAGAGGTGTACATCTGTTAGTATGTATGCAAAATAACTCTAGAAAGAACATACTTAAAATACTATTAAGTCATCAATAAAATCAGACAACTATGATTAAAAATTGTCGAGGATACCTATATAATCTTTGTATTCTAAGGAAATCTGTTTAATTGATCCAAAAATAAAATAAATTACTACTTAGTTTGAACGTGAGCTACTAGCTCCTTGGATGGCGACTACGTAAGGCATACTGTCTTGACCTGAAACTCTATTATTGTTATATCATCTACCTAACACGAACAAGACATGTCATCTTCCTTGGGATTAGGTTTAGTGCCCATGTAACAACATTTTCCTTCTAGTCACAACAATCTTTGAAAGGGATTAGTTATATTTAGGAAAGCGATATTCAATGTATTGACCATAAAATTGTGGGGTCCAAGACTTATTTTTCTTACCCCTACGTAGAGTGCTTCTCAAGAAACAAAGAATCGTGTATATTCATAATTCTACACATAATATTACAAGAAGACAAAGGGAAGTTAGAGTTGACTACGCACGGATATAACTCACTGACTACATTAACAACTATTATAGGTAGTGAATACATAGTGGTTTGAACAAAGATTCTAGCTAGGTTATTTAATCATTTAATTTCATGAAGAAGAGCAAAACAGCCAATCCCATTTCTTTCTCATGCTGGGATCTTCCTACACCTACATGATCGAGTAGTTAGAAGGTATCTGCCACCAAATCAAAGGGTAGGGCTGAAGTGGAAGGACTTTACACGACATGATAATTTCGATTAATAAAAAGTATTAATTGTCTTTGACACTTTTATCCTTGTATTTCTCTGGTTATATCTTTGACAACTATCTCATTCCGAGGACAACGGGAATAGACATCTTCAGTTTAACGATTAATTAATAGGGGAAGCATACTGTACAATACCTACCAGATTTGATTTCACTCACCTTTGTACAAAGTAAAAGGTAATTGAATTATTGACAATTGTGAATAAATGTTACAAAGATTAATTATAGCATATCTATAATACGTTGGAACCCTAAAGTTATATATTGTAGAAAGTTTAAAATAACCCTATGCAAAGTAGAGTACATATATACATGAGAATGTGTTAAAATATATATTAATATGCTCCCTTAATCTCATGGTACTGGAGTTGGCATGAGATTAGAGAAATAATCTAGCAAGGATGAAGAAACGAAATTCTTAGTAAAAATGTCAACTCATCGATGATGTCGTGTCAGGATGTAGTGAACAAGCACTTGATTGGTAGCAATCATTTCACAATCAAAATTATAGTCAATATTATTGTATTTGGTGCAATCATGTCGAATGGGATTTGTTGAGAGATAGACGATGTAAGTGCCACAACCAGTCACTCAAGGTTTTGATTGCCTGAAAGATTCGATTAAGCCTAAATTATAAGTAAAACTAGAAATATTAATAAAAATGATCTCGTAAGTTTGAATTTAAGAAAATAAATAATAAAATAAAAAACTATAAAAATTCCAAATTTTAAATATATAACTCGTTATTTATCGAAAATACGTAAAATGCATTCCGATAATTAACGAATCGTTAGAGATAAATTATATGTATACTAAAAATCATAAAATGATCTAAATAATATTTTGGGATATTTATTTGTACTATATATAAATTTACATGTATGTAGAAATACACGTAATTACTTAAAATAAGCGAAATGTACTAAAATAATAAGAAATAATTAAAGAAAATTCATAATTAATTAATAAAAAATACAGAAAAATGAGGAAAAGTCTAAAAGTGGGGTGTGGCAATCTGATATTGAAGAAAAAAAAAATCAACCAATTAAAATGCAATAAATAGAAAGTGGAAAAAAGAAGAGATAAGGCAATTGTTTTGTCTCATTAATGCATAATAATTTTCCTAAAGCTTTATAAATAGCAAGAAAAATTCAGAAGCTCATTTGGATAGTTAGAAATCAGAGAAAATTAGGGAGAGGCAAAAATTGAGAAAAAAATTAAGATTAGAAAAAAAAATAGAAAAAACTGTGTAATTAGGGCCTTTAAAGGGAACTCACACCAGACGAGCAGCTGGGAGTGGACAGCCACCATCACTACACGATGGTGGTAGCTCCTAGACCGTCCGACAAGGCTACGGCAGCCAGCGGTCGCCGGAGCTACCTAGACCGGTGAATTCGATTTCCAGCCCGATTTTTGTATAATTTTGTAAAAATAGTAAATATTCTTAGAAAATTATGAATTTTGTTATTATAGAATATTTTTATATGTAGTTTTTAGTAAAAATATTATTTTGATAAAAATATATCCCATAATATATGATCCTCAAAAAATCGTACAAAACCGAGCATTTTTCAGTTTAGAAATAAATGACCTTAGGAGTGTAGTTTTGAACCCAAAATTTTTGTGCGGACTACTTAGATAATATAGAATAGTGCTATGAAGCCCGTTTTCAAAAATTAATTTTTAAAATTTTTAGATAATTTTTAAGCCTTAAAATGAGGCATAAAATGGGTAATTTAGGGTTAATTAAGTAATTAAATGGTTAATTATTGATTTAGTGAATAAGTATATGTTTTAGGATGTTGAAATCTGATGTAGTATGATACTTGTAGCATTTAGGGTGTTAGATGTAATTATTAGGTTAATTATGTAGTAAATGAGTAATAGGGAAAAATAATAAATTTTAAGTTAATCTTGTAAATTAGGATAATTAGATGTAAAATTTGATTTAGGATGAATTTGGACATTTTAAAATGATAATTGATGTTGAGAGATAGTAATTAGAGTGATAAAAATATTATATGTATATTATGTACATAATAAGTAATAGTACATAATACACAATTATTGGAAATATAATAAATATAAAATATTAGGATAAAAATTGATATTATATAAATAATAGGGATATATAATAAAACTGATAGAAAACTTGAATTTATGTAATTATATGAAAAATGTAAAAATTCCTCACATCAAGAGTGAATTCGGTACACTAATAAGGATTTAAGTGTACCGGGTGAAATAAAATACTGACTAGGGGTAATGATGGCATTTGGGAGATCGGGAAATAATGTGATTAATTTCACATTTTGAGTTGAAAAAAAATTTCTAGGGTTTGAGTATAAAACAATACTTAGAAATCAAACTAGAACCTAATTTAGAAATCGATGCTGAAATCGATGCTGAAATCGAACTCAAACCTAACCCCAAACCTAGAATAATTGTAAAAGACTTAAAACCTAGATAATTAGGTATATTAAACCCTAAACAAAATAAAACAAAACATAACAATAAGTATTATAGGATAAAACGAACCTATAATAGTTATATGAAAAACTGAAACCACGTTTGTGTTATAGGAATGATCGGTGATAGCCTGAGCAAGTCGGACCTTGAGTGAGTGAGCGAGGAGTCGAGGTAAGTTGCGATTAATACGTTGCTGTGTTTTAGAGGCTTAAGATTATGCTTGGTTGTGCTTGTTAGATAGTTGGATGTGTGCATGTGCTTGATTATGAGTTATGCTATGATTTTGTTTGTTGTTCTGGCTTATATTGTATGATTTGTATGAAATGATTGATCACCCTAAACTGGACTTAATCAAATATACGACCAGTAATCATAATTGGACATGTATAGCAACCCATTAGGGGAAACCTAAGATTCTCCGACCAAATACCGACCCCTTCGAAAAGGATAGCGCAAGATTGCAAAGGGTTCCTTCATCCTTAGTTGAACTAAGTGATAGGTGAGGAGGTCGCGGCGAGGGTAAAGTCAATGGTTCGATGGTTCGAAGGTAGTCGCGGGAGGAGCGAGGTCTCCATTGCACAAGCCTGAGTTTGGTCGTAAACTGTTGCATTAATAGCAACTTCTCAACCCAGATTAGAGCGGGTGTAATTTCTTTAATCTCACGACAGGTCAGATAACGTTGTGCGATAGCATTTGCTTGTACATGTATTGCACCTAATAAGTTGATTGAAAACCTTGTTGTGTTTATGGTATAGTTTTAAGTCCTCCATCCTAACTTACTGAGCTGTAGTTGCTCACATCCCTATAGACGTCGTGCAGGTACTGGCTAAAAAGCGGCAAACAACTACTCTGAAGCTAGCAACTGCTGGATCCTGGGGAGGGAGGAAAAACATTTGAAGAATAAATACATATTTTTAAGGTTTAAGCTTTTACTTTAGAATTTTTCATTTCTAAATAATGTAATAACTAGGAAATATATTACGAAGAAATATTGTAAACTTTAATTGTAATAACTGAATTATAGCGTATATATATATATTTCATCACTTTCTTAGGTAAATGATTTATTTGAATTACAAACTATTTACTTCAAAGTGAGTTAGTCGTAGACGCCTTGTGTAGATCAGGTTTAAGATAGCCGTTGTAAGGCCAACTTCTATCTTAGGATGATATACACGGCAGGGCTATTACGACTTTGCCGCTTCGGGTCGTGACAAACGATGCTGTAATTGTCATAACAGAAGATGATTCGTTGCTGATGGGAACACCAAGTTCACAAGTAAGATGAGATATCTATATAGATTCGACAATTGCATAGGCAAGGGCTCTATACTCAGCCTCAACAGAACTTTTAGACACAATAGATTGTTTCTTAGATCGCCAAGAGATGAGATTGTAACCTAGATAAAATATATCATAACATGTCATATATCTACAGGTATCTGGACAACCAATCCAATCGGTATTAGCAAAGGTTATTA
The DNA here is from genome assembly GCA_024138015.1 of Lumnitzera littorea. Classification (NCBI taxonomy): domain Eukaryota; kingdom Viridiplantae; phylum Streptophyta; class Magnoliopsida; order Myrtales; family Combretaceae; genus Lumnitzera; species Lumnitzera littorea. The sequence goes on along the minus strand of JAMXBB010000001.1, from coordinate 9,923,255 downwards.
GAGAGGTATACGATGTGCGAATGATGGAAAAGCCATTGTCTAAGTGCTACATATGATTGACAGTAAACTTATGCATGTATTAGCTTAACTAATTTATAATAAAGTTGATATCTAGACAAGCAACCATGCAATAATAGAGTGTACTGACTATCTCACAGTAGGTAATGGGTTAATAAAGAGGGAGAGCTATAGGAGTCGAGATGGCTCTAAGGGAATAAGGGGCTCTTGACTAGCTTAGACAGATGCATATTATGATGTTTGAGGATGTCTTAGAAAAACAAAACTTGATACAAGTAAATTCCTTAGGCAATGCGTGTAACACGAATGCTTAGGAAGAAGTGTAAGGATCAAGGTCCTTCATGACAAACTGATGAGAAAGAATAGAGATGTAATGATTGAGAAGTTAGGTGCTGTTGCCATAAAGATGATGTCATCGATAAAAGGAAGGAGAACCAAGGTGTCATGACCCTTGTAAAGAATGAACATAGACGTGTCTACTTTACTCTAATGAAACCCTAGATGAATTAGAAAGGTGCTAAAACGATGGAATTAGGAACATAGGGCCTGTTTAAGACCATACAAGGACTTGTTTAGTTGACAAACATAGTCAGGATAACAGGGATGAATAAAACCTAGCGGTTGTTCTACAAAAATTTCCTCATTGAGGTGGCTATAGAGAAAAGTGTTCTTGATATCTAGTTAACGTATGTCCTGATTAAATGAAACATTATGAGAAAGAATGAAGTGAATGGTGGTAGATTTGATAACTAGACTAAATGTTTCAATGTAGCCAATACCTTTTCACCAAGTGAAGGCTTGAGCTACAAGGCAAGCTTTATGTCACTTAAACTGTACATTAGCATTATACCATGTGCTACTTCAAGTCTTGTTTTTTAGAAGAGATTAAAACTTTTCCTACATGGTAGCTACCTAAGTAGGATCGCACAAGGCAATAGTATAGTAGCGTGGCTTAGAGGAAGAGGATTGTATATTAAGGTTGAGGATGCAATGAGGTTAAGCGATATTGATTTAGATCCTATTTACATGGGATGAGAGGGAATGGTGGATTCAAGTATGAAATGAGAGGATGTATTTGGTGCTATAGGAGGAATGGATGGGATGGGAGGTAGATGGAGTAGTAGATGAGGGTATAGAAGGTCTAGAGTAACGATAGTCATGATGAACTAGTGAGCATTGGTGGGAGAGAACAGTTGAGGGAGGAAGGGTAATTGAGGTAGCTAAAGTGGAGGTGGATAGTAAAGAGGAGTTGGAGGAAAGTGTAAATGCTAAAGGGGAGGGGAGTAGAGGGGGATTGGTGTCACTCATGGTTAGAGGAGAGATAGACAGAATGGTAACAGAAAAGGTAAGGTAAATAGGGGGAGAGTCAAGGATAGGGTGGATGGGTGATACAAACTTAAGGTAAGGAAAGTTGGATTCACGAAAAACAACATGACGGCTTATGTGAATTCAACCTGAAGTAGGATCAAGGCATTGATGACCCTTACGTTAGGCAGAATAGCCAATGAAGATGCAAGGAATGGAATAAGAGAAATGTTTGTTTGAAGGTTAATTGGGTCATGTTAGGAAAACATAGGCACCTAAACTTATGACGAAACCGGTAATTGGGTTTCATGTTGTGAAGGAGTTCAAAGGGAGATTTAGAGTTAAGTATGGTAAAGAGGAGGCGTTAATGGTATAGACAACAACAAGTGTTGCATTGGCCTAGAAGCTAAGTGGTAAGTAAGTAAGTACAAAGATGATTAATGCGGGATAAATTGGCAATATGGCAATGCTTGTTGTCAGCCACCCATTTTGCTGGGGTGAGTAAGGGCAAGATAATTTAAAATGTATGCTGTTATCACGCAATTCACCACCACCATCAATATGAAAAATTTTGATTGGACTAGAAAAGTAATTTTCAACCAAACATCCAAAATGCTTAAAATGAGACAAAATTTCACTTTTATTATGCATAGGAAAAATCTATGAGAATCTTGTACAATTGTCAATAAAGAGTAAATAGTAATGATAGCTTGAATTGGACATAATGGGCGACTACCATATGTTTGAGTGAATCAAATCTAGAGGCTTTTATGCTCTATGAGACGATTGTTGGAATGAGAGTCGAGTGGATTTTCCTATGCAGTAAGCATGGCAGGGACTGAGAGACGACGAGTAATGGATGTATATGTACACATATTTTATGATTGATTTATAATGCTTTTGTGGGTATTCATATTGAATTGGATGCTTAATTTGTTTATATTTTGACTTCAGGCTTCATTTGTTTAATTTGAAGATATTGATTACTTTAGACTAAGTTTTGGAAGATGTAAAGATATTTTGGATGAGTTTTGAAGCATTAGAAAGGACCACACCCATGAATAATGATCATGCATCAAGATCATGAGTAAATAAGCAAGAAACAAAGGAGAAATTGGTGTCCAATGTAATACTCCTTATAGGCTTGAAGAATGAACTTTAATCATCAAAGCACCTTTTGTTGTAACGACTTGAAGTACGTCGAAACTTCAAAGATAAATGTGCTCAGATTACAGTAATCCTAGGATAGGTGACCTTCTGGAAAGCTACTATACCAAGGGATAAAATCGTGCAGCGTTTTATGCCAAAACGGATAATACCTTGATGGGAGAAGTTCCGATCAGGTTGTTACAGGTGGTATCAGAGTAATCCACTAGCCAGAATGGTAGAACCTTGCCTGGTGGTGATTCTAGACCTATGTAACGAAATTGACTAGAACATTAATTCTATAGGGGGGGGGAGGGGGGGGGGGGGTGGAGGTGGATTGTAATACCCCTTAAATGCTTAAAGAATGAACTTTAATCATCGAGATGTCTTTTAGTATAGCAGCTCGGAATACGTCGAAAATCCAAAGTTAAGCATGCTCAGGCTGGAGCAATCTTAGGATGAGTAACCTCTTGGGAAACTGCTGCAGTAAGGGACAAAACCGCGTTTTACGCCAAAGCAAACAATACTTCGATAAGAGGAGTTCTGGCCGGGTCATTACATCCAATAAGGATCATGACCATGATCTTAAGGCATAGTAATGCAATGCTTTGCAAATCTTTTATTTTTGGATAGATTTAAAGCCTAAAAGTTGTCTTACATATGTACTTCTATTAAAAAAAAAAGGCCTTATAAATATAACTAGACATAACTTTTATTGTTGTAACTCATTTTATTCTTTTCATTCGATTAATATTAAGACTTAAAAAAAAACCTTTTAGAGTAGTCTTTGAAATTCAACATCAGAAGTGATAGGAGCAATATTTGATCTTGAGTTAGAGTTTAGAACTCCTTTAAAGACTGTATTAATTCCTTTCTACATATTCTTGATTTGGATATTATACACCTATTGTCTCTCATTTGTATGTTATTAACATTATTTATTAGATAATTACAATTATTAGTTAATGAATAGTGTTTACTGTTTTAAGTCTTTAATTCCTTAATCACTACAACAAGTATTTTGATTCTATTAATTGAGTTGTGAGACTTTTTCTAATTATTTATTATGAACTAGATAATCTTGATTAAAGAAGACATAAAATATGTCTTTAATTCAATTAAGGTTTAGGAATTAGAAAATATTAATTTAGTTTGCCTCTTATCTAATGATAGAAAGGATGAATCAATGAATCCTAAGTATACACTTCGTGAGAAGGAATTTCTAATGCTTAATTGCCTACTGAACCTACTAAAGACATCTGTGTTAACATTAACCAATGTTCAAATTATCTAGTTGACGGTTGAATCCCTTAAAACATTAAATACCCTCATAAATATGTTTTGTTATATTAGTTTTTATAATTTAATTATTTTTTAAATTTATAATTTTAATTGCCTAGATTTAGATGGGACTAATACTAATAAAAATTAGACAGGACTAATACTAATGAAAATTAGACATCATTCCTTGTAGGTTTGACCTAGTTCTCACTAGTTATATTACTGTATAAGCAATCTAATGCATTTACTAGTAAATATACGCTTTTGTAATAAAAAGTAGTATCATAAAAAGTAAGTTAGGTTAAGTGTAATTTTTTGGCATTGTTGTTGGGCAATGTTTTGCGCTAAGTTTGGTATTCAGGACTATCTAGATTTAGGTACTTTATTTTCTTTACTTGTTTTCTTTTTGTACTTTCATTGTCTTTGTTTATTTTCTTTTAATTTCTTTTTATTGTACGATTTTTGCTTTCTTTTTATTTTTTTATTTTTTGTAAGCACTTCTTATGTAGTATAATTGACAATCTTTTTCATTTTATTGCATTGCAAAGCATCAAATTCAAATCCTTTCATGCAAGAAGTGTGAAGAAGAATAGTTATATGAGGTGTGGTTGTAATTTCGCAATTTGATCACCAGATGCCCATATCATAATACTCCTACCTAGAATCAGCTACTAATATTTTATGATTCGATCTGATATCGTGATAAATCTAGGATTGAAACTGCGGTTGGAAAACCATTGACAACTATGCCAGTAATGTAAGCAATTAAAATAATTGACAAAGTAGCATGTTGTGAGTATGATAAAAGGTCTCCCTTTGCTAATCCTATAATCCCAACCAAGCTCCAGAAAGGACTATTGAAAAATATTTGACGGATTTGAAGCAAAAGTGGGAAGAAAGATTTAAAAGGCGAAATTTAATCATCTAAATGTTAGAGACTCAATTAGCACAAGTAGTAGAGTTTTTAACCACTACATTAGTGGGTGTAAAGACAAATCCTCCTTAGTTTACCACCAAAAAAAAAAAAAAAAAACAAAATGTCTAATGTTTAGAGAGTCACATATCGATTGTGATTTTCAAGTAGCAAAAAAGTTGAAAACAAAAGAGAAACTAGCTTGGAAAATAACGGTTAAGAAACTTGCTCAAGTGACTATACAGAGGTTTGAAAGATTGGAAAAATAATTTCCAAGTGCTGTGAAGACTTTCACCTTAGCAAAGCATGTTAATGACATATAATCGAGGTTAGGCAAGAAAGTTAAACCCCAGAAAACACCACGTTTTATATCAAATTCAAGAGAAGAAGGGGTACGATAAAGGCGCATTCCTAAAGAATGTGAGCCCATTACCAAATAGGTATGCACCCTATACCCTTTTTAGAACATTTATTTAAACAAAAATTTGACAAAAATTATGAGTCATTTATGGAAATGTTTAAGAAACTGGAAATTGATATTCCTTTGGTGGATCTATTAGAACAAACACCTCATTATAGATGTTATTTGAAACAAATGATGCTAAGAAAAGAAAAATAGATAGGCGAGAAACAGTTACGTTATCCCATGCATGCATTGAAGCATTAAAAAACACCCTCCCTCTAAATCAAATGATATAGGGAAATTCACATTGAATTGCACCATAGGAAATGAAAATTTTAAAAACGCATTTTATGATTTAGATGCAAGTATCAATATGATGTCTTTCTCTGTGGCAAAGAAATTAGGATTAGAGAATGCAATTAAAGAGCCAAAATGACAATTCAATTAGCTAATGGGTCGTTCAAGAGATTGAAAGGGATTATTAAGAATATACTTTTAAAAGTGGATAAATATACATTTCTGGTGGATTTTGTAGTCTTGAATATAAAAAATGATCCAGAAATTGCTATCATCCTAAGGCATCCATTATTAGCCATTGCAGGAGCTATAAGTGATGTGAAAAATAATAAAATAGTATTAAGTGTTAGAAATACTGAGCTTCATGTAAATGTTACAAAAAGATAGAAAAAGAAAAGCCCTTGAGCCACTAAATCATTTACAATACAAGATACTTCATTTGGAGTAACAGTTGACTCTGATGATGAATGGTATGCTCTAAGAGAAATCTTTAACAAGATACCTTAAGGATTTGAACCACCCTAGAAAAAGGAGCAGAAAGCATCAAGTTAACGACGTTAAAAAAAAGCGCTTATTGAGAGGCAACCAATTTTTATTTCTTGAATCCTTTGTTTTATTTTATTTTATTTTGTTTTGTTTAATTTTATCTAGTTACTTCACTTATAATTATTTTCTTAACTATTAGCTTACGTAAAATTTTTAGGGCTTTTAATTATTTTCTTTCCTCGGAATTTGTGCAATGTTTTGTAGTTAACATTGCGGTAATAAATTGAGAAGATTTTGGCTAAGGAAAGGTTAGAAAAATGAAAGATGAGCTAAGAATCTGAGAGGATCACGAATGAAAAACACAACTGTGATTCAAGGCATGTTCCTCTTATTGGCCAAACAAAAGAAGAAAAAGAAAAAAAGAAAAGTGCTAAGAGAATTACAGGCAAGGATTGCACTCGTGGTCCTCAACTGTAATCCTCCTTATATGAATAAGATTTTTAAGTTTTCAATTGTTTTATTTTTCCTAGAAAAAAGAAAAAACACCACCACTTAACATTTCAATTCGTGAATTAGTAGGATGTACATTAGTGATAAGTTTACTAACTTATGTATTTTATTTAACATCTTTTGTAGTTAGTAAGGGATTGGCCCTACTAATTTTAATGCTGTTTTTTGAATTTTCATATGTGTAAGAGGAGCAATAATAGGAAGTATTTTTAGTTTAGTTTTATTTTTGTCTTTTTAGATGTTTTTCTTTTTCTTTTTTCTTTTTATTTTTTTTCTTTGCCTTTTGCAAGGTTTGTACGAACTTCAAATGGTACAAGAAATCCCGTAGCATGACAAATTCATAATTAATGTTAGAGCTTAAACCAAGAAAGTTTCAATTCCCTCTATCTTTTTTCTATTATTTTCCCTATTGACTTTTGTGCTTGTTATTGATTATCTATACATTAGGGACATTGTACAATTTAAGTGTAAGGGGAAAGAATAAAGTAATTAGAAATTGATAGAAAAATCTATAAAAATATGCAAGCTCAATTTATTATATTCCAATACTTAGGATTTTTGTAAATAATTTTTTTCAGAAATATAGAATTAATTTGTTTTATACTGTACATTTATTTACCATTATTGTTTATCTAATTAAGGAAGCAACTTTTAGGGATAATTTTTTCGATTTTAGTATGGAATTTTGCTTGATCGCAATGACCTTTTTATATAATGCTAGAATTGAATAATGAAATCTATGTGAAGTATAGATTTTCCTATTATTTAAGCTTAGATTTAGACTTAGACTTAGAATTTAGATGAACATTGCTGATTAAGAGCTAATTATTTATATTTTACTTTAGTGTATACTCACTCTTTAAAAGCCTTGAGAGCTTTCTAATTTTTAACAAATGAATAAATGATGCTTATTTTCTTGAAAGTTTCCTGAAAAATCGAAATCGTTAAAGGCAATTGCAAAAAATAATAATAATAATAATAATAACAATAATATAAATTGGTGAGAATATACCTTAGTCCCTCAGAAGAATAAGGCTTTTTCCCTGCCACCTTAAGAAAATTGGTAAAAAAATAAAATTAGTAAGGATAAACCTTAGTCCTTTAAAAGAGTAAAGTACTTTCTCACAACCAATGTGAGAATTAAAAGGATATGGATCGGCCTTGATCCATTAGAAGAGAGAGATTCTTTTCTACTACCAAAATATTTATGCTTAAGTAAAGAATTGAATTGAAAAATCCTCTAGCAAAAAATTTGAAAGAAGTAAGGAGATAATTAAGGGATTGGCTCATATAATATGCATTTGCTTTTAATTATTATGCTTAGAGATGTGAAAAAGAAGAGTATCTACCCTTTAGTTTTTAGAATGTGAAAAACTCTTTTTTAATTAAGTTTATGTTTATTCTGATTTTCAGTTTAATATTTGTTTAAATGATGTGGTTTAACTCCAATTTTCATTGATTAATTGTTTCATTCTAGTATGGTTTCTATAGCCATTACATATATTTTATAATCGTGTTTTAAGAGCATATAAATATGGTTAAGTGAAATTCCATATAATAAAAACTTGCTAGAGTTTTATCTTGATATTTATAAGGATGAATTTTAGTAGAAGGATATGTGTTCTTGTCTATGAATAGACTTTGTGTGGTATTTATTTTTATTATATAGTTTGAGCATTCAATAAATATTTGTCCTTAAGAGTTTTTTAATGTTTTGTTTATTTTGTTTGAGAACAAGCAAAATCTTAAGTGTGGGGAGACTTGATGGAGTATGGATACACATATTTTATGATTGATTTATAATGCTTTTCTAGGTGTTTTTATTGAATATGATGTTTAATTAGTTTATATTTTGATTTCAAGCTTCATTTGATTGATTTGAAGATATTGATGATTTTAGACTAGGTTTTGTAAGATTTGAAGATATTTTGGATGAGTTTTGAAGCCCCGAAAAGGACCATGCCTATAAATAATAACCGAACATTGAGATCATGAGCAAATGAGTAAGAAACAAAAGAGAAATTGGTATTTAGCAAGGATCACAACCGTAATCTTAGGGTATGGTGATGCAATGCCTTTCAAATCTTTATTTTTGGATAGATCTAAAATCCAAAAGTTGCCTTAAACCTGTACTTCTATAAAAGGACTTTGTAAACATAATTAGACAAAACTTTTATCATTGTAACTCATTTTTCTTCCTTTCATTCAATTAGAATTAGGACTTAAAAAAAAAAATCTGTCAGAGTAGTCTTTGGAATTCAACATCGAAAGTGATAAGAGTAATATTTGATTTTGAGTTAAGGCTTAAAACTCCTTCAAAAATTATATTCATTCCCTTTTACGTATTCTTGATTTGGATATCGTATACCTATTATTTCTCGTTTGTGCATTATTAATATTATTTATTGGATAATTGCTTATTGTTTTAAGTTTTAATTCCCTAATCACGACAACAAATATTTTGATTTTATTGGAATACATGTTAATTAGAATTGACTTAGGAGACCTTTTCTAATTGTTTAAAGTGAATTGCATAATCTATATTAAAGAAGACATAACGTATACTTTTAATTCAATTAATGTTTGGAAATTAGAGAGGATTAATTTAGTTTATCTCTTATTTAGCAATAAAAAGGATAAATTGGTTAATTCTAGGTATTCGCTTTATAAGAAGAAATTCCTAATGCTTAATTGCCTTTGAAACTAAACTTATTAAAGACATTTATGTTAACATTAATTGGTATTCTAATTATTCGATTGACAATTTAATCCCTTAAGATGTTGAATATCCTAATCAATTTATTTTGTTAGATTAGTTTTCATAATTTAATTATTTTATAAATCTCTAATTTTAATTGCCTAGATTTAGATAAGACTAATACTAATAAAAATTAGACATCATTCCTTATGGGTTTGACTTAGTTCTCAATAATTTTATTACTATATATGCAATCTAGTGCACTTATTAGTAAAAACATACTTTTATTATAAAAAGTAAGTTAGGTTAAATGTATCAATGAGGAAGGTTAAACCTGGATGGACTAACTGTGTTCTAACTTGGTGAGACTATAATAAGAGGATGATACAAGCACGAATGCTAGGTTTGTCTAGAGATGCCTAACGCGATTAGATACGTTAGGTATTCGATGGGATATGAGATGATTGGATAAAGTGGGCGCCTACTTGGTTGGTGTAGGAGGAGATGACTTGTCTATAAGTCATTGATAGAGAAAGAGTACTCATTTAAGACTAACAATACAAGAGTTATCCTAACATAATTTGATGATAGAGAATAAGTTATGTGTAAGGGTAGGAATGTGGAGGACATTGTTAAGGTAGAAGGGTTAGCCTTGAGTGCAAATGGTAATTTTATTTGTGTAAGATATTAGCAATAATGTTCCATTGCCTACAAGAACTTCTTTAGAGCCAACATATGGTGTAAGATCACTGAGTATATCTACATTGGCAATCTTATGATGTATAGCACCAAGGTCTAGATACCAAACAACATCATAGGTTTTGCCAAGAGACAATGCACTAAAGGCTTATAGCACATTAGCATAAGCCTCATTAGAATAATGATAATACTATAGGGCTGAGTGACCTAGATTGTTGTATATTTAATAGGTAAGTTTAATGAGAATTTAAACTGTAAAAGCAACCAATAACTGGATGCATTGCATCTAGAGGAGGAGGGCCACTGCGATGGCAAATTAGAGAAGCTCTGAAAGGTAATAAGGGAGAGAGCACACCTCTTGGAGCTAGAGATAAAGCTTCGACTACATCTATGACCCTGGGAGTAAGAGGGTGGTCTAAGTAGAGAGTGCTATAGGTAATGAAGTGTTAGCTTCCTTAGTATCATAGTGCTTAAGCCATTGCTCCCAGTTAAGCAACTTAGCACAAACCCGCTCAAAGGTCAGAAGGATTAGGGAATGTGTGAGTGTGGTCACTAAGGCATCATATTCGTAACGAAGGCCATAAAACCAATGAGTAATAAGAGCTGGCTGATTAAGTAGTCAATTGATGGATGCGAGTTGATTAGCAATAAATTTGAGCTTGTGTAGGTAATCAAAGATGGAATTGTTTTGGAGCTAAAGGTTAAGAAGTCGTTGTTGTAATTCCATTTCTTAAGCCAGGGATTCTTTAAGAATTCGTGGGTAAAGCAACGACTAAATATTATAGGTTAGTAAAGATATCATAGATCTTAGTGAGAATTTATGTAGAGATTGTGGCAAGAAGAGAGGAGTGAACCAAGTGATTCAGTTGAAGCCAAGTAGTGCAATCTAAGTTTTAAATGGGTATAGCATTAGTAAGGCTCGTGATATCCTGTAGTGGTGCAGTATGTTACCATCAATATACTTGTAAAGGTCCGTTGAGCTAAGGTGCAATGTCATGAGGAAGGACCATAATTAGTAATTATTGGAGTTTAGTTTGATGGTGACAACATTAAAGGTGTTGATTGTTGTGATATTTGTGACTAAAGCAAAGGTAGTAAATTGAATGGTAATAGTGGTGAGTTATGTTGGGAGAAAGGTTGAGTGTTAAAAGAAGAGGATGTTAAATAAAGGGATGGGTTGGTCTTTAGCAAAGGGACGGGAAGGGAAAGATAAATGGAGATGGTTGGGTTATAGGGTTTAAGAGAAAAGGGTTAGTAAATAAGGCGTTGGGGTTAATGATAAATGGATTGGTGTTGTGGTTGATTAAGGCTAGTTGTGTGATAAGATATGGCAGATTATGGGTTAAGATGTTGTCAAGGAAGGAAGGTGGTGGTTGCGGTTGACAGACTTGGGTGCATAGGTGAGCTAACAATGGATGTGGTGGTAATAGTTAGATCAATGAGAATGGTAGTAGAGATGTCTATTGTTGATGGTAGTGTAGTGGCAGCATGGATATGGAGATGCAATCAGGGAGTGTCATGAGATTTGTAAAGAAGGCTGTTTGATAGGAATTGAACTATTGGACCTTTAACACACAACCAAGCTCAAAGCCTAGAAGAGCTAATAAGGTGAATTCTCTTGTTCTAGCCATCTCCTATTGAGGTCAAGATAATCCTTACTAACCAACAACTTCTTTTATTGAGCCATGTAACCACAAATCTCTCAAAATTCATGTGCCCACTAGTCAAATACTCTGCTGATAGCCCAACCCCTCACATACAGCTGCTTAGCCATAGCTGAGCTAACTTCCAAATCGGTAATATTGGTGCCAAGAAGTCGAAAGCTCCATCACATATCTGTAGCTACTCCTCTTAAATGAGCCTAGGTTTGCCCAGTACCTTTGCTTAACCTTCCATTTTAACTGTACTATTTTGTTTATTTCTACCAGAAGCATCCCCAATATACTGTTGCCAAGTATCCCAAACCTACATGAAGGAATCTGCAACACCAATCATCAATTTACTTGAATTATCATTTGTACACTTTATTATTCTTTATACATTACTTCTTTTAAACATTACCCTTTTAGTCTTTTCTGTTTTAAGCAGGTTACCCTAGTTTCTCGGGTATAAATACCCACTGTACATGTAGCCACATCATCAATTATCATTATCATCAATTCACTAAATATACCCCTTTGTGGACATTGCTCTTGTTAGTTTCTTTACTCTTTTTCACTCTTATCTTAACTCTTAAGTAAGGCCAGGTGATAAATAACCTCATCAAACCATCTCATACGTCATATCGAGTTGTGCTATGAGTCATTGGAAATTCCTTGGTATATCATATCTTCGAAATTATTTATGGGTTTGCTTACTTTACCTATATTGTTTTTCACACAATCTCATCACTTTCTTCAAGCTTTTGGCAAGCTTAGACCTACCCCTGTAGCCGGCCTTGTATGTCCTTAGTCTCGGACCGCATCTGTTGATTTCATGGTATGAGATGAAATTGAAAGACTCTGGTAATGTAGTTGATGAGAATTAGACGACTAAACCATTAACTTAAGCCTAAGCTCGAGGGCTTAAATGATTGATGAAGCAAATTCTCTCATTCTAATCAACTCTAACAAAGGTTGAGCTAATCTTCACTACCGAACAACTTGAAATGCCAAGCTAAGTTGTTTTAATTCTATCAACCATAGTTTACCGACCTGATTCATATTTCCCTAACTACTCAACCAACCCTACTAATGGGAATCAAGCTACGGGGCCCCTAACCCGCAGTTGAGTTCAAGGACTAGAGGGGTTGGCACGATAAATTCTTATGTTCCAACCAACCCCTACCAAGGCGAAGTACCTTCTTGCCAAGTCACCTCTAATACCATGCCATATGACCACCCATTATTGTGTGGTATGCCGAGTTAACGATTACTTTCTTTTACCGAGTCGACCAATTACTCAACCTCTTCTTTGCCAAGAAGCCAAGAGAGAAAGACCAGACTGACTAGGCTATCCTTGCTTGGACAAACCCATACATCCATACTTTTTGTTCGCATCTACTAACAACCTCACCAATGCAACATTGCCATATGTATTATATCATGAGTAGAATCTATAGTATCAATGATTGTTTTCCTTATATATTCATTTTTACCTTTTTGTATCATGTAACATTACTTCTTTAAGAAATGTCCTTTTTTATCTTTTCCCCTTTAGGCAAGTTGCTTTAGTTTGTAGGTATAAATACCTTTATACTTGTAGTTGTAAGGCACAAGATAATCTTTAATACACTTTTTGAGTACCTTCTTCCCTACATAAACACTGTTGTTTACTCTCGGCATCACTCTTATCATTTCCCTTAAGCAAGGTTAGGTAGCAAATAACCTCATTGAACCAATTCGTACGTCACATCGAATTGTGTCATAAGTCCTCGAAAGTTCCATTGGTATGTCATATCTTCTGGAGCTGCTCGTTGGTTTTCATCATTTGTTTTCACCCTTTCGTACCTTTCCCCATTGACTCTTTTCGAGCTTTTTGTAAGCTCGGACCCATTTAATGATCGACCTTGTCTGTTCTTGGCTATGGTTCGCATCATCTTGGTATCAAAGCAGAGGTTTTGTGTAAGCTGTAGTTAGTTCTTCCTGAGTTCTATTATACTCTGTTTTGTGTGTGCGAAACAAAGCAAGTTATTGTGTTCACCTAACTGCTGTGTTGTTAGCTGTTCACTCTCTAAAGTGTTTGTTTGAATTTCAATTTGTGAGGAAAAATGATAAATCCAAGTATGAATGTTAATACTGGTGATGACAGTGGAGTTGTTCACCATAGACGATAATCTTAGGGAACTCCTAAAAGTACTAACGAAAGACTTGATGAGGTTGGTAACCTCTTGGTCAATCTGACCCGAGCTGTTTATACCTTGTCTTGCTGACCCACTGAGGCTACACAAAACACTCCACAAGCTACTTAATCTATTAGAAATCAGAACCCAACTTAACCATTTCAAGGTGAAGGAGTTGGCAGACAAGTAAGATGAAGGATAGACTTGAGAGAGCTTAATGAGGAGGAAGAAGAGTATTTTGAAAAAGAGCATGTATAAGTCCCCAGAACATCTAACCATGTGAAGCTTCGAATTCTAAGTTTCAATAGATCTGGGAATGTTGACGAGTATCTGGATTGGGAAGAGAAGGTGGAGCGTGTGTTTGATTATTACCAGTAAGAGGAATACGAAAAAGTGAAGACTGCTGCTGTTGAATTTTTTGGATATGCCGCCATGTGGTGGAAGAATTTTCAGGCCATGAGAAGAAGAGAGGGGTACCGAGAGATTAATACTTAGCTTGAGATGAAGAGGGTGCTCAGAAACAGTACGGGAAACATATTTCCAAGATACTTTCATACGACTTTAGGAGCTGAGACAAATAGGCCGAACTATCGATGAATATGTTCAAGAATTCCAAATGCTTATGATAAGATGCAAAGTGGAGGAACCACCTACCTAAATAGTTTTAAGGTTTGTCACCGGGTTAAGAGGGGACATCCGAGACATTATAAAACTCCAACGATTTGACACAATGGATGAAGCTATTAAGATTGCCCAACGGGTAGAGAGGCAAAGAAGAAGCCGAGTAGCGACTAAAGTGTCGACTAGCCAACCCAGATAGGCAAGTAATCGGACACTATCGAGTACTGAGCCAAGAAGTAAGATAGATGTCAGAGCCAAGTAGAAAAGCTAGCCCAAAGATGTAATGTCGACCCGAACGTATGAGAAAGGGCAAGAGTTGGCAGGAAGACTAGCCAGATCAAATGCTTCAAGTGCTAGGGGTTCAGACATATGGCTGCTTAGTGTCCGAACTAAAAGACAATGGTCATTGAGGGAGACACCCCAAAGTTAGACGTAGAGAGTATGGATGAGGAACCCGAGGAAGAGAAGGTTCTTGCCAAGAAAGAGTTGATCAAAGAAGATGTGTATGCTGAGAACTTAGACCAGCTACTCATAGTTGTTCGACATACTATGAGCGTGGAGCCCTCATGAGAGGAGGAGTAGAGAGAGAACTTATTTCATATCACCTGTAACGTGAATTAACAGAAGTGCACCCTCGTCGTGGACAGTGGTAGCTGCACCAATGTGGCGTCAACCAACCTCATCTCAAAATTGAGGTTGTCGACTGTTACACACCCGAAGCCGTACAAGTTGCATTGGTTGAGTGAGAAAGGAACCTTACATGTCACTTGGTAAATACTATTGTCGATCACCATCGACAACGTACTGCCCATGTGCACATCCCACATGTTGTTAGGAAGACTGTAGCTGTTTGATAGGAGAGTCATCCATAACGGTAATAGGAATACCTACATGCTCGAGAAGGATGATCAAAAGATCATGCTAAATTCGATTCTGCCAAGAGAAGTTCACAAGTTACAGACAAAACTTGCTTGTTGATCGAAGAAGGCTTTGGTGATGAGTAGGGCCAAGCTCTGAAAGGCCATTAACACCAATAAGCCGACCCTCCTATTAGTCAGGCAACTACTGGAAATGAAGGAGTAGAATGATTTACCCCAAGAGGTGAAGGAACTGTTGGATGAATATGCTGACCTATTATAAGCCTTAAAGCTAAGCTAAGTAACCGTAGGTTTGAGCTTAAAACCAAAGGTTTAGGGCGATCGGCAAAAGGATCCGATCAAACCCAAATTATAAACTATTGAGAGAAATATTAGTAAAAATGACCCTATAAACTTAAATTTAAGAAAATAAGTAGTAAAATAGGAGACTATAAAATTTTCAAATTTTAAGCATAATAATTATTAATTACCGAAAAGGCAAAAAGTGTAATCTAATAACTAATAAATTACTAGAGATAGATTATATGTATACTAAAAATTTTAGAATGACCAAAATAATATTTGGGAATGTTCACATGTACCCCACATGTATTTACGTGTAGATAAAAATACGCGTAATTACCTAAATTGGCCGAAAACTAAGCAAATAATTAAAGAAAAATATAAAATAATTATGGAAAAATCAGAAAAAATCAAAAGATGATAAGCTGAACCAAGATTAGGTCGTGGCAGGTTCAAATCAGAAAAAGAAAAATTAGCCAATAAGAATTAAACGACCTAAAAGCCAAAAATCAAGGAATTGGGGCAAAGTCTTATCAAATTAATGCATATTAATTACTACAATTGTCTATAAATAGGGGAAAAATTTTCAGAAGTCATTTGGTCAGTTTAGAATCTGAAAAAAATTAGAATACTGCAAAATTCGAGAGAAAATCCAGGAAATAAAAAAAAAAAAAACTGTGCAGATTAAGCAAGTGAACCAAACCCACCACTCCCCACCACCTAGGACCGAACCACCACCACCACCCTACACTAGAACCACTACCTGGACTGGCCGACAATATTGGACTGGGTTTGGACGACCAGAAAGCTTCAAACCGGTTAGTCATTTATTCACCCGATTTTTGTATAATTTTGTAAAATTAGTTATTTTACCCAGAAAATTATGAAACTTGTTATTGTGAGGTTTTATTGTATGTAGATTTAGGGAAAAATATTGATTTAGTTTAATCATGTCTGGAAATATAGGTTCCTTAACAAATTGTTCAAAACCGAGCATGATTAAACCGGAAAATAAATAGGCTTAGGAGTGTAGTTTGGAGCTCAAAATTTTTCTGTAGGATGCTCATATGATGTAAAATAGTGCTATGAAGCCATTTTTTTAAAATTAATTTTTGGAATTTTTAAGTTAATTTTTAGCCCTAAAATGATGGAAAAATTGAGTGATTTAGAAAAATTGAGTGATTTAGGGTTAATTAGGGGATTAGGATGTTAATTACTGATTGGGATATTAATTATATGTTTAGGGATGTTAATCTCTGAAGTGGAACCTTAATCCTAGCCTTTGGGTATTAAGTATGGTTAATTAGGGAAATTAGGTAAGTAATAGAAGAAATTAATAATATGTGAAAATGTAAATTAATAAATCTAAAAAAATAGGGTTATTTAGATAATATTATAATAGAAATCAGAAAAATAATAAATCTGAAATGACATTTAATTTTAAGTAGATATCTAAAAATGTAAGATTTTTACACATCGGGAATAAATCCGATACCTCAATTAGGATTAGCATGTACCGAATAGTTTAGAATACCAAATTACGACCCAATAGGATATTTGAGTACCTGAGCGTAATGTAATTAATGTCACATTGGGATTTGAGCCTAATTAAGACTTAGGAATTTAAAACTAGAATCTAGTTTAGGAGTCGAACCCTGAAATAAAGTACAACGAATCATTAGAACGTTATAGGTATACATGGGGAAAATGAGTTACATTTTGAATTAGAATAAGAATCCATAAAATATGAGTACTAAGAAGACCTATTTGTATTATAGGATACCTAGAGACAAATCAGCTCGCGACTAAAGGATCAAGCGATTGAGCAAATTCAAGTAAGTTGGGTTATTGCTTATTGTAATAGAGTACTAGTTTTGTAGTACTCGGAGACTTAGGCTTGTATATGATTGTGATTGTAAGTAGTTTGCGCATGTGTTTGATGTATCTAAATTCATGCTGAAATTTGTATTGTGAATGACTTTGTGACTGATTGAATTGGTATGAAATTATTTGAACACCCTAACGGAATTTAATCTTAGTCGACCCTAATAACCAAAAATGTTATGCATTGCAACCCGTTAGGGGATCATAGGACTCTCCAACCAAATACCGACCCCTTCGAAAGGGATAGCGTAGGATTGCAAAATGGTTCCTTCTTCATCCTCAGTTGAACTAAGTGACAGGAGAGGAAGTCGCGGCGGGGGTGAAGTCAATGGTTCGAAGGTAATCGCGGGAGGAGCGAGGTCCCCATTGCACAAGCCTGGGTTTGGTTGTGAGCTGCTGCATAACATGGAACTCCTCAACCCGGATTGGAGCGGGTGAAATTTCTCTGATTTCACAACGGACCGGACTACATTGTGCGATGACACTTGATTGATGCATTGCATAAAAATAATTGTTTGATAACCCTGTTTGTGCTTGTATGCATTCATGAGTCTCCAATTCAACTTACTGAGCTGTAGTTGCTCATACCTTTATAGATCCTTTTGCAGGTTCTGATTTGTGATCACTTCAAGTACTATGCTGCCCTGCAATTACCCAGAGGTTAGTCCTTTTGAAACCAAGGGTGTGAGGATCAAGTTACCTAGTATAATGTGTAACTAGACTGACCTTGTAGTTAAAGGTTAAAGACTGATAGTTATTTTGTAAGTTAGTAGACTGT
This sequence comes from Lumnitzera littorea, assembly GCA_024138015.1. Taxonomy (NCBI): domain Eukaryota; kingdom Viridiplantae; phylum Streptophyta; class Magnoliopsida; order Myrtales; family Combretaceae; genus Lumnitzera; species Lumnitzera littorea. The sequence goes on along the minus strand of JAMXBB010000001.1, from coordinate 9,905,236 downwards.
GGTGATTATGTAAAACTTCCTAGGAAGCTCTGTTATTTTGAAGGGGAGATGGGTAGACCAGATCTAGCTGATGATTGGCTAGCCCAAATCGAACGAAGTTTTGAGGCTTTTAGAGTCCCGGAATCTCAAAAGTTATCTTATGGTACATTTATGTTAAAGTTAGTTGCAAGAGTATGGTGGGACTCGAGAGCAAGGCAACTCGAAAATAACATTGATTGGCAACAATTTAAGGAGGAATTCAGGAAGGAGTATTTTCCTCATAGTGTCCAAAACCGAATGGTGCAAGATCTGTTTGAACTGAAGAAGGGAAGTATGAGTGTAACCCAGTATGAGACTGAGTTCAATAGATTGTTACAATATGTACCTGGTTCATACCGAGATAATATTAAGTTGAAGAAAGATTTGTTCCTTACTAGATTTGACCCCACAATGTGTTGTAAGCTGTTGGATTACGGTTTTACCACTTACAATGAAGTGGTAGATAAGGCAAGACAATTAGAGGATAATCGTATGAGGATGCAAGCAATGTAAAGTCAAAAGATCAATAGAGGATATCGACCAGGACCATCATTTAAGAGATCATATCCTGGTGCCTCTAGTAGCAGTTCTGGACAGAAGAGAAGAAGACCAGTAACTCTAGCTAGTAACCCAACGCAGTCAATACCGAGTTTGAGCTTTTATGACAAGGATGGAAATGTCAAATGCTGGAAGTGTGGTGCAAATCATTTTCTAAGAAATTGTACTCAGCTTAAAGGGAAATGTTTTATATGTGGAGATCCGAACCATGTGCTGAAGGCATGCCCTAAGATGAAATTAGTAAAGTGTAATAAGTGTGGTAGAAAGGGGCATTTCTCCAGATACTGTCCACAATTTGTACAAGGAGCTAAGCAAACAGAAGGTTTTGATAACACCACTACACCTGCTCGTATCTTTGCTTTGGAGGATATGGAAATTGAGGAGAATGAGGATTTCTCGGATTTTATGGAGGAGTACTACCATGATGATGTCGAGGAGTACTAACTGAATTAACAAACAAAAACATCAACTTCCAATAAGGAGAAAGGGAGGAGAGGAGTTTTGCTGAGATCAAGAAGAGAATGACTTCCACCCCAATATTAGTGCTACCTAACTTCGACAGAATTTTTGAGCTAGAGTGCGACGTGTCAAGCATTGGAATAGGCATTGTTTTGATGCAGGAAAGCCAATTAATTGCCTTCTACAGTGAGAAGCTCCGAGGACTCTAGCTAAATTACTCCTTTTATGACAAAGAGCTCCTAGCACTAATCCATACACTGCAAGTATGGCAGTACTATCTACTTCCGAGAGAATTTATCTTATATACTGACCACGAATCATTGTGGTACCTCTGAAGTCAAACCAAGTTATCCAAGCGACAGGCGAGATGGGATGAATTCCTTGAAGGATTCAATTTTGTGATCAAATACAAGCAAGGAAAGAGCAACGTAGTTGCAGATGCTTTATCAAAGAGAGATGCACTCTTATCAAAACTGTAGACTAGATTGTTTGGTTTTGCAAGTATCAAAAAACAGTACTTTGAAGATCCACACTTGGAACCAATAATTTCAAGATACGTAGATGGGAGAACAATGGACGAGTATTATGTGTAGGATGGCTATCTGTTTCGAGGAGGAAAACTATGCGTGTCAACTTGTTCCTTATGAGAATTATTAATTAAGGAAGCCCACAACAGAGGACTCTCCAGGCATTTTAGAGAGAGAAGGACTTGTGAACTAGTGAATGGCCGATTTTTTTGGCCGAGAATGCGAAGAGATGTACACTAAGTAGTCGAAAGCTATACTATGTGTAAAGAGGCCAAGCGCCGAGCTGAAAAAGGGAAGGCGATGCCCCTACCTGTTCCGATGAGGCTATAGACTGAACTAAGCATAAACTTTGTTCTCAAACTGTCGAAAACTACCCAAGGAAAAGATTCTGTAACAGTCGTTGTAGATCAGTTCAGTAAAATGGTACACTTTGTGCCCTACACCAAAACTAATGATGCTTCAGCTGTTACTTCGCTTTTCTTACAAGAGTTGTGCAATTACATGACGTACTGAGGAGTATAGTCTCTGATAGAGACTCGAAGTTCTTAAGTCATTTTTGGAGAACCCTATAGCTTCAGCTGGGAACCAAATTACTTTTCAGTATCTCCTATTACCCCCGAACTGATGGCCAAACAAAGGTGGTTAATCATACTTTGGGTTCACTACTTCAAGCTGTAGTCAGCAAGAACTTAGTCGATTAGGACATCCACCTACTAGTAGTCGAGTTTGCTTACAACCGAACCATACATGACATTACTAAGCAGACCCCCTTCAAAGTGGTCTATGGATTCAATCTTGAGTTGCCCCTCGACCATAGCCCTATACCTACACTTACGCAAGAGGACCCCGATACCTTGGCCAGGGTACAATCCCTTCAGCACATCTATGATAAGGTTACTTGGCACATTGACCAAACTGCTCGAAGAATACGTGAAAAGATCAAGGGTCGATTAGGAAAATAATTTCAGCCGGGAGACTTGGTATGGCTACACCTCGGCAAGGAGTGATTCCCAATTAAAAGGAGAAACAAATTATCTGCAAGAGTAGAAGGACCTTTCAAAATCCTCTAGAAAATCAGCAACAACGCCTACCGGTTGTAACTGCCTGAAGACTATAGGGTTTCAAATGCCTTCAACATCATTAACCTCAATCCATATCACCCTGATAGAGAATTGAGTGAACACCATCCAGATTTGATCCTAAATCCAAAACAACCCAGAGGGATTGATGGGAATCAAGCTACGAGGCTCCTAACCTACAGCCGAGCTTGAGGACTAAAGGGGTTAGCACAACGAATCCTTATGTTCAAACCAACCCCTGCCAAGGCCGAGTACCTCCTTACCAAGTCACCTCTAATACCGTGCCGTATGACCGCCCATTATTGTATAATATGCCGAGTTAATGATTACTCTCTGTTACCAAGTTGACCAATTACTCAACCTCTTCTTTGTTGAGAAGCCAAGAGAGAAAGACCAGACTAACTAAGCCATCCCTATTCGAACAAATCCATGCGTTCGTACTTTTTGTCCACATCTACTAACAACCTCGCCAATGCAGCATCGCTACGTGTACTGTATCATGAGTAGAATCTGTAGCACCAGTGATTGTTTTCCTTGTATATTCATTTTTACCCTTTTGTATCATGTAACATTGCTTCTTTAGGAAATGTCCTTTTTATCCTTTCCCCTTTGGGCAAGTTGCTCTAGTTTGCGGGTATAAATATCCCTGTACTTGTAATTGTAAGGCATGAGATAATCTTTAATACACTTTTTGAGTACGTTCTTCACTGTGTAAACACTGTTGTTTACTCTCAACATCACTCTTATACTTTCCCTTAAGTAAGTAACCTCATTGGATTAATTCATGCATCACATCGAATTATGTTATGAATCCTCGAAAGTTCCATTGGTGTGTCATATCCTTTGGAGCTGTTTATAGGTTTTGCTTACTATTTTTATCATTTGTTTTCATTCTTTTATACCTTTCCCCATTGACTCTTTTCGAGCTTTCTATAAGCTCAGACCTATTCAGCGACCAACCTTATCTGTTCTTGGCTATAGTTCACATCACCTGCTATCTACTCTATTCTGCTTATACTAACCATTATCTCGGTAGTACTTGTGCCAAGGACCCCAAAACATATCCAAGCCAATATCTCCTTAGAAGGACCTCCAAGTTTACTTGTGACCTCTACTCAACAACCTCCAATCTAAATGTACAACTTATCCATCTCTACCAAAAGCACCCTAATAACCGATCACCATGTGTCCAACTCCCTACGTGAAAGGATTTACTGCACCGATCACTAATTTCTTTGATTTTTCATTTGTACCATTTATTATTCCTTATACAGCACTTCTTTTAAGTAATAACCTTTTTTGTCTTTTCTATTTTGGCTAGGTTATCCTAACATTTCAAGTATAAATACCCTTATAATATGTAACTGCAATAATGAGAATCTACACATTGAATACACACTACTACTTGTAAGCTACTGTACTTACTCCCTTTCCCTTACTCTTGTCCTAACTCTTAAGTGAAGTTAGGTGGCGGGTAACCTCATCGAGTTGCTCATGTGTAATATTGAGCTAGTTTTATAAGTCTACGTCCCTTTCTCCTACTCTTATCCTAACCTTTAAGTAAGATTAAGTAACAAGTAACCTCATTGAGCTGCTCATGCGTCATATCGAGCAAGTTTTGTGAGTCTATGAAGTTTTCCTCGGTGCATCATATCCTTGAAAGGTGTTTATAGGTTTTGTTTGTTTAATTTGTTGTTTTCATACATTTCTACCCTCACTTTCAAGCTTGTTATAAGCTTGGATCCACCCCACTACGATCGCTCTTGTTTACCTTTAGCACGGCCTATCATTTTGGTATCAAAGCGGAGGTTCATTTGGCTAAGTTATGTTTGATCTCTAGTGTAAGTAGTATTGGTTGTAGTAGTGTATTGTTGCACTATAGAGGTTAGCTACAGTGTTTTAGTAAGTAGTATAAGTTATATTATCGCCGTGTAATAGTTATTGTGAAGTACTTTGTTTTGCCCTATTTCGAGCATTAGGAAACAAAGCGAGTTTCAATTGGGTTTTGTTGTTCTTTGAAGTAGTTGTTATGCTTATGATTGAAGTTTACATGTATTTGAATATTCGAGTAGAGAAGTAAGTGTGTAAGTTGGTTGATTTGAAGATAATGTTAGTTTTTTCTCAAGTATTGAGGTTTTGAGTGTTGTTGAAGTTTTGTAAAAGAATGATTGATTGAAGTATGAATGTTGGTATTGGGGATTATAATAGTAATGTTGTCTACAATGGCCAATAACCCAAAAATACTCTTAAAAGCATTGATGAGTAGTTCAATGAAATGGCTAACTTGATAGTCGACCTGACCAGAGCTATTCTTGCATTAGTCTTTTGGCCTGTTGATGCCATTCAGAACACTCCCCAAGCCATTTAGCCCGTAAGAGGATAGATCCCAGCTTAACAAAATCAAGGTGGACGAATGGGAGAACGTATGTAGAGAAGGATTGACTTAAGTGAAGTAGATGAAGAGAGTGAAGAAGAAGAGTATGTTAAAGTGGAAGAACAAGCTTGAGTACACCAAGCTATCAACCTTGTGAAGCTTCAATGGTTCTAGAAATATTGACAACTATCTTGATTAGGAAGAGAAAATACAGTGAGTCTTTGACTGTTACCAATATGAGGACCGAGAGAAAATGAGAGCTACTACTATAGAGTTCTTAGGATATGCTTCGATGTGGTGGAGAAACTTCTAGGCCATGAGAAGGAGAGAATGATACAAAGAGGTAGGGACCTAGCCTAAGATGAAAAGAATCCTCAAAAATAAATTTGTGCCAGATACCTACTTATAGGATACTTTTGCTTAACTCCAAGAGCTAAGACAAGGAAGATGAACTATTAATAAGCATGTTTAGGAATTCCAAATGCTTATGATCCGATATGAAGTAAATGAACCTTTAGCCCAAATGGTTTTCAAATTCCTTAATGGATTGAGATATGACCTTCAAGACGCAGTGGAATTACAGCATTTTATCACATCGGATGAGGCCATCAAAATTGCCCAGTAAGTAGAGAGACAGCGGAGGAATAAGCCAAGCTAACTTAGTTAATCTAACCAAATTTCTCAAAGTGGTAGCTAAGCTTCCCAGAGCACTGACTCTAGTAGAAGAGCTAAAGTAGTGACTAAATTGAAGAGTCACCCTACCGATCAAGAGTTACTGAAGAGAACATATGAGAAGGGAGAAGGATCTAAGAGGGAGATGAACTAGATTAAGTGCTTTAAGTGTCAAGGATTTAGGAACATATCTGCCTAATGCCCTAACAGACAGACTATGATCATCAAGAGAAATGGGCTAAAGTTAGCAGTCGACAGCATTAATGAGGAACCCGAAAAGGAAGTTATACCCAAAGGGAATACCACCTAAGAAGATGAGCTTGTTGAAGATGACGTATTTGCAGAATACTTAAACAAGCTGACTTTAATTGTCCGATGTACGATGACCTTAGGACCTTCTACTAAAGGGGAGTAGAGAGAGAACCTATTCCACATCACTTGTAAGGTAAATGGGTAAGTATGTGCACTTATCGTAGATAATGGGATTTGCACTAACGTAGCATCTGCCAAAGTAGTCAAGAAGCTCAAACTACTGACCATTACTTATATGAAGCTACATAAGTTACACCAGCTAAATAAGAAGAGAGCACTCCATGTCACTCAGCAAGTGTTGCTACCCATCTCAATTGGAAATTATTTTAACGAAATTCTCTGTGGTGTACTACCCATGTGTGCATCCCATGTGTTGCTAGGCCAACCTTGGTTATTTGATTGAAGAGTCATACATGATGGGTTTTGAAACACTTATGCATTCAAGAAGGATGGGAAGTAGATTACCTTAAACCTTATAACATCGAGTCAAGTTAGCAAGTTGCAAGCTAAACTAGCCTGAAGATCAAAGAAAGCCTTGATTTTAAGACATGTCGAGCTTTGAGAAGCTATTAAAGATGACATATTGACCTTTTTGTTGATTAGACTAGTATTAGAGCTTAAGGAGCAAGCTATGCTACCCTCAGAGGTCAGAAAGCTATTAGATGAGTATGCAAACCTATTTCCTAAACAGTTACCCGAAGGGTTAACCCCTTTTTGAGGCATTAAACATTGCATTGACTTGATACCTGGTGCCACCCTACCGAACAAGCCAACTTATCAAGTGAATCTCAAGCAAGCTACCAGCTCCAAAAACAAGTCAATGACTTACTGGAAAAAGGGTATGTAAGAGAGAGTCTTATCCCTTATGATGTGCCCACATTACTTATGTTGAAGAAGGATGGTACTTAGTGAATGTATGTTGATAGTAAAGTATGAGCAAGATCATAATCAAGTACAAGCACCCCATTCTAAGGCTAGACAATGTGTTAGATGAACTAAGTAGTGCAATAGTGTTTAGTATGATCAACTTGAAATAAGGATACCAGCAAATTCGAATAAGACGAAGGGATGAATGGAAAACTGCTTTTAAGACCCATTATGGCTTGCATAAGTGGATGGCATTACCCTTTGGACTATCAAACCCCTCGAGCATTTTTAGGAGGTTAATGAATTATGTTATACAAAATCTACTCCAAAAGTTTATTATTGTCTATTTTGACAACATCCTCATATAAACTGCCAACTTACCTAACCATATTGAGAGCATCTCCAAGCAGTCTTTGATGTTCTTCAAGTAGAAAGATTGTTTGTTAACATAAAGAAGTGTTGCTTTTGCCAGGAGGAAGTCATTTTTCTAGGATATGTAGTTAGTGGAGGAGGCTTATGAGTCGATGATGAGAAGATCTAAGTAATTGTCGAGTGGCTGACCCTAACCACTTGTACCGAAGTAAGAAGTTTCCACGACCTAGCATCCTTTTTTTGACGATTCATCAAAGATTTCAATACCATTGTTATGTCCCTTACTAAGCTAACAAAGAACATAGATTATAGGTGGGGAGAGAAAGAAAAGAGAAGCTTTACTAAGATTAAGGAAAGATTAACCTCTGCACCTGTATTGGCCTTACCTAACTTTGAGAAGATTTTTTAGCTTAAGTGTGATGCATTTAGTGTTAACTTAAGTGCTGTCTTGATGCAAGAAGGCTAACCTATTGCTCACCATAGCGAAAAGCTAAGAAGACCTCAATTGAACTAGTCCATATATGATAAAGAACTCCTAGTCCTTATCCGAGCACTCCAAGTGTAGCAACATTATTTGCTGTAGAAGGAGTTTGTCATTTACACAGATCAAGAGTCCTTAAAGCACTTTAGAAGTCAAACCAAGTTATCGAAGAGGCAAGCATGATGGGTTGAATTCTTGGAAGGATTCACCTTTGGAATCAAGTACAAACAAGGCAAGACTAATATCCTCAAGACCCCCATTTTGGTACTATACTTGGACTATGTATAGAAGGAAGACTAATAGATGACTATCATGTGAAAGATGGATACTTATTCTAAGGTAACAAATTATGTATGCCAAACTACTCCATAAGAGAGTTGTTAGTAAGAGAAGCTCATAGTGGAGGACTCTCTAAACATTTTAAAGAGAAGAGGATGTATGAATTATTGAATGGGAGATTCTTTTAGCCTAAGATGAAATGAGATGTGCATTAGATTGTTGAGAATTGTGCCACTTATAAGATAGCCAAATGTCGAGCCGCTAAAGGGAAGGCAATGCCTTTACCTATTCCGACTAAGCCTTGCTCTGAGTTGAGCATAGACTTTATCCTTGGATTACCACAAACTATCTGAGGCAAAGATGCAATAATGGTCATTGTAAATAGGTTTAGCAAAATGGAAAACTTTATGCCCTACTCAAAAACTAAAGATGCTTCAGCTATTACTTTTTTCTTTTTGTAGGAAATTATTCGTTTACACGGCGTACCAAGAAGTATGGTATCAAATAGGGATCTAAAGTTTCTAAGCTATTTCTAGATAACTCTTTAGCATTGTATAGGGATTAAACTACTCTTCAACACTTCTTATCATTCCTAAACCAATGGACAAATGGAGGTAGTCAACCATACTTTGGGATCACTGCTTCAAGCTGTAGTATGGAAGAACTTAACTAATTCGGATGTCTGTTTACCTGTGGTAGAATTTTCTTACAACCATACAGTAGATAGAACCACCAAACAAACACCCTTTGAAGTCATCTACAGCTTCAACCTAGAGCTACCCCTCGATCACACTCTAGCACACATACTCAAGCTAGAAGACCTTAAGGAAAGAGTCTAAGCACAACCTATTCAAGAAATCTATTAGAAGGTTACTTGAAAAATTGAACAAGATACCAAGAAGATGAGAGAGAAGAGTAAAGGAAGAAAAACAATACAGTTTTAGCTTGACAAATTAGTATGGCTACACTTAAGAAGGAGAGGTTTCCAAGCAAGATAAAAGGTAAATTTTCTACTCGAGATAAAGGACCTTTCAGAATACTCGAGAGGATCAATGACAATGCCTATCAACTGGACTTACTTGAAGACTATGGAGTTTCTAATACTTTCAATGTTACCAACCTCAATCCCTACTGACCTAAAAGAGAATTGAATGAAAGTTTGCTAGATTTGATCCCAAATCTAAATCAATCTGAAGGGGATGATGGAAATCAGACAACTAGACCATTGACCCGAGCCCAAGCTTAAAGGGTTAAAGGATTGACAATGCAGATTCTCTCGTTCTAATTGACTCCGGCAGAGGTCGAGCTAATCCTCGTTACCAAAAAACTTCAAATGCCTAGTTGAGCTTTTCTAGTTCTATCAACCATAGTATATCTGATGGGAATCAAGCTACCATACCACTGACCTACAGCCAAGCCTAAGGACTAAAGGAACTGGCAAGACGAATCCTACTGTTCTGGCCAACTCATGTGGAGGCCAAGTATCTCCTTACCGACCCATTCTGCCTACTAAGTTGAGTGAATGCCTATTTCTTGTATGTTGTATGCTGAGAAGTGGAAGGTCGAAACAATAGCCCTCATTCATTCTCACAAATTCCTGGCCAATTACTTACTCAACCACACCCTTGTCGAGATGTCGAGAGAAAGACTCCGGAATGATAAAGCCACCCCTGTATGGACAAGCAAGCTATTCATACTTTTTGTCGACATCCTCCAATGGCATCACAAATACAGCATCACCACATACACAGTATCGTGTATAAAATTTGTTGCACTAATGATTGTTTTCCTTGTATATTCATTTTTACCCTTTTGTATTTTATAAATTACTTCCTTAAGAAATGCTCCTTTTATCTTTTTCCTTTTGGGCAAGTTGCCCTAACTTACGAGTATAAATACCCCTGTACTTATAGCTATAACCATCAGAATCAGATTATCCTAAATATACTTAAGTATTTTTTTTCCTTACGTAAACACTGTTTGTTTACTCTCGGCATCACTCTTATCCTAATCCTTGAGCAAGGCTAGGTAACAAGTAACCTCACCGAATCAATTTTTGCGTTAAATCAAATTGTACTATGAGCCCTCAGAAGTTCCATTAATACATCATATCCTCTGGAGCTGTTCGTAGGTTTTTGCTTATTGTTTCATTCGTACTTATCCTTTTTGTGTCTTTCCCCATTAACTCTTTCAAGCTTTCTACAAGCTTAGACCCATCCAATGATCGGCCTTGTATATTCTTGGTTACGGTTCACACCAGTACCGACCTAATTCAAACTCCCCTAACTACTTGGCCATCCTTGCTGTCTATTCTACTTTACCTATGCTAACTATTGGCTTGGTTATACTTATGTTGAGAACCCTATAACGCATCCGAGCCAACATCTCCTTAGAAGACCCTTACATCTACTTGGTACCCTTACTCAACAACCTCTAGTCTAACTTTACAACTTGTTTATCTTTACCAAAAGTGCCCTACTGACAATTTGCCCTGTGTCCAACCTCCATGTTAAAGGACTTACTACACCAATCACTAATTTGTTTAATTTTTCATTTGTACTCTTTATTATTTCTTGTACATTACTTCTTTTAGATAATACCATTTTTTGTCTTTTCTATTTTAGGTAGTTACCTTAACATTTTAGGTATAAATATCCTTTTAATATGTGGCCAAACAATGGGAATCTACATATTGAATACATACTACTTCTTATAAGCTACTATGCTTACTCCTTTTTCCTACTCTTATCCTAACCCTTAAGGCTAGGTAACGAGTGATCTCACCGAGCTAGTCATGCATCATATGGGCTAGTTTTGTGATTCTATAGAATTTTTCTTGGTGTATCATATCCTTAGAAGGCGTTCGTAGGTTTTGCTTGTTTGTTTCGTCATTTTAGTACATTTCCACCCTCGTTTTCAAGCTTTCTACAAGTTTAGAGTTTGGACTCACCCCGATACAGTCACCCTTGTCTAGCCTTAACACAACCTATCAATAGTTGATCAACTGTTTCAAGAGGAAAAACAAAATCTGACAAAAGAAATAAAAGAAGGAAACCAATGAAGGGACAAAAAAATTAAGATTAGGGTTTGCCATGATATATTACCATGTACAAAGTAAAAGGTAACTAAATTATTGATAATTTTGAATGAATGTTACAAAAAGTGATTACAGTAAATCTATAACACACTGGAACCATAAAGTCACATGATGTAGAAAGTATAAAATAACTCTATACAAAGTAGAGTGCATGTATACATGAGAATATGTCAAAATATATATATTCATAGACCTAATATTAGGATCTTTCTATGCTTTTGTCTTTATCTACTAACTTATGCCATAAAAAAACAATGTTCATTTCCTATTTCCTCCATTACCCTAATGTTAGACCTAACTTACAAGCCCAAACCTACTTCTTTTCTTAACTACTTGACTAGGGTTATTGATCACCTCTAAATAAAGCTTCCAAGTTTTACAAATTAGATTCCTATATTTTATCATTTACTAGGTTAAATAGGTAAGTATACCTATCATTTGTTAATACGGATAAATATAAAGTCATCTCCACTGAGAAAACAATTCCAACTCTAATACTAAATATTCTTCCTATTAACTAGCTACCAAATAATTTAACGAAGTAATTTAACTAATCTCTATAACTAAACTATACTAATTCTAAGATTACACCAAGAAAACACAATAGATGGAATTATAACACGAAAATAACAATTTACAAAGCAAGTTTACTCCATCATATTAACATGACTTATGAACTATCCATCCTAATAATTACTCATCTGCAGGAATTCTCCACTCCTGAGTATTCTTCTTAGAATTACTCAATTCTAATCCCGATTACATTCCTTAGAATCTCTTCTTAAAGAATAGACAAGTCAAGATTGCATTAGAAGCTAACTAATCCTTAAAGTCCCTAAACATGCAACGAACTTCTTAATAATATCTCTATTAACAGGAGTAGATTATTCTAATGATTAAGATCTACTCAACGAAATGGTCTCTCAATATATTCCATTGAAATCTACTATAAGATTGTGTCATGTACTACATTATCCCAGCTTATATGAAGTTTTAATCACTAAAAATTCGTAATTATTAGGAATAGTAACAATTCCAATACATTCATGTTAAAATGACTTCATAAACCCTATTTTTATCACTCATACATGATAAAAAAAGAAAAAGAAAAATACAGAGAAATAAGAAAAAGGAATTAAAACATAATATAAAAGAAGAGAAAAGAATAAAACCCCTTTTGATTCATTTGAAGGATTCTAGTACAACAATATACAGACATTAGATTCTTCACAATTCTCTCGAAATTAATGAAGAATATTGCACAAATTCATATACAGTATCACTACACTAAGAACACAAATAAGAAAAACTTAATGGTCTTAATTCTATGATCTCTTGTATTTCTTGATGGTATTCATTCTGATGTTATCCTCTCTTGATTTGGTTTTATTAGGTTTAGTGTATGTAAACCCTACTTTATTGGGCCTAAGATTTGATTTAGAGTACCTCCCGAACATTCCTAAAGATCAACTAAACCAAAAACTTAAGTTTATATCTAGAGATGAATTAAATTTTTACAATTCAAAAGCCAATTGTCAATTCAAAAGCCAATTGTCGATAAAACCCGAGCTTGAAGAACTGCGAGCTCTAAAGCTACTTAAAACCCTAAACCTTAAAACCATTAAGGAATTTTAACCCTAAATAATTAATCGATAATTTAATTTGAATAATTTCATTCAACTTTAGAAAATTTCACAATTCTACAAAAATCAAATCATAAATCACAAAACAATGTAAGATAAAAATCCTAAAACAATTTTCTATAAGGCTATGCCCTTATCTTCATGCATAAGCCTTACATATAAATAATTAGACCAACCAATCACCTTAGATAACTTATCAATTGAGAGTTGAAATCATTTATCAATTGATAACTTATCAAAATCTAGTGATAAGACAATTTCCTTATCACCTCTTCACTTATACTACATATAGACAAATTTTCACAAGAAATCATGAGCTTAACTTTAATAAAGGTGACAAGACCACTCCATGGCATAAAAAGACTTCCAATGGCAGATTTAAACAAGGAGGAATGGGGGGCCATACTCTTGTCTTTCAAGCATCAATCAGTTTCTCTTACACATCACTATTCACCCCTTAATGCTTACATCATCAAGAGTTGCAATTGTTGACTTTTTGTAAGCTTTAAGACAACACTTCCAAGACATTTAAACACTCCTTCTCTCTCCATTTCCAACCGGCCACACTCTTCACCATTTCTCTCCCTTTCAATTTCACTTTCACTTCATCTTTCTCTCTTTTAAAACAAACATAAAAAGGGAAAACAACTTTATCCCACAAAAACTCATTTTCTTCCATTTTGAAGCTTCAACTCACGGCATTTTTTTTTCTTTGTTCATGTGCCATTTTCTTTCATCATTTAAGATCATCTAAGACCATTAGAATCTTCCATAAACCCCTTTCCAAAAGACCAAAGGATTCGGGTTTCAAAAGGTAAGCAAAAAGGAGGAAGCAAAGTTAAAGGCTTAAGAGGAACCTTAATACACAACCACCAAACTTTGCGTTAAGGACGAGTAAGTGATTCTTGTGATGTGTGGATTAATATTTATGTTAGAAGACTTGGATTTCTTGAAGATATGAGTAAGGTTTGAGTTGTTATAGCACAAAAATTCGTTTTAAGAAACAAACCCTAAAACCATTACATGAAGTTGAAATATGAGCATGTAAAGTTGGTGTTTTGTATGGACATTTGTTTAATGCTTTGAATGGAAGATTTTAAGCTAAGGAAATCTTGAAATAAGAACTTTAATGAAGGGTAAGCATGCTGGACGTGAAGGTTCCATGATCATTTGAATGTTGATTTTGTTTCCATTAAGTTAAACATGCTCAAATCTAGACTTAAGTTAAGGAAAAATCCATCACATGAAGTTTTATGAAGAAATCAACTTTGTATGACATAAGCTATGATATGGAGGTTTTATGAAGTATAAGATCTTTTATTTCTTTATGTGGAGCATGAGTTAAAGGATCATTTGATGGAAGGAAACTTAAGTTAAGATTTATACACAAGTAGTTAAGTGCATAATCTACCACCTAAACTTAAGGAAATGATGGAACAAGTTGAAAAAACAAGTAAGGACCCCTTAGGACCAACATGAACAGATCTGGAACGTGGGTAAATGAGGCCTAAAAATATGATAAAAGTGAAAGAACAAAGTGAAAAGATTAACCAAAGCAAGTATGATTAGCATACAAAGCCTAAAACTCAAAACCGGGCCTAAAACTCTCAAAACAAGCTTAGAATTCTAAGATGGGCCTTCAACAAAAATCTGACCAGCAACTTAAAGTACCAAGAGAAGTTGTTTTGAAGCCCATAAGAAATCCACCTAAGGCCCCATAAGCCCACCAAAGTCATTAACTTTAGTTTGAACAAAAAACAAGCCCATTTGATAACTTAAGCTCACTAAAAGGCCCAAGAAGTGGTTGTTAGCCTTAAGAATATAAATCAAAGTTGTAAATCTGATCTCAAGGAGTATTTTAAGCTTAGGATAAAATCTAAAGACCAAGCCCAAAGAATTTCTTAAGTTATTAAAAAGCCCAATTACCAAACAAGGCCCAAAAACATTCCAACACATGAGGAACGCTACTGTTCTGACCCATGGACAGAATTGTATACCTCATTTCGAAAATCTAACCTTACCACATAAAAGTACACTCGAAAACGATGAAGATTGACTATAAGATCATAAAAATCGGATTTAAAACGAAAAAGTTATACGCGATTGAACTTTAGGTAAAAACCGGGAAAAATTTCAAAAACTAGTCAAGAGTATTACTTAAGGAAAACTTACCTAGTTTCTTAAGTTTGTTTCAATTCCTTATAAAAATTATTTCAATGACCAGGGGACACTGTTTACGGAGAGGACTTGCCTCCGGATTATTTTGACTGACCCACATGGCAGAGTGAGTAAATTCTCGATGACTCTTTACTTGATTATGCTTGTAGAAATAGATGCACCTAAACTTATATATATGAATTTGGATGCTTGTGGGATATGGGAGATGCATGTGTATGAATTTGTGGATGAATGTGATGACTTGTTAATTATATATAATAATGGGAATTGTTTGTATGAATATATACATGCGAATTGTATGGAATGAAACTGGTTGATCACCCTAAAAATCAAGTTAATTGCTTATATGATTAAGAACTCAAAGTGAATCATGCATAACCCATATTGCATACGGATAACACCGACTACCGCTTTACGCAGAAGATGGGAAGGGATTCACAGGAATATGAGTTTCCTGCAGAATTGGGCACTAGCTACGCCAGCATATATATTGAGTCTCTGTCTTAAGCTGATGGGCTTACTAGGCGCTAGGAGACGCCAACCGTCGGCGAGGGGCTGAGTCTTGTGGCTTCTGCTTAGGGCGTGTGTTTGTGGACTGCGAGGGCCACCACACCGCTAGACTTGGGATTTTAAAAGATATGATTTGATTTTGGTAAAGGAAGTATATATATATATGTAGAGTCTTGTTTTGGTATGAGCATGATAGTGCAAATGAAATAAAACCCAAGGTCTAGAACCCGGATTTTGGTTTGGGTCGGTTAATTATCTCCAAACCCCGACTTCAGGGGACGTAATTCTGAGTCGTATGCGGTTCCTAGGTCACTGCATGCGTTGTTTGGCATACTGGTTGTTCATGCATTCATATGATTGTGCATTTAATAAATTTCTGTCATGCGGTATTGATGAGGGTAATTATCTCACTAAGCGTAAGCTTACACCCCAACAGTTCTTTTCCTTGCAGGTTGATCAATAGATGGGAAAGGGGATAGGAATTGAGTGCAGAGTACTACCATTGAATCAGTATGATGAAAAGCTTGTGTAGTTAATTCGGAATGCTCCGAAAAAACGACTAATGTATCATTTAAGTTTACTATCTCTAGTAAGTTTAGAATTTTCTAAAATTGTCTATCTTATTTCATTATTTTGGTAGGGGGTACCGATTCTCTGCGGTTCTGAGGAATTGTGGAAAAACGGGATATCCATAATTATATATATTATATAATGAGTCAATGAACTAAAATTGAAGACTCTAGTAAACAACTATTTAGAGTCTTGTAATCTCTGACTTGCAAGGCGATTTTCTTATATACTACTAGACCCCTATTAGGGTCGCCACAGTGTACATATATACTCTTTCTGTCAATAGACTCAAATATACCACTTCAAGATACCACCTAATGTTAAAACGTTTTTCATGCACTAGTTCGTGTGAAAAAGTTGAAGAAGAACAGTTATGTCTACTCCTATCAAGCCCGTGACTCGGGGAGTAATAGTCTTGGAAAACAAGATTTGCACTAATCACAGTTGTGATAGTGAACATAAACTCATCGTCACTTCATTATAACTAATTACGCCCGTGATTGAGGGCGTGATCACTCTCATGCTATGCAATTACAGCCGTAATTCACTTAAAAGTCATTTTTCTTGTGTAAATTTCATCATCTTACTTATGATTCATTTGAAATCAATACATTATACAATTAAGTACCAAAACTTAAGAATTGAATCACAATTATGAAAAATTTATGCCTAAATATGCCTTAAAAGTATAAAGTAATTTACACTTATCAATTATGTATACTAAACCCAATAAAACCAAAATCCAAAACATGTGTTTTTAACAAATACAATCTTTATGGAACATAGTATAATAGGAAATTGATATCACTTCTCTTGTCTTTACGTTAATCCCTCTTTATGTTTTTATAGTGTTTTCTTCATCTTTTTTGAGTTAACATATGATCTAATGTGATTCTTGTGATTATTATGTTTACACTAAGAAAACTGATAGATAGTTGACCAATCTGATTGAGTTACACTCTTGAACACTCCTCAAGGCTATATACCTAGAAAACAATTGTGTAGAAGGCTTCAAATCCTCCTTAACCCATACTTGCAAGTGCTATTTAGTTTCTAGTAATGATCCTTGAGTTAACAATAATCAAAGGGTATAACACCGATTGACTAGCAGTAACATTTGGAGAAAAATCCTAAGGTGATATATGTAAACCATATGCGTTCTTCAACGCGAAAGCATGAACACATTATAAATCTTGCAATGGGAAGATAACTCTACCTCATAAAAATAAAATCTTATCTTCCTAATCACCAAGACCATAAAACCTCTTAGAACAATTTGCAAGGAATCTTTTTAGAAACTAATACCTTAGGTTGGAGATGAACAAAGACTCTATGAAACAATCTACGCCAAGGACTGACAAGGAAGACCATATAGAAGATGGGTCCAAGCTCGTCGAAAACTTAAAATGGAAGTAGGAATGTGCAAAGAGGAAAGTAAGTAAGTAAAACCACGATCAATTCCTAGGATATGATGCACCATAGAACTACCAAGGACTCATGGTTCAACTTGATATAATGTACAAGCTAGTCTAATGAGAATACTCGCTATCTAGCATTACTTAAGGGTTAAGATAAAAGTGAAATAAGCAAAGCAAATATAGAGCAATGCTTACAAAAGAAGAGTATATTCAATAATTTGGGTATATCATGCAGTTACATTTATAATGGGTATTTATACCCAAAATTTTAGGGCAACAACTTATTAATGGAAATGACTAAAAGAGGTAAAGTCCTAAATAAGTAATGTATAAAGAATGGAAAATGGCATAAAGAGAAAATCAAGAAAAGCATCTATCTTGTACGAATGCTAACTCATGTGCCTGGCAAAACAAACAAACTATACAACTAGTTTAGCTATTGTCGAGTAACGATGCTAAGTTGAGCTAATAGTTTGACAGTGCCAAGCTGAGCAGGTAATTCTTTCGAGATAAATTCAACTTGGGTATGTTTAGTAAAGCTTGAATTTAGGTCGGCTAAGTAGATGTTTAGATGCACCAAGCTATTGCCTAAGTATACCTCTGATTAGCAGCTAAAGACTATCGATAAGCACAAGAGTGTTTAGCTCTGACGAGGCATTAAACTAGCAAACTGCAATAACTCAAACTCTTTAGTTGTGGGGAGCAAAGAAAAAAATCTCCTTGCCATGCTCTTTAGTCTTCGAGCTCAAGTTAGAAGTCTGGTAGCCTGATTCCTATCACTCTATCTCTTGACAAAAACTCAACATCAGACCGATGTTTATCATCGTACTCCTTCATTCTTTATTTAGGTTTTTGTCAAATTAACTCACAAAAGTCTTAATCCCTCATCTCCAATTACCAATTCTATCTCCATGAAATCCAACTTATACACACCTTTGACATATATAGTGATGCTAAGAGGCAGATAACCTCTTGCTATGCATTGTTGTAATAATCTTATTTAGGACTTCAATTTACCCATTGAGTGTAAGGATGACAGGCACTACTTAGAGATAATTGAGTCCAACTAAGCTTGAATAGCTCCTTCCAAAAATGTCTCACAAAGATGAAGTCCCTATTAGAAATAGTCCACTATGAAAGCCCATTTGCCCTAACCAACATTTGTAAAAATAAGGATAGTACTTTAGTGGTAGTGAAGTGTAAGTCAAGAGCACCAAAATGACGATGTTTTGAGAGCCTATCATAACTACTAGCATCACCTCTAAAGCCTTGTGATTTGTTAAAGCATGTGATGAAATCCGTGCTTATGCCTTTCGAGGTTCGTTCAAGTAGGCACCAATAAACTAGTAGGTAGGTTTGTTTAATATTTCACCCATTACATATGTGGCAAGAACATACAAAATCATTTACTTATTTCTATATACAATCCAAATAATGTCTAAGTGTACCAAAATGGCTAAAACTAGGTGAACAATGGATTCAGATAGAAGTAAGGGAAGAATAGACAACTAAAGAACTAAAAACATCCTTTGTTGGTAATACAAATAGACCATGTCAATATCCGTAACTCCTATTGATTTGACTAATGTTACGTCAATAAATATGATATTTGTCATTTTCCAAATTTTTCCTAACTTTCTATGAAATACCCTAAGTCAAGGAAAAAATGTCAAGTAATTAAAAGGATTCAAGTGATTATGTGAGAAGGGTAGAATGAGTATTTTGAAATACTAATTTAACTAAGTTAAGTGGAAATAAGGTTAGTTATTTAATTATTGAATTGAGCCTAAGTATTTCTCATAAATACTATAAGTAATTGAGTTTCTTAAAGCTATCTAAAGGTAGGCATTTGAATTAATTAATCCATATAGCTCATTTCAATTTAAAGGAAGAGTACAGAGTTTATAATTCCCTCCTTTTCCCTATTTACATGTGATTTGATCTTGATTTAATTCCTTGGTCTTGTGGAGAATTCTAGCTTCTTAGAAGGTTCTAGATCACCAATTCGAAAAATTATCAATCCTTAAGCTCAATTAAGTTTAGTTTAAATTTAGTTTGATAAGTATAGTAACCTCTTCATCCTTAATCCAAGGATTTTGGTGAAATTGAATTGAAGCTAGTATTCGAAAATTTTAGATCTCTAGATATTGAGGATTCTACCTAAGCTAAAACATGTTGGAAAGCTACTAATCAGGGTAAGTCTTCTTGATCTAGTGTTAACTAAGTAGATGCCACATCCTAAAACGTAAAGGCAATGGTAGCCTACACGTGTTCTTAAGGAGGGAAAAAACCTTCTTAATTTCGCCAATTTAGGAAAAAATCATTATGATTCTTTAAGTATCTTTTCTTAAGGAAAATTAATTAAAATATTACTTTATAACTATTTGGTTAGTTACCAATAATTCGATTTCATTTTTATTCTAGAGTTGATCTACATTTGTTATAAACTATAACCTATAACAACTCACCTTCCAGGTATTAACTTTAATCTATGAAATTCAAATATGGTGCCTAGGAAATGAATCCCTATCTCCTCCTTAGGATAAGGATCAAGCCTGCTCTGTTTGATAGAACATAAACATCTCATCATTTAATTATATACCTGCTCAAAAAATCAAAGGGTGCATTCAAATGTTTAACTTGTAAACAAGAATTATTTATAACAATTATCCAACTACAAGGTTTCACTTGACACCTGTATAATGATATGCTCAACTCCTCTTTTAGAATCCTCATTAAATTCCTTTCTATTAGTCACCACTACTCATGATTGAATATGAGACACAAAATAGTGAATGGAGCCACTCAACCCATCTTCTCTTCATTTCACCAAAACATCCTGTACTATTAATAAGTATAAGATCCACTTCACTCGTTTTCACATCGTCCTATCTTCATAACTTATAATAGAACCTCTACAAGCTAGTCCGCTAGCTTACACATTTAGGCCTTAAGCTAGGTCTACATCATCATATATACTTGTAGCAAAACAATACATGGACAAAACCCCGCATCTCATATTCTCTCTCTCACATATACACGCGCACGTACATACACATATACAAATCTAAAACTATGTTGAACACCTTTTCAATAGCTCTTAATACTATGCCCTATGTCGAGCTAAAAATTCAATTTTCCTTTTTCTTAATCTATTTAAGAAAAAGCTTAATTAAAAAAAAATACACCTCTTGTTTAAAAGACATGGAGTCCTCATCTAACTAAGTCAAGAAAAGAGTGAAATTAAAGCTCATGGGTGGATAAATTTTAATTTCAACTACTGGTCCATAGGTTTTGAAAATAAAAATAAAAAAAAAAGAGAAAATAGAGAAAGTTAGCTTGAGAGCTAACCTATTAAAACCTAATAGGGTTATTATAAAAGATCCATAAAATAAGTAAAAAAGCTTTTAATTTTTTGAACTCTTTTCAAAATAAAAAAAGGGCTTCAATAAGGAAAAATTATTTTTTTGTATACTTTAGAGTCGCCCAAAATACCTATGTACCTCTTATCCAAAATTAGGTCAACATAGTTCTTAATTTATTTTATAAAACTTTTAATGAATTAGTCAATTTTATTTATGAAATCTTTCACTTTAAATATTTAAATCTCAATTAATATGTAAAAAATATTTTTTTTGTTCAATTTCAAAAACCTAGGAATCTCTAACTTTAAAAACAAATCAATTAGAATTGTTATTATTGAAAATATTTTTTCTAAGCTAACAAATATTTTGAAAGGAAAACCTTTATAAAGAGAAAAACATTTACACTACAATATACAATCATCTCGTGCCAAATCATGTGTTAATAAAACATCAATAACATATCATGTACATATCTTATCCCATCACAAGTACTATTTACATGCTTCATAATGTCGTTATACCACATATATCACACTCATACATGTCACATATTGCAAATAAATGAATTTTAATATTATAATTTATAAAAGGGTTACAATTCACAACATTTATTAATTTACAAGAATATCAACCATGAGAACTTTTTGTACATGTCACATATTACAAACTCTCAAAGCATCATATTGTCTAATATTAAATTACTATATTCACCACATTATTATTTTACAAATTGAACTGTATTACATTATTTATTGTGAATTTATTATATTACATTAACATATTATTATAAGTGCCCAATTTTCTAATATTACTATACATCATTAAGGCTTTTTACATTATTCTATTAGATCTCATATGTAATTTATTATATCTCAATACATTGATATACTATATATTCACACCACTTTTATCATACTCTGTGGTTAATTCAATTTTTACGTTACAACTCATGTTTACAAGCTTTCATCAAATTATTTTATAAAAGTAAACAAGAACCTAATAACAAGTTTTGCACCAATTAATTAATTTTAACATTGAACCTAAAAAAGAAATATTTACAAACCATATAGTAAACCATTAAATTTATTATGAATAAACATGAGCCAAACAATTTATGAAGTATGCATCAACCAATATGCTTAATAAGAACAAACAACAAATAAACAAATTATTTTACAAACCGTACATCAAATAATTAATTTTAACATGAAACCAAAAAATTAATTTACAAACCATTCATTAAACAATTGAATTTATTATGAACAATCAAGAGCCAAACAATTTACAAACTATACATCAACCAATACGTTTAATATGAACAAACAAGAATTAAACAAATTATTTTACATATCGTATATCAAATTATCAAACAAACATAAAAACAACAAGATTATAGAAATGATTTTTACATATTATGCATTACACCAATCATTAAATAAACAATTTTGTCAAAAGCGCACATACACAATTAAAGATTTAGAACCTGTCTCACACAACAACAAACCAATGATCAGTTCAAATGGATTTTAGATAGCTTCTAGCCAAGTAGCGATAATTCCTAACTCCAAACTTTTCAATTTTCAAAATCCTCAACCAATTTCAAAAAATTCCGCACTCTATACCTTTAGTTTCTCCAAAGAAACCAAAATTTTCTAGCAAAACCTTAAAATAATTCCTAAAGTGAGAATATGAAGAATTCTCTTAATCTAATCAATAATTCTTGCAATTATATGTTGAAATGAAAAGCAAAGAGTCCTATTTATAGTGTAGAGTTGTGCTTAATGGTTAAGAAACATTCCTTTTGTGTGGGAAGATTAAATCTTTTTGTATCTTAAAGATTCAATTCATTTTTTTTTCCATATTATATGCAATTTTGGTATATTTTGGATATAATTCTTATCAAATAAATAGCTAAAATCAAATTTTTATGTCTTATTACTAATTCTAAATGTTAATCACGTAATGGTCTTGTTTTAGAACATTCAATTTTCCAATTCTTCAAAGGTGTAGAAATCTTCTTTATTAAAAGACTGCCTTTTATTATTTTTTGTTAGGTTGTCTTTCCTTTATTATTTTTCAAGATTTTTAAACCAAAATAACATGCACTTTTTGCCCTTTCAATTCCATATTTTTTCATGATTTTAGATTTACAAAAACCCAGTGAAATCAAGTAGAAAAATACAGATGTAATATAGCCAAGTTACTATATTTAGACATTGAGATTTTTGTTTAGCATGAGGGAAAGTGGGGAAGAAAAAGAAGGTTTAAAAGTTGATCCATCTACGTCATGTAGCATGTTATCAATCGCACCACATGGTGCAATGTCATCGTCTACGTGGTATCACATCAACGCCACTTAATGAGTAAAGGATAATGCCATGTGGCATCTAAATTTAGGTGCCATATGTCACATCTTCAAATTGACAAGTATCACCTTAAGAGATAACACATGTTAGCTGTTACTTTAATTTTTTTTTCTTTTTCTTCCTTTTTCCTTTTCTCCACTATAGTTTCTGTTCATCTTTTCCTTTTAATTTTTTAAAAATTTTTTTATTTCAAAAACTCCCTAAAAACAATTAATTAATTATCTACACTCTAAAAAATTGCATTTTTCTCTTCATGTAAATATGAATTCTAATAAATATATGTCAAAATATTTTCAAAATTTATCCAATTTGACCAAATTGGAAACTCAATTTCAGCCCACATTTAGCTTTTATTAAACAATTTAAGTGGTCATAAAATATTCATTTTAACTCTAATTAGAGCATAGTTTGAGGCCATGGTCTTCTAAAATTATGTATTTGCAAAATATTTTAAAATAATCTAGCCAAACAATGACTAAAAAATTTAATTTTCAATAAAAGTCCATTTTTGTTCAGAATTCCTCATTCGATTAAATTGCATATACTTATTTTGACTTCAAAAGCTGCTTTAAATCTTATAAAATTATTTCCACCCTTAATTGACTCAAATATACAACCATGTCATGCTTTATGATTTTTAAATTTTTTTATTTTTTAGTTTTTTTCTTCTTATTTAATTTTTTGTTCAATTTTTGTATTTTCCAATTTTTCATTTTTTTAGCCTTTTCTTGATTTTTTTCATTTTTTGATATTTTTTCATATATTAGCCTTTTCCTGAAATTAGAGATGAAATTACGATAGGTAAAAATAAGGTGTTTATACCATTTTCAAACTCGATTTTTTGTACCTTAGGCTAGACAACTAACCCTTCAACTCTTTATAAAACAAAGTGAGTATAGAACAACAATAAAGAAAATGGTAACATAAGAAATCTACTGCTTAATCCATAATCAGCAAACTAAGCAATGCATCCTATGATAAGCAATGATAGTCCAAGCATGGCCAAGAAAAAGATATTTAACCGAGAACTAACAATCATATGTTCATAATTGTTACGCCCCGAAGCGGCAGAGTCGTAACAGCTCCACCGTGTAAACCATCCTAAGATAGAAGTTGGCCTTACAACCGCTATCTTAGACCCGATCTACATAAGGCACCAATGACTAACCCGCTTTGAAGTAAATAATTTGTAATTTAAATAAATCATTAATCTAAGAAAGTGAGGAAATATATATATGCTATAATTCAGCTATTGTAATTAAAATTTACAATATTTCTCTGTAATATATTTTCTAGTTATTACAGTATTTGGAAATGAAAAATTCTAAAGTAAAAGCTTAAACCTTAAAAATATATGTTTATTCTTCACATGTTTTTCCTCACTCCCCAAGATCCAGCAGTTACTAGCTTCAGAGTAGTGGTTTGTCGCTTCTTAGCCAGCACCTACACGACGTCTATAGGAATGTGAGCAACCACAACTCAGTAAGTTAGGACAGAAGACTTAAAACTATAGCAGAAACACAACAAGGTTTTCAATCACTTATTAGATGCAATGCATGTGTAAGCAAATGCCATCGCACGACGTTGTCCGACCAGTCGTAAGATTAGAGAAATTGCGTCCGCTCTAATCCGGGTTGAAGAGTTGCCGTTAATGCAACAGCTCACGACCAAACCCAAGCTTGTATAATGGAGACCTTGCTCCTCCCGCGATTACCTTCGAACCACTGTCTTCACCCTCGCCGTGACCTCCTCTCCTGTAACTTAGTTCGACTGAGGATAAAGAAGGGACCACTTTGCAATCCTGCGCTATCCCTTTCGAAGGGGTCGGTATTTGGCCGAAGAGTCCTAAGTTCCCCTAACGGGTTGCCATGCATGTCTGATTATGATTAATGGTTGTATATTTGATTAAGTCCAGTTTAGGGTGATCAATCATTACATACAAATTATACAATATATGCCAGAACAACAAACAGAATCATAACATCAACCATAATCAAGCACATGCACACATTCAACTATCTAATAAGCACAACCAAGCATAATCTTAAGCCTCCAAAATACAGCATCGTATTAATCCCAACTTACTTCGACTCCTCGTTCACTCACTCGAGGTTCGATTTGCTTAAGCCATCGCCGATCATCCCTATAACACAAACATGGTTTCAGCTTTTCATATAACTATTATAAGTTCGTTTTATCCTATAATGCTTATTGTTAGGTTTTGTTTAAGGTTTAATATGCCTAATTATCTAGGTATTAAGTCTTTTACAATTATTCTAGGTTTGGGGTTAGGTTCAGGTTCGGTTTTCGTATCGATTTCTAAATTAGGTTTTAGTTTGATTTCTAAGTAATGTTTTAGATTCCAACCCTAGAAATTCGTTTCATCCCATAATGTAAAATTAATCACATTACTTCCCGATCTCCTAAATACCATCATTACCCCTAGTCAGTATTTATTTTATCCGGTACACTTAAATCCAAATTAGTGTACCGAATTCACTCCTAATGTGAGAAATTTTTACATTTTTCATATAATTACATAAATTCAAGTTTCCTATCAGATTTATTGTACATTTTTATTATTATCAAAATATCAATTTTTATTATAATATTTTCTATTTATTATATTTCCAATAATTACCTATTATGCATTATCATTTCTAAACATCAATTAACATTTCAAAATGTCTAAATTTATTCTAAATCATATTTTACTCCTAATTACCCTAATTTACAAAATTAACTTAAAATGTACTATTTTTCCATATTACTTATTTACTACATAATTAACCTAATAATTACATCTAACACTATAATTGTTACAAGTATCATACTCCATCAGATTTCAATATCCTAAAACATCTACTTATTCACTAAGTCAGTAATTAATAATTTAATTACTTAATTAACCTTAAATTACCCATTTTATGCCTCATTTTAGGGCCTAAAAATTTCGAAAATTAATTTTTGAAAAAAAGCTTCATAGCACTGTTCTATATCATCTAAGTAATCTACACAAAAATTTTGGGCTCGAAACTACACTCCTAAGGTCATTTATTTCTAAACCGAAACATGCTCGGTTTTGCCTGATTTCTTAAAGACCCTATATCACGAGACATATTTTCATCAAAATAATATTTTTCCTACAAACTACATACAAAAATATTTCAGAATAACAAAATTCATAATTTTATAATAATATTTACTATTTTTACAAAATTACATAAGAATCGGGTTAGAAATTGGACTCACCGATTTGGGTGGCTCCGACCACCGCCGGCCGCCGTGGCCTTGTCGGCCAACCTGGGCGCTGCCACCACCGTGTGGTGGTGGTGGCCGTCCACTTCCAGCTGCTCGTCTGGTGTGGGTTCCCTTTGAAAGCCCTAATTGCACAGTTTTTTCTAATTTTTTTCTAAACCGAATTTTTCTCTCAATTTTTGCCTCTCCCTAATTTTTTCTAATTTATATCTGTCCAAATGAGCTTCTGAATTTTTCTTGCTATTTATAGAGCTTTAGTGTAATTATTGTGCATTAAATTGGACAAGACAATTGCTTTATCCCTTGATTTTTGGCTTTTATGTTGTCTTAATTTAATTGGCCGAAATTTTTCTTATTTTTCCCAGCTGCCACGACCCAATTCTAGATCATTCATGATTTTTCCTGATTTTTCCTTATTTAATTATGAATTTTCTTTAAGTATTTTGTATTATTTTAGCACATTTCGCATATTTTAAGAAATTACGCGTATTTATACTTACATGTAAATTCATATATAGTACAAATAAATATTCATAAATATTATTTAGGTCATTCTATTATTTTTAGTATACATATAATCTATCTCTAGTAATTTATTAGTTATTAGATTACACTTTTTGCCTTTTTAGCAATTAGCAATTAGCAATTATTATGCTTAAAATTTGAAAATTTTATAGTCTCCTATTTTATTATTTATTTTCTTAAATTCACGTTTACGGGATCATTTTTACTAATATTTCTCTCAATAATTTATAATTTAGGCTTGATCGGATTTTTCAGCCGATCAAAACCTTGAGTGATTGGTTGTGGGGCTTACAATAATCAAATATGAGAATTCAAGCACAAACTCAAATATTTGAACAACATATAAATGTCATGCTTATGTACATTGATGTATTGGCCAATATCCAAAATAAGGAACTCTTGGAAGCTCTATTGCAAGGGTATTATAATGAGTGATACTTTGTGACTCAATTCCAAGGGTAAATGGTGAGCGGCTCTTGGCGGCTTTATTCTAAGGGATTTCGAGGAAATGCAAACTATATGTTGCAGATCAAAGGATTGACTAATTTTCAAAGTATTTTGTATCCAAAGCCAAATTCTGAGGAAAAATGACCGATGGGTTCTTTCGTGATATGTCCTAAATGCAATTAATCCATTTACAAGGGTAACTCAAAAGCAAATCAACATAAAAGTTATATTTATGGTTTAAGGTAACATAAACTTTGCTAACTTATACAAAAAAGAAGATGTCTAAGTAACATGATAATAACATTGTTAAATATAGATTAATGTAGCTTCTATAAGTAATATCAAGTTAGCTATAACTTACATTGAATTCAGATTCATTTTTAACGTATAATTTAGTGTAACAAACTCGAAGATACAATAGCCAAAACCTTGCTCTACATGCTAGTTATACTAACACATCTCACTAGCTACAATTTTGAAACTAAATCAATAACAATACAACATAATTACCACAAAACAACAACCAAAACTCAAAACAATCTTAAACCTTGATTTAAAACACTCAATAAAGTTCAACAAATAGCAAGGGTATGGCCTGCATTATCAACCACATCATACGCTTTTAGAAAGATAAGAAATACCCATCTAGTAAAGTGAAATCTCTTAAGCAAAACCTTTAAATGGATCTAGAGATCAATCTATATGCATGAGAACACTTAAATGCACTTTAATAAATCAATACTTCTTCTTAAAGTTGTAAACGAGTTGAGCTTCTAAAAGCTCTGTTGTTTAAAAATTATCGAGCTCGAACTAAAGCTTAAGCCAATCTTTTTATCGAGCCTAAAATTAAAACTCAAGCTCGACTCGTTTAAATAAATAAGCTTTTGTTGAGCTCAAACTCAACTCGTTTACTGCTCAAGGCTCATTTACTAATAAGTTCGAGTCAAGCTAAGTTTAAAACGAGCTGATCTCGAATCTATTAATGAGTCTAAATATATAAAATTAAGAAATATATGAATAAATAGATTAATAAATTATGAACAAGAATTAAATTATATATTATATATTATCTTATAATATATTATATAGATATTAGTCTTTAAATTTTAAAAATATATAATATTTATAATATATATAAAATTCATAAATTTACTTACGAGCCCAAATGAGTTAGTTCATGAGCTTGAACTAATACTTGAACTCGACTCATTTAAGTAAACAAGCTTCATCTTGAACTCGAGCTTAGCTCATTTACTAATTAAGCTTGAAACAAGTCAAGCACGTAAGTAGCTCGGCTTATTTGCAATCCTACTTCTTCTAAGCATAACATATAACGGAGCTTATAATTCAATATCCCTTATGTTTTAGACAATTATCTTTTAGTGATAATAACATTATATATATCATAGTATCCGTTATTAGGAATACAATCCAACCTCATCAAAGTCCAACTTTGATTAGTTTCAGAATGACCAAATTGCCCTACCAATTTCATGGATTTGTTGTGAAATTTTGTATTCACTTAACTAATCCATATTATGTTTGGATTTTATTGGAACCTTTCAATATTCATCAATCCTCTTCCAATTTCAAAAACCATTAGTAACATTATTCCGTCATATCTTCATATTAGAATCTTATAATCATCGAAATTATTGTAAAATTATTTGCAAATTACCAAATTGGATAGTATATAGCAAATGACGAACTAGATCGCATAATAAATAACACAAGCGTCCAAATAATTTCACGAGAAATTCTTTGAACTCATGAAATTTATGAACTCCAATGCCGCCCATTACAATTGTTGATCTTGCTCATCCCGTATATTTTTCCGAATTGATCATTTTACCCTCAAATTATTCAAAAGTTATCCTAATTACATAATTGGTAAAATTTTAGCTCAAAGTCACGATTAAAAACTCTCAATATAACAATCAAGCTCTGGAGATCCCTCAACATCAAATTGAGTAAATAACTTCACAAAAGCCTATTGAATACTTAATTCCCAAAAACAGGGCATATTAACTAAATAAATTTAAATAAACATTAAACAAGGCATAAATCAAAATTTCTTGCAACACAAATCTAATATAACATCTGAGGAATCTATAACCTAAAAATCATGTCAAAACTATATGGATAGGGATTTCGAAAATAAGATTGAAATTGGTTCTGAACATTACGATTTTTTAAGAACCTACTATCTACACCTCAAACTTTACAAAACTAAAAATATTACCACAAAATAAATAAAAATGAGTCATGAATAAATTTTCCCATAATTTTATTGGTTGAATTAATATTCTTACAAAACTTGACAAATTTCAACAAGAAAAGCTCCTTGCTGGCGCACGACCATCCACCCACCAACTTCGATAGCCTCCCTATCGAAAAAGCTTCCCGTGGCCTCACCCTTGGTTGCTTTTTCTCTTTCCCAAGCAAGTGTACTAGTAAAATATACGTATTGAAATTACATTATTGTGTCCTTCTTAGTGTTATTTTGTAATTTATAATATTAGCTTTACCCCAGCTGGCCAAGACTTATCTCTTATCAAGCATGGAATTTCGTATCTTAATAATTTGTGTATTTGAAATATCTTTATCTTTAATTTAATTCAAGTAATACAAAATACATGTATAATTATAAATATGCAATTTTATTAAAAATGTTACTAGACATATATTGCACCCAGCTAAATTGCTTAGGACCTACTGTCCATAAGAGGCTACTAAAAACTACAATGTAAGAACCAGCCGATAGCATCGCGGCAATCATTAGGAGCCCTGAAACCGGTCCTCAGATGGTGCAATCAATATAATTTTTACGTTTATGGATCGTCTATTTTCATTCTTTCAACTTTTACTTTAATTTACAAACTAAGAGTGGAGATTCTAGATTTTTAAACCACCTATCTTCATCCTGATTATCTAAACAAAAAGATTACATGTGGCTGAATGTAAAATGTGTTAAATTAATATACTTATAGACAATGTATATGAAGATTGCCATTCCCAAAAATTTGCGGTTAGAAATTGGTATCTTAGGCTCTTATTGCTAAAACTGTGATATGTAAAAGAGAATATCATGAGCGGTGTCGAGACTTTATTTTATATGATTATTTCGATACTTAAATCAGTAAAAAAATTACCAAAAGTGTAAGATTATAAGAATGGCTCTAGATGATTCACCTATGAGATATATATTTCTATTTATAATAATGAGATTGAAGATATACTAGGCAAGTGGATATGGATGAATCTCCCTAAATAGAAAAATATATCTCCTAAATTAGGTAAATTCTGAGATTCTCAAAAAATGACGAGATAACTCTCTAAGTTTATGATCTCATATAAATTGATACCTACACCATGTGCCCATAAATGTCCATAGCCCAAACCTCTTCACTAAGGCCCAACTGTTCAAAGTCCTGGGCCTAAATATTATTGACAAGCCTTTGAATACTCTGAGCTAGGCACCAACCCTCCAAAAAGGTCAAATTAAAGAGAGAAGAATGGGCTTAAGCCCACATAACCTAAAAATGGGCTTGATAGGTCAACTCATAGTAGAGGAAGTTCGAAATGGACCTTATGAGATTTAAGTCCAAAATTGTCGATCAATAAAAAATTATGGTTTTACCACTTTAACACTTCGAAAAGAAATATTAAAAAAAAAAAAGTGCATTTACCTTTGCAATCAATATAATCTGTAATCATCATTTTCATCCTTTCAATTTTCACTTTAATTTACAAATTACTAGTGGATATTACTTAGATTTTTAAGCTACCTATCTTCATCTTTATTATCTAACAAAAAGATTACACATTGCAGCATATAAAATGTGTTCAATTAATGTACTTCTAAAGAATATATATGAAAATAATCCAAATCCAACCTTAAATTATAGTTTTACCTCTCAAACACTTAAAAATATATTTTTAAAAAGTGCATTTACCTTTGAAGCCATCATTAATGGTCTACTCAATGATACTAAAAGTTAGAATTGATTATTAACAATTTAGAAGCAAGTTTAAGGAAGTAAATGTACATTTTGTTGGGAGTTTTCAGATGCATACTTACCATGCTAAAGCATCCAGGATGTATTTGCAATTATCTCTTTAAGTGGATTAACAACAATAAATATATAAGTATGAAGCATCGACAAAATAGGACCAAAAATTTAGCCTACCATATTGTTTACTCTTGAAGAGATATTACAAATTATATAGTTTGGAATTCTTTAGTTCCTTGGTAACATTGAAGAACTTCAGTACTTGTAGCCACTGATCCCATCTCTTGAGTCTGTGAACTGCCACAGTTTCAGGAATGAGTTCATGGGAACATCTTCCATTGGTTCCAGGAAAATCATACATCGCTGGCTTATTGGAAAACCTATTCTTAGCTTTGTTTCCAATATCCAACCATTTACCAACCAGTTTATCTTCAGGGCCATACTTATCAACTTCAGGAATACTACTCCCATTTCCTATCCATTCAACAATGTCCCAGGACAGTATATATCCCATCCCCGACATGTACTCCACAAATGGGTTCTTGCTTTGGCATGGAATAACAAAACCATAGTACAAATCCAATCTAGGTAACGGTTCGAGCGAAGAGGCCAACGGCAAGAGCCTGAGGAAAACGTCGTCGTCGGCTTTCATGACATAGTCGTACCGTCTTGTGAGGATACGGGGGAGTGAAGAGAAGTAAGTGTGTGTCTTGCCGGAGTTCATGTTCTCGGTGCAATTTAGAATGATGATGTCGTCAAACCTTAAGATTTCTAAACCTATGACTATTTTCTGATCCTCGGTGGTGATGTTGCATAACACAAACTTGATATCGATTTCGGCGAAGCTAGGAGATGATTGAACCCCATATACTATACGAAGGAAATTTCGATGGTTTAGCGTATGTGGCATGGTTAATATTCCAATCAAAAGGCTGAATTTTACGTCCGGAACCGATGGATATTCAGCATCGACTCTAGTGGCATCTGAAGTAGTGATCGAAACTGGAGATTTAATGCGGATATTCACCGCGATGATGAAGAAGAATAAGAATAGAAGGAAGGCAAAAAAATTGAATGAAACTAGAATTAAGCACCTTCCCTGCATTATATTACAATTGAGTGTGACTATAGATTTGTAATTTAGAGCCTTGCTATAGGTAGAGGATCAATGTAGCTATAGAGGCTTATATATATATATATATATATATATATATATATGTTATAGATTTGGATCATCTAAAGTTATTCTTTTAAAATTATCTCATTAAAATGTAAACACGTGTAATCAATAGTTGATATTATAAGAAAAAAGATGATATTATAATGATATTATTTGATAATTCAAAAATCTTAATAATCTCAATCATTAAATTTGTAAATTTACCTAAAGCACTTTATATAATCTATTTTCATATATATATTGTTAGGATTTTTCTACAGTCTCATCTTTTTTTTTTCTTTAACACGGGATTATTTCAACTCTCTATCTATCCTTAATTTATATTTCTTTAAATTTGGACTATTATAATAATTGTAAATTTAATGGTTCAAATACTAAGGAATGTAATTGAATGATGAAATATAAGACTGGACTCGTTGCATCAAAATAGGAAAAAGGATGTAAAAGCTGTCATATTGGTATTATAGAGGCTCCGTTACATACTTAAATCACATGAAGCTCATTTACGGTGTTGACGATTTTGGACAAAGCCATGTCTCAACTACGTGCTTTTGCATGTGAATGGAAAATAAAACTGTCTTAGATGTTTTTCCATGTGAAGAATGCAGTAACTGTCTGTATGTATCAACTAGCGTACTTTGCATGTTGCTACCCATGCAATAGCACGGTTAACTTACGATTTTACGAACAACCCCATCGATCAAGTTACTTATAAGTACATATTTTCTACCTTATTTTAGAAAAGTGCATCATATTAATGTGCAAATAATAAATATTTGCTTATTTTATTTTTATCTACTATGGGTAATGATTGATTTGAATATGATGAAAATAAGCAAGTAAAACACATCAATATCATTTAACATTATTCTAAATATGACAATAACCAATTAAATTATAAGATGACAAGCCTCTTCATTTAAGGCTTTCATCCAAGCAAGTAGTAATGATCTCGTTCTTCACAATATATATATATATATATATGTATATATATATCTTCACAGCTCTCTAAAGGCATTTTACTCATTATGTAATAGAATGTCCATCTAAGTTGAAACCCTATTGGCAAATATTGGTTGTTAAAATGAGTAAACCCCTAATGAGACTTGATAAGAAAAATCATAGATGTCACGGAAGGAAAAGTGCAAATTAAACACGAATGGTAGGGGCTTTGGCACTTGTATTGTTAAGCTCCGAAATCAACGGATTGTGAGTCATCTGCCACATATTCACAATGGAATATGAGTATGCTAAGATTTAAAACAATTAAATATCGGTAATTTATGACAATTTACAATTTCTACACTATCTCTCATTGATAACTTCTATTTTCAATATTGTATAAACAGGAAATATCACATTTAGTCCATAAACTCTACTCATTTTGGTGATTAATTACCTAAAGTTTCAAATTATTGATTTGGTACCTGAACTTTGCCCCTTTTACATTAAACTATCTTAACTTTCCATTTTTGCAATTAACTAATTGAATTTTACTCAATTTTGTGATCAACTACCTAGTCTAGGACTTTAGATATTATTAGTGACCTCAAAAAGTTTCTAAGTGGTAAGTTGAGACTTTTAAATTTTAGGTAGTTAATTACAAAAATAAGTCTATTTTCCAAATTGCAAAGTTTCCAAGTAATTTGAAAACTAACTAATGTGATTAAACTATAAGAATCTACCTAAAATTAATTTCTATACACTAATATCGAACCCAATTCTAAACCGTGAAGTCATTACTGAAATGTGTCTTAATTTCTCCTATATCTAAAAGATATCATTCTTACAAAGGGGTGAGTTAATGCCCACTATTTAGTCATATAAGCACACATGCATGCAACTTAATAAATTTCATGCACATACAACCTAACAACAATTTATTAACTTTCAATTAATTGGCACGAACAATACAACCTTAGACATCCTTATACCTAGAGTAACTTATGATTTTAACAAATCATATATGTAAATATCTATGTATTTATATAGATAAGTTCACCAACCCAAAATAGTAGGTTTACAATCCGCAAGGGAGTGAATTGGGTCGTGCCCGAACCAATTCGGTTGAACCAACGGTTAAAGGGCCCTTAAACCATGAGATTTTTTGTTTTTGCTTTTTCGAAATTTCCTTAATTATTATAAATAATTTATAGACTATTTATCTTTTTTTTTAACTAAATCTAAAACATTTTATCGTTATTCATAAATAAAAAAATTTTATTTTCAATTCAATTTTTTTTATCCCAAAATAATTCATTTAGACTGCATGAGTTTGAAAAACATGATGTTATATTTTGTATAGTATATTATAAAGTATCTATGTGTATTATAGTATATATATATATATATATATATTAATCATTATATATTACATATACTATATACTTGTTTGCATTATATATATAGTATACTATATATTTTTTTTATTTTTAGAGTTGGCTCAATTTTGAACCGTTAGGCCAAATCACCAATTCAAGGATAGTTCAACTCACTGATTTGGCAGGTTGCGATGGTTGAACCGTCTTGACTCTTAGGGCCCGGCAACTCAATAGCCGATTTAGCAACCCGACAGGTCAATTTACAATTCGAAACTTACCTTTACATAGATCTATATGTATGCATGTAGGTATATACATACATATGTACATATGCATTTGTCACAAGATGGGAGGTTTACCTTCTCCATAACTATCCGTGCAGCACTTAACCCTTCTTTGCCTCATGTATTTTCTTTGATTACGAAAGGCGAGTTAACCTTTCCTTTCTCATCCTCTTAAGATTGTTCCAAGCCTGTCTTACTTAAGGAATGCCAACTGGCATTATCACCATCCTCCATATGATAAGGGACGTCCAACTTCACAATTGGTTTTAGCTTATCATAGCCATCATTAAGAGAGCAATATCAGCTTCCGACCAGTTTGCTTACAGGTAGCCTTGAGAGACTACCCAACCCCACGAACAAATCACCAACTAACACCACTCGCTTCATATTAAGCCCCAAGTTGAATACCCCTTCCTCCCTCCAAAATACGGACCATAACATTCTCCTCCACCTAAATCCATGACACCCTCATCGTGGGGCTAACTCTTCACTGCTATTTTTTCCCTTGAGATCACCGACTCTATTCTTCCATTACTCAACTCCATGCTAAGATCATCTCCACTAAGACTCCAGAGCTTCCACAGGCATTCCCTTGCCTTCTCCTCTTATCTTCCGAGATTGCCTATTGTTAAGTGATTCAACAGTAGGGTCTACCCTTTAAAGTATATTTTTACTTTTCCTTAAGTTTCAAGCAGACTCTTACTACAATACTGCTCGTGGTACAGTTACCCCTTCTGGCAACGATGCCCTCCACCTAGTGGCCATTCTCTCTTGAGCTTCATCCACATAAACTTAGTTGTTAACAAGAATTACCCTTTTCCATATTGTATGTTGGGTAACATTTAGGTGATTCCTTTAGGCTAAAACCTTTAGCTCCAATACCACTTGTCATGAGACAAGAGATTTACCCCCTCCATAACTACCCATGCAGCGCTCGACCCTCCTTTGCCTTATGTATTTTCTTTTATTACGAAGAGTGAGCCAACCTTTCCCTTCCTATCTTCCTAGGACTATTCCAATCCCTTCTTGCTTAAGGAGTACCAATTGATAATGTCACTATCCTCCATATGATAGGGGACGTATAATTTCACAATTGTTTTCGGCTTACCATAACCATCATCAAGAAAGTGGTATTAGCTCCCGACCAGTTTACTCACGAGTGGCTAACCTTGCCTTGAAAGACTACCTTACCTTAGAAACAAACCACCAGCTGACGCCACTCACTTCACATTAAGCTCCAAGTTAAACACTCCCACATCCCTCCAAAACACGAACAGTAACACATTCTTGCATATATTTACATAATATTATATACTGGAACTAAAATTGAAACAATAGCTATATTCTCCCAAAGCAATACTAAATCAACTATTAGCATGCTAAACCTTATCTAAGTTTTTTTTTTTTTTTTTTTGGTTGAAAGACCTTATCAAAGTTTAATTCCACCAGACTTTGCAACATCTTTTGCTTTTATTATTCTTTGTTTTTCCTTTTTCTTTTATTTTTTTTCTTTTTGTTATTTTTAATTTTAATTTTAATTAATATAATTAACTAAATACATTGATAAATTGGCTATGCAAGTATCGACATTAGCTAATTTTATACATGGTAGTTTAGTCAAGAAAGAAAAAAAGAAAGAAAGAAAGAAAGAAAGAAAAAGTGTGTGCTTATTTCAAGATGGTAAGTGCTAACTTTTGAAGAAAACTAAGGATTCATGTAATTTTTAAAGTTTTTAAGTTGGTCTACGAATTTATCAAAATTAAAATAAATCTTTTATTTGGAAACACCTTGCATGGTAGCTATATTAGATTTAAATGTCAACATCCCTAAACCTTAAATTTTTTATTTTCAAGGTGCTAATGTCTTAGTTAAAACTAGTTTACCCATCAAATATTAACCTTTTTTTTATTTTTTTCAAACCTTAGTTTGTAAGGGATACTAAAAATATTTTATATAGCATATGAAAAAAAAAAAGAATTATTTTTTAAATTTTTATTGAGTAGCTTATACTATAGTTGTCAAAATCATAATTTTGCCCTTACAATTCAACGAGTTAATGATTTTAGGAGATCCTTTCAAGTTAACTCGCATGTAAAATCACTTTCTTATAGAAACTTACTTTTTTACCTAATTTTACATATTAAACTCAATAGAAACCTACATTTTTAACTGAATTTACCGATTTTACATATATAAATTGAATTGACTAAAAAAGAAAAAAAATATATATATATATACATACACACTAGGCTTCTACTATTCCATTGATTATTAGAGCATTAAATCTTCTTTCCAATCTTATTCCAATTTTTTTTTCTCTTGCTTCATTCTATTCCTTTTTTATATTCATAACTTCATTTAAGTTCTAGCTCCAATAGAAGTGTTTATATAAAAAATTATATATTTAAATTTATACCATTAATAACTCAAAATGAGTTGAAATATGTGATTTTCTTCAATTTATTGTCTTTTTTAAACAAAGGAATGGGAAAAAAAAAATTTTGACTCTGCTTACTCTTCTTTATGATTGTTTAATTATAGATTAAGAATTTTTTTTGTGAAAAAGAACTTAATTTCTTCATATCTTTATTTTCATAATGTATCTTAAGTTTTTTATAATTATCATAAGTATATTTATAATTTTTTGAAAGCTATCTTATTATGGTAGTAAAAATTTACATTTCTATATTTCAATTTTACATTCCGATTCTACAAACCCTTTGGCAATTCAAGGTAGAATCACAAGTTCGATAACATTGGCTTATACTAAGTAGGTCAAGCTTAATATAAACTAAAAATTAAGGGGGGAAAATGAAATTTCAGACAACAGAATCTAGCATTTAAACTGTAGGCAATTATTGGCCATACATAAAGATAAAGGAAAAGGAATGAAGGAAAAGCCAAAACAAAGTGGGGACGGAGTTATGATTACATGAACATCATATATTTTCCTCACCATATAAGTTAAAGGAAGGTGACAATGGTGCAAAAGTTAGATGAAGTAAAAAAGAAGCTAAGCAATTCTATAGTTACCTGTATAAATGTAAGAAAATATTTTATCACTTATAACTTGTACATATCAGATAAAAATGGATGAAAGCATTTTTTAATAAAATTAGCAAAACATGCACCTGTGATGCGTATACTAATAACATCGATTTGAAAAAAATAAATCGATATATTTCACTTTATTTTGTTACTTAGTTACTTATAAATTGGACATGCATAGTAATCTATTAGGGGAAACTTAGGTTTTTTCTGCCAAATGCCAACCCCTTCGAAAGGAATAGCACTGGATAGTATAATCAGTCTCTTCTTCGTCCTTAGTCGAACTAAGTGACAAGTGAGGATATCGCAACAAGGTTGAAATCAATGGTTCGAAAGTAGTCACAGCAGGAGTAGTATCTCTATTGCACAAGTTTAGGTTTGGTCGTGAGTTGTTGCATTAAATGCACTTCTTAACCCCGATTAGAGCAGGTGTAATTTTTCTAATCTCACAATGGACCGGATAATATCGTATGATGACATTTGCTTATACATGCATAGTCAACTATTTATCAAGCATAATCAAGTACAATTTCAAACCTCCAAGTACTAAAAATTACTACTCCGAAATACAGTAACATATTAATCCCACCTTACCTAAACTTCCCACTTGCTCATTCGAGGTGCAACTTGCACAGGCCATCGCCAATAATCCATATAATACAAATGTTGTTTTAATTTTCACATAACTGCCATAGATTGATTTTTATCCTATAACACGTATTATCATCTTTAGTTTAGAGTTTTAGTATACTTAATTATTCAGGTTTTTTAGTCTCTTAAAGTTATTCCTAATTTAGGCTAAATTCTGATTCAATTTTGAAGTCGGTTTCTAAATTGGGTTTTTAACTCAGTTTTCAATTAAGGATTTTACACATAAACCCTAGTAAAATCATTCCGACCCATAATGTAAAAGTAATCAAATTATTTTTTTGTATCCTAAATATTATATTTAACCCTTAACCAATATTTTAATTTGTACGATATACCACTTATCTTAATTTAACTACATAATGTAAAAGTAATCACATTATTTTTTAGTATCCTAAATACTATATTTAACCCCTAACCAGTATTTTAATTTGTACGATATATCCCTTATTTTAATTTAACTACCGAATTTGCTCCCGATATAAGAAAATTTTATATTTTTCATATAAACACCAAAAATTTAAGTCTCTTACCAAATTTTATATATATTCCTATTATTATTATAATATCAATTTTAACATAATATTTTCCTACTCATTAATTTCTTACACTTACATATTAAACATTATCATCTAATATGTAAATAATATATACATTTAATATCCACATCACTTCAAATTTTATCTCCCAACATCAAATAACATTTTAAAATATCTAAATTCATCCTAAATTAGAATTTATACCTAATTACCCTAAATTACAAAATTAACTTAAAATATATCATTTTTACCTATTACATATATACTACATAATACCCTAATAATTACATTTAACCCCCTAAATGATACAAATGCCATATTACATTAGATTTCAATATCCTAAAATATATAATTATGCACTAAATTAGTAATTATGCCTTTAATTACCTAATTAATCCAAAATTACTCATTTTATGCATCATTTTAAGGCTTAAAAATCATTTAAAAATTTAGAAAATTCATTTTTCAAAAAGGGACTAGTAGCATTGTTTTAAATGCTTTAACTAACATACACAAAAATTTTAGTCTCAAAACTATACTTTTAAGTTCATTTATTTTTTAATTCAAAATATGCTCTATTTTATATGATTTCTTCAGAATAGTATATTTTCAGAAATAAATTTATCAAAATAATTTTTTTTCCTAATTCTACATACTAAAATATCCTAGAATAATAAGTTTCATAATTTTCCAAATATTTTTTATATTTTTAACAATTTAAACAAAATTGGGAGAAAATCAAAACTTACCAGCATTAACTGCTTCGACCACCACTGACCACTAAGGCCTTGTCGGCCAGCTTAGGCGCTGCCACCACCATTAGGTAGTGATGGCCGTCCACTCCCAAGTGGTTGTCAAGTTAAGGATCTCTTTATATGCTCTATTTGCACTATAATTTTCCAAATTTTTGTAAATTTGGTTTCTCTTCTTTTCTCTCATCTCCCTAATTTTTTTATGATTCTTAACTGTCCAAAATAAGGAATGAGAGTGATTTTCGAAATTTATAGAGCTGCTTAAATATTTTTGCATTAATTTAAGTTGACATTTAACCTTATCTTTTTCCATTTTTACTTTCTAGTTGTTTATTTATTATTGGTTGCTTTTATTTCTTCAATTCCAAGCTGCCATGACCCATTTCTAGAATTTTCCTTATTTTTTCATATTTTTCTTAACTTTTCTTTAATTATTTATGAATATTCTTTAATTATTTAGTATTATTTTAGCATATTTCGAATATTTTAAGTAATTTCGCATATTTCCACCTACATGTAAATTCATATATGGTACAAATAAATATTCTTAAATATTATTTATGTCATTTCATGATTTCTAATGTACATATAATTTATTTCTATCAATTCGTTAGTTATCGAAACTCGTTTTATATATTTCCGATAAATAATGAATAATATACATATAATTCAATAATATATTATTTTAGTATTTATTTTCCTAAATTTAAACTCATAGGACAATTTGCTCGATCGGACAATTTGCTCGATCATCTTAAATTCATGAAGGGAGAATCCCCTTACCTATTGGCTTCTTACACTATTTATAGTGTAAGCAGTACAACAACTTAAGACATGTATTGACTTAAGATTCATCTATACTTACTATCGGTAGGGGATATTCACTAAGGAGCTAATAGGGTAACTTTGGGAGGTAGTCGGTCATGACTACACTAGCAACCGTGTTTGGAATCTAGAGCTTTGACATCCTCAAAGCATGTCGGTTGTTTAGGCCATTTGACAAATGTTAGGCCATAATCAATGAGCTGAGGAAAGGAGTAGGCACTAGAAACAAATACTCTTGAATAGGCAAAAGAAATAGCTTAGGTGAATGCAAGCTATAGGCTCAACTTCAAGGGAGAGCTCACTGAGGCAAGGGAGTCATTGCAAGGTGTGCTTGGGCTAGAAGGAGAGGACCCCTACAGCTTAAGCTCGCAAGGGTAACCAACCGTGCACTCAAGAGATGAGTGCTCGAAGATTAATTGTTCGCATGTTAGGTCCTTAGTATGTCATCGTGTAAGGTTAGTACTTAGACAAAGCTCGCCAAGGTCATTTGGCCGTTAGTAGGCCTAGAGTGACCTTTATCTAAATTGGGCCTCAAGCTAGCCTAAGATTAGGTATCAACAATAGGAACTCTAAAGGTTCATTTCTACTACCACATCAGCTTCTAAACAAACTCCCTTCTTTAAGGAACTTTACACTTTATCTATGGTTCCTTCACCAAAGCATCTTCAAATTTTTTTTAAGTTTTCTGAGCTCTAAACTATTATTACTTTAAAAACCAATACTTTGAATATTTTGTCTCACACCCCGAGAGTGATAGCGTCGTAATAGTCCTACAATATATACCAACTTATGATAGAAGCTAATCACTCAGCTGTTGTCATAGACTTAATATACACAATGTATATACGATTAAACAACTCTAAAGCATCTTCAATTCAAAAGCTAAAGTAAAATAGAAACATTTGCTTCATATATTTCTTTGAAAAATAGAAGTTTAATTAATACAATTCCTATGAAAATCACTTGGAATTTTTGTACAAGAAAATTAGTAAAAGAATTCAAACTTATTTTTACAATAAATATAATATTACAAGTTAATTTAGGTCATTCAAATGGCCCAATTGACTCCTAAAATGATGACAAAAAGAATA
Organism: Lumnitzera littorea; assembly: GCA_024138015.1. NCBI lineage: Eukaryota > Viridiplantae > Streptophyta > Magnoliopsida > Myrtales > Combretaceae > Lumnitzera > Lumnitzera littorea. The sequence continues at coordinate 9,863,160 of JAMXBB010000001.1, read as the reverse complement.
TTCAAATCCATTTACTCCTCACACCAGGCTCGTTATCCATCTTTTCTATGCCCAAGGATTGATTGGTCTTAATGTTTATCTTCTAAGACCTGCAAAAGAATAATGGGAAAATGAGCAACCATTACTCAATAAGGGGACGAAAATGAAAGCATACACGACACAATAATCAAGCAGGGTTGTTAATAAGTTTAGTTAGATGTGATGCGATGCATACAACGATGTCTGATTTGTTGTAAAGGTAGAGAAATTGTGCCTACGCTAACTCAGGTTAAAGAGTTTTAACGAGATGGAGAAACTGTGCTACCAATTATTAGTGGCAATTGGTCAGTTGTAGGTTGCAAAGTAGTTATTCCCATCATAAGATATTGTCGAAAGTTTTCTTATGCAAAGTATAGAGGATATTGAAAATATAGAGGTATCATATTTTTCAAGTTTTGATTGATATTAAGTGCTCCAATAAAATTTTGTGGATTTTAATTCATAATAGAAAAATTTTGGGGATAATAAATATTTGGGAGACCTTAAAAATATACACTAAATTGAAAATAAGAGCCGCTATCTAAGTTAAAGACATCTGAAAATTTTAAGTATTTTGTAAGTGTTTAAAGGATGATAAATTTTGAGAATTATTAGGATCTATAACTTTTCCTAAATTTCAAAATGAGGGAGTTTTCTTCAATGAAATGAGATATAGTAAAAATTTGGTTAGGAAAAAATACACACAATTTACCTTTTATTGTGTAAAAAGACAAAAAAAAAAAAAAAGAGTTAAATTATATGAAGAAGAACTCTAAAATTTATCCCTTGCGGCATTGAAAGTCGGAAAAAATCTGAAAATTCCACTGCAAAAGCACCTACCTCCGCTGGTTAACAATTATCTTTATAAAAGATAAGCAACACAAATATCAGCTGGAAACGTTCACTATCAGAAGAACGTCCCGGCGCAAAGAATGCTAGCCCAGAAAAAAGGAATTTGATAAGATGGGCTGCCTTTTGCCATAGACACATAAATAGTCGTTTTTAAAGCCTACCCACAATGCAACGAGCCAAACTGAATATAGATGGATCCATCATTTAGTGAATCAAAGCCACTTCTGAGACATGCAAATCTTTTTCGAAGAAACCTGTGTGGCCCAACTATCTTTAGTATTATTGCTCCACAAGTTTCACCAATATGCAAACATAAAGAAAAAACAATTAGAAATATCCAAATTTTCACATTTTTTTTATTTTAATTCTTCAACTTTAAATTTGTTCATTTTAATACATCTTTTAAATAAAACAAATTAATATTTTCATTATGACAATCATTATAAAAAATACTAATTTGTTTCGCTTTAAAAAGTTAAAATACCAAAATGAAATAAAAAATAAAGTTTAAACACTCAAATAAAAATAAAATAAAAATTGATATACTTATATTATTATTTTACTATTTTACAATAACAACGGTTATAATAAAAATACGAATTTTTCTTATTTAAAAAGTTAAGATACTAAAATAAATAAATTTAAAATTTAAGTATTAAAATGAAAAGATACGAGCATGTTGGTTTTATCCTCCAAACCATGATAACCTCCAACATCAATACTAGTATTAGATTGACTTTACAAGGTACTAATAGGATATGAGCTTATCAACAAAGGTAGATTCCCAAAAGGACTAAGTTTATACACTCCTGTCAAGAACTAAGGCTAATCAAGCATGCCAAGTCAACGAATTCATAATCCCAAATCCAATTCTTCAATAATTTTGAAGTGCATCTCAAGATCAGGACTTCTATTAGAGAAATAAAATTTTTCATGTACTTGCAGTTTCCCACCTAGCTTCCGAGATTCAGACTCTAGCAAATGCAACAACCTATCCTTTTCGTCGCGGATCCAACTCCGCTTATCGTCAAACCACTGCCTTGGAGTTCCATGGAGCACGAATCGGATAGGATGCCCCCCTCTTGCAAGGCGCTTGGATAGTTGGGTAATCACATTGCAATCAGTGAGATATGCACCAGACGAGTTCAAGCCCACATCAACATAATGCACGTCAACTATGCTATTAATAAGGCTTTCTTTGGTTGATGGTACAATGGGAGTATCTTCTCTATCATCAGGGGTTTTACTGCTAAATTGTCGATGTTGAGTGCACGAAGCATGTCCGTTAGATCCGACCTCGGTATAGCAAAGTTCAGTCAGTAGCTGGTTAAGTACAGTACCACCCTTGCTGAATCCTAGTATGATTGTTTTGGGTGGAGATCCCCATGATAAGGATGAGCTAACACTGACACAACCTCCATCTTTCCTTCCAGGGATTGCTGATCGAACCTGCTACATACATTTGATGTTAGAAGCAATCTGTGCAGTACAAAACTTTCCCATCACTTCATATGGAAACAATTGAGATAATTTTTCACCCCATTCATTAAGCAATTCTTTTATGTATGCGTGAGCTACCATGCTCTTGGAGACATTGTTCTGCATCTTGCTTTGTTAGGCATATTCTATGCAGATACAGATTGTAAGAAGCCACATATAACAAGCACGTTTCTTGAAAGTCACCTCCCCAGACATGCAGCAATACAGAAACACTTCTTGCAGTGTTTAACCTTATGAGCAGGCAGCTCACTACAAAATAAACATGCACCACCACCCACAACCAACCACAATGCACGCGCGTGTGCACACACACAAAAGAAAGGAAAGAAAAATAAACTCCACGCCCAAAGAGTGCTACTGTCGATGCAGCTTATATATATATATAGCCGAAAAGCAGATTACTGATCGGCTATGCAAAGGCTATATCAACTACCAAGCACTTCAATAAACTATGGCTCTATGGGCATACCTTTTCTCTCCATCCAAAAAAATAGAGCAAACTTCTTGAGACATAAGTTGTTCCGTAACGAGATGACACCGAAATATTGAGTAGAAGATAAAATACCATGATTACCTCTTCAAGGCAACTAGATAAGATTGAAATTGTTGAAGTAGATGCAGGGAATCCAATGGGGTCATAACATTTTGGTTCTCCATAGCAATTTAAAGATGGAACGAAGTCCTTATAAACAGCAAATGGCCCATTGAAAGTAGAAGCCTGAATCACCCAAGCATTGATGGAATCACCAAACTTCGAAACGAGAGTGTCTGCAACATTTTGTATATCCGATAATTTCTCAATTACTGGGTTTCCAGTCCCCTCGACTCTATCTCCGTTAAAGAAAATGGCATTCGCCGGAGGAACCTGATAGCATGCATGTCTAGAAAGAATTAGCCCCTCAAGAAGACCATGTGGAAGAAATAATGCATATGACTATTGGCTGCTACTAGAGTTATTATTACAGATAAAATCCAAAACAAGAAAAACCCTAATTGAAGTGTTAATTACATGATACTTAGAAGCAAAGGCAATACATATAAACGGAAAGATCAAGATCATACGCGCGAAAGAACATAATCGAAGCAGAAGCTTGACAGACTCCCATATGTTACAGCAGAAATTCAAATCAAGATTTTTAAGGGAGGGAGAACCTACGATCAGCGAGTTCGAGGTTGGCGAGATGCATAGAGAAACCGCAACTTTGTAAAGATTCTGGCTGTGAGGGTAAATTGGGACCTTCAGTACATCCCTCCAACGTTCCATTAATCAGCAAAAGGGAAAAAAGATAAAAAGACTGTAAGAACAGAACAAATAAGCAATTAGGAAATAAGGATCCTCCTGATGCAGCCATCCTTAGGAATAATACTACAATTTCTCAGTCTAATCCTCCTGGTCCATCCGAGGTTCTGCCCAAGCACGACACAACTCGTGCTTCTTTTCTTACATGGACCTTAGGATTCAGACTAACATTAATTCACCTATATTGTTTAGAGCCAAACAGAAATTGAAACTCGGGCCAAAAACAGATTGAATAATTTGACAAATAGACTAAAAACATAGCCTTTGATATTTCACAAGGAATAGGAGACTCCTGACCGATTGAAAAGAAAGAAACAACAATTACATATCAGATACTGTAAAATCTATACATTTCATGTGTTCTCAAATAGAATCCCGTAGGTAAAAATGGTCCACGGTTGTGTGCTTCAGAGTGCATTTTTCTTTTTCCTTTTTTATTCTAATTCTTTCTTCTGGGGGGAGGGGGGGTTGGTGTGGAAGGGGTTTGGGGTGGGGAGAGAGGGAGGGAGGGAGGGGGATAACCTGAACTGATACTGGGGGGAAGCTCTACTTAGTTCCGGAGACGAAGCTAAATGGGGTGTCCCTGTTTCGTGATTTCTCATAAAACCTTTCGAAAAATATAAGGAACGCACCTCCCCAAAAATTATTCTTAAAATTACACAAAACCAACACCATGGATAGGTAAAAACCTATGAAAATCTCTAAAAGTAGAAAGAATTTATGTGTAGAGGAGTGTAAACGGTTAAATGGATCAATACGATTCGGCTTACTTTGGCCCGCTAGTTAAGCGGGTCGGGCTCATTTGATCCGTTTTTAAACGGGTTAAAAAATCTTAATCCTAACCCGTTTAAAAAACAAGTTAAACGAATTGATCCGCGAGTCAAAAATATAAATATATTAAACGGACCGATTCAAATTGGCCTACTTTGGCTATCGAATTAAACGGATCGAGCTCATTTAGCGTGCTTTTAAATGGACCAAAAAACCTTAACTCTAATCTGTTTTAAAAATAGGTTAAACGAGCTGACTCGCGAGCCAAAACCCACTTGCACACCTCTATTTATGTATTTAATTGCAAAAAAAATAAAATGAAATGTATGGAAATAAGTGGAAATCTTTCTTCTCAAAAGCTCCATTTCTTTTTCTCCAAAATTGGAAAGAAACTAATGAAAATGGATGAAAAGTTAAGGAAACGATAAAAATAGCCTTGTGATGAGAAAGAAATAAAAATGAAAGAGAGGGCAATATAGTCCTATTATCATGTAAAAATAAATATATTTCCACCAGTTTCCTTCCATTTTCACTTTTTATATCCAAACAAGAATTAATATTACATTTCCTTTCTTTTCATTTCTCCAAACTTCCTTCCATTTTCACTTCTCTTAATAGTTGCCAAACATAGTATTAATTTGTTATATAAAATTGTACAAAACTTATTCGGTGTATAGGACTATGAATGCATTTTCTAAAAAAAGCATCTTCACAACTTTTTAATCAAAAAAGAAAAGTGTTTTAGTTTATTTGTGAAAAGTACCTTTTTCTTAGCACTTGATCGAAAAACTCCTTCAACAGTAAATAATTAACACAGAATGCACTTTTCGAAAAAGCTCCTTCATTTTAATACCAAAGAAAAGATGTACTCATACACTCTCCTCTAACATCCGGTGCTCAAACATGCGCCTCATCCAAGCTACCTTCCTTCAACGTTTTTTTATTTTTTAGGAAATCTTACTAAAAATCGAAGGTACATGCATTATAATTTTCACAAAAATGATGTAATTTAAGAAACCCTAATGTGGAAATAAGTTTGTTCATAATGACCTCTTTTTTGTCAATTTAATTATAGTTTTTGTGTTTGCATGCTATTGTTATAACATATATTTACAAAATTATGTAGTTTGTTATATAATGAGTTAAACCATAATCGTAGTTTAATATTCATTCAAGTGCAATGCGTAATGAACACTACGTGTTTAGTGAAATAGTTATGAGAGATTGTTTGCAATGAGGGCATAGGTAATGACATGTAGAAAAAATGCATGATGCACATTAGGCTAACCATATATTACTCGTGCTATAGATTGGTTGAAAATTATGAATTCGGGTAAATTGATAGTTTATGCTTATGGAAGCAATGTGATAGGAAATTCGAAGCTTGGAGTATAATAGGGACCCGATTGAGAAATTGAAATGAAGAACCAATGTGAATTTTGCCAAACTTTTACAAAGGATTTGCTAGAATATTGGAATTGATCTTAATGCAAATAAAGTGGAGATATTAAACAAACATTCCAATGCTTTTTCACAAGTAATTTTCTACTCCTCGATTCCTATAAGTGATGTCAACGATGTTGAAAACTTGTTTGAGATGGCTTAAGCTTCTAGGCATACTCACACTTAACACTTGTATGTAAGGACTGGAGAAGAAGGAAGAGTTAGGACTAATCAACAATATACATCCCAAGTGAATATATATGCTCATACAACTACTATGTAGCCTATGATAGAACACTTACCTACAATAGAAGAGTTCGATTCATTGCCTATGTTTGTGCTTACATAGCATGATGATAATGTTGTTAACAGAGCAGTTAGACTATTCCTACAAGAGGAGATATCATATAACCATGTGCTTCAACGTATGGGAGTTATAGATAATGAGGATGATGATGATATGATGATTATGAGCCTAAGAGAGATGAGGAGGACAATGACGATGAGGGGGAAGATGGCGATGAGGACACTATACCCGAAATGCCTATTGTAAATCCCAGTTTAGAAAGTACATCCTAATCGATGGCTCAAGCGTAAAAAGTGCATACTTAAAAAAAAGTGATTTCACATGAAGATAGACATTAGAGAGTGTCCAGATAGAACATTTTGCACTTTATCTAGGAGAGAAAGGCACAATAGGTGATATGGTACAGGGGATCGAGTTAATCAGTTACCAAGTTTCGAGCTATGTTAGCGACCTGCTCATGCATTTTTTATGTGCCAAAGACCTATTTAGAAGCCCTATTAATGTATCTTCAAGGTCGAACACGTGGAAAAGCACCACAACAGAGCAAACCAAAAATAACAAACAAACAGGGAAAAAGTTAATAAAGTTCGAGCAGCTACCAAATGGATATGACACACCACTTAATCCTACTCGGTCTAAACTGAAGGGTCACTCGCCACTACTCCTTACTAAAGGGAATAGATAAAAGTTGAAATAATGATGAGAATACTAAGATTACTCAACAAGAAAAATTCCATATTAATTAGTTTGTTGTTGTTGTTGCATACAAGAAAATGAAGGTTTATATATCCATCCACTAGAGTTACTTTACATGCATGAAAAGACAAAAGGGTATTCTATAATGAGGTTACATGAAACATACTAAAAGAGGTAAAAGAGACAAAAAATATTCAATACGGAAAAGAAAGAATCATCATTGAAAGTTAAGTCCAAGAGACACGTGTTACATGGCAAATGGAAGTTAAGAATATGATATAAGTAGGCAAAACAAGAAATGCTGGCAGTTAGGGGCCGACATGATTTGGACTAGGTCGAGGACCAATTACTCCTTCCAAAGAGAAGTTAGCTTGATTCGGGGTTGAATGCCTGTAGTCGGATCAAGAGCTCGCCTCGACTATTATTAGGCTGTCTTTTGAGTTAAAGCATTGCTGTTGAATAGGGGCGAATCTGACACAAGTAAGGAACCGATAGTCAAGTCAGTAGGAGACCAATTAGGGATAGGAATCCCCATCTCGACTATGGCCTAAAGCTAGGATCCTCCGAGCGAGTCCTTAGAGTCCTCTAGCGCAGCTACGTGTGAACGATCTAGAGGGTTGACTCCTATCATCTGCCTAGGGGTCAAAAAAATTTGTTCTCAAATCTGGAGCAGTCTTTACTCTTTCTTTTAGGGCACTCACAGGGTCTTCTTCTTTTGATTAGTGGGGAATCAAATCGAATACATTGAAGGTGGAAGAAACACCAAAGTTATCAAGCAACTCGATCTGATAAGCATTACAATTGATCTTCTTCAGGACCTTGAACTGACCATTTGTACATAGAGATAGCTTGTTTTGTCTTAAGTGTAAGAATTGTTCTCGGCTGAGGTGTATCCATACTAAGTGTCCTAGGCAAAAAGAAACAGTTCGATGGCCTCGGCTACCAATTTCTCGCTATCTCTTATTGAACTTGGTGATCTTCTTGGTTACAGACTAGTGTAGCTCATGCAATTCTTAGACTCGATCAACTCCGAATTGACTTTCTTTAACAGCTGCTGGGGCCCCAATCATATCTAGGGGAATAACGGAATTCATGTTGTAGACAACCTCGAATGGGGTCTTTCCAGTAGTGCTATGAACAATTTAGTTGTATGCAAACTCCACAACTAGTAGGTATAGATCCCAATCCCGATCCCTCAAGTTCTTCCCTACAGCAGCTCTGAACAGATTGCCTAGTGTCTTGTTCACCACTTTAGTCTGGCCATTAGTTTGAGGGTAGCTACTGGAGCTAAATACAAGTTTAGTTCCAAGTCTTCCAAAAGTAGGTTAAAAATTTTGTATCCTAATTTGAGACAATAGTCTTCGGTACCCCATGTAGTTAGACAACCTCCTGCAAAAACAAATCAACAATATATAAAGTATTGTTAATCCAATGGCACCAAATAAAGTACATCATCTTGCTGAAGTGGTCCACTACAACAAAAATAAAATCTTTTCCTTTGGATGTCTAAGGCAACCCTAAGACAAAGTCCATACTAAGATCGGCCCAAGGTAAAGTTGGTGTTAGCAACGGCATGTACTCTCCATGGGGTTCTCTCTTCCCCTTAGCTTACTTGCATACCTCACAACATCTTACTACCTTATGGATGTCCTTAGCTAGACCAGGCCAATAAAAGTTTTCCCTCAATAAATTGGCTGTCTTGGTCTCCCCAAAATGACTAGATAAACCTCCGCTATGAGCTTGCCTGATCAATAACTCATACGTAGAGCAGTTTGGAATGCATAGCTTACGGTCCTTGAGCAAATAGTCATCCTCAAGATAATATCCTCCAACAACTACCCCTTCTTGGCATTGTTCAACAATGGGGTCAAAGTGAGGATCACTAGCATACTGCTCAATAATGAGTGAGAATCCCAATAATTTTGTCTGCAAAATGGTCAACAAAGTTTGCCATCGTGATAGAACTTCGGCAACCACATTTGTGCTTCCCTTCTTATGTCATATTATGTATGAGAACCCTTCCATAAACTCTAACTATTTAGCTTACCTCTTCGAAAACTTGTTTTGACTCTCAAGATGCTTCAATGATTCATGGTCAGTGTAAATAACAAACTCTCATAACAGCAAATAGTGTTACCAAACAGTGAGGGCTCGGAAGAAAGAGTACAACTCCTTTTCATACATAAAATAGTTCAAGGCTAGACCATTAAGTTTCTCTCTGTGGTAAGCGACAAGTCATCGCTCCTGCATCAGGACAGCACTAATTCCAACGCCCAATGTATTACATTCTAATTCGAAAGGCTTGTCAAAATCTGACGGTGACAAGATAGGTACTGAGGTAAGTTTTTCCTTGATCTCTCTAAAGCTCTATTTAACTCAATCGTCCCACCCAAATCCCTCACTCTTCTTCATCAACTCAATCAACAGGGCGGCTATTGTACTGAAGTCCTTATAAATCGCCTATAAAAAGATATTACGCCATGAAAACTTTAAACCTCAATGACATTCTTCAACATCGGCCATTCCAGAATAGCTCGAATCTTTTCCTCATCTAGTCGGATCCCTTCCCCTGACACTACAAACCTTAGGAAAATCACCTCATTCTGGTAGAATGTACATTTCCTCACATTCTTATACAATTTCTCAATTCGCAAAATGTCAAATACGTCACAAAGATGTTGAACATAGCTTTCCAGGTCAACACTATATACTAATATGTCATCAAAATACATGACCACATACCTTCCGATCAGAGGGCACATCACATGGTTCATTAACCTCGTGAATGTACTCGGCGCATTAATAAGTCCGAACGACATAACCAACCATTCATAGAGTTCGTACCTAGTCTTGAAGGCAATCTTCCACTCATCTCTTGGTCTTATATGAATCTGATGGTAGCCACTTCACAAATCAATCTATGAAAATATCTTGGCACCATGAAGCTCATCTAACATGTCATTGAGCTTCGATATCAGGTATCTATACTTAACGGTAATTTAGTTGATTACTCAGTTGTCGATGCACATGTGCCATAAACCATCCTTCTGTGAAACACGCAAAGCTAGTACAACACAAGGGCTCATGCTCTCCCTCACATATCCCCACTCTATGAGCTCGTCCACTTGTCTTTTCAGCTCGACAGCCTGCTTAGGGTTCATTTTGTATGCTAGTTGGTTTAGTAAAGCGACGCTTAGTTACAGATCAATACAATGCTCTATACCTTAAACTAAAGGTAGTTCTTCTAAAAACAAGTCAAAAAACTCATTTAACAAGCTTCAGATTTCTTCTAAAACATTCTCCGATTTCTTCATCTCCAACAATTTCCTAACCAACAGGAACATGGGTTCATTAGCCTTCTCAACGGATCGAAGCTCCCTTCGTCTCATCACCAAGGCCTTCTTCTTATTAGCTCGGGTGAGCTGATTATAGATCTCAATCACTTGGGAGGGGGTCATGGGTTACAACACGATCTTCCTTCCATCCTTAACAAATGCATAGATATTCTTATACCCATCGTAAGTAACACATCAGTCGAATAACCAAAGTCATCCAAGTAGTAAATGTGAAGCTCTCATGGGGACAACATCGCAAACTACTTCGTCCTTATGCACATTCTCAACACTGAATGGCACGATCACTTGCTCAATCACGTGCAAGGCACCCTTATCATGAAGCCAATGCAACTTGTATGGTTAGGGATGCTTGGAAGTCGGCAGACCCAACCTCTACAAAAAAGACTGTGCAACTACATTAGTACAACTTCCTCCATCTACTATAATGGTACACAATTGTCCCTTAATGGTACATTTGGTGTGGAATAGATTTTCACTCTAGTTTTCCTTGAAACTCGACAAGGAGCTCAACACTTGCCTTAGAACTAGGGTCATCACTTCTCCCGGGTCGGGGTAAACACACATCTCTTCTTCCTCGACTTCTGCATCTCGAACATCTTTCTCCCCCTCAAGCTTACTCTCATCAGTGATATCCATTACATCTCTTCGGAGCACCATGACACGTCAGTTCGGACACCCAACAGCCATGTATCTAAAGCCTAAGCATTTAAAGCACATTACCTCACTAGTCTTCCATCCAGAGGTCTGCCCTTTCTTGTATGTCCTCGGAGTTGGCCTAACCTCAGATCAGCCCAATTGACTGGCTCGGCCCTGCTGGCTTGCCCAACTATAATCAAGTCTGTCACTCCTTTCCTCGGCTTGGTATGGTTTCCGCAGCTTAGCTTGAACAGGTCGACGGGGTATTAGGGCTCGCGAAAATGTTGGCTCGAAACATTTCTCCTCTGCTTTCTGACCCTCTACACGATCTTAATCTCCTCTTCTAAGATATAAAACCTCTATACTTCTACAATATTATGAATCTCATACTTGAGCTTAGAAATGAACCTTGACACTGTACAAGCCCCTAGTTCTTCAATGTTAGCTCGAATCATAAGCATTTGGAACTCTTACACTCATCAACAAATCGGCTTTCTTGGCGAAACTCCTGCAACTTTACAAACATATCTTACAAGTTAGTTTCGGGCACAAATCTTCCTCTCAACAACCTTTTCATCTGATCCTAGGTCCTAACAACTGGTCTTCCATCTTTAACTCTAACCACATTCAGGTTCTTCCACTACATGGTGGCATACCCAATAAACTCCAGTGTAGCAAGTTGGACTTTGACAGCACTTGTATACCCATAACATTCAAACACCTTCTCAACCTTTTCTTCTTACTCCAAGTATTCATCAACATCTCCACTTCCACTGAAGAATGGGATTTGAACCTTGACATTATCTAGCCCTCAAGGAGCTCGGTGTCCTCGTCCCCATGCTTGGTAATAGTCATCTTCTTCCTCTTCCCCAAACTCTTCATCATCTTCCCTAATCTCCTCTAACTCCAGTCTTCGTGTAGTAGCTCCTCCAACTCGAGGGGTTTAAACTAGGCAATAGGCTCAACCAGCTTGGCCACAACCACTCTCTTGAACATTGTTAGTAGATTTTGTAGCGGCATACCTTGAGGTTGTTGCTTGTTAACTTGCATTGTTGTAACTAAACTATCAACAAGGTTTATGAGTCTATCAAGTTTGTCGTCAACAGACCCTGAGGTGTTACTACCATTATGACTACAACCAGGTTGAACACTACTACTCTGGTCACCAATAACACCCTAAACACTCAAATCTGACATAGTATAATACTTCTCAAACAGATTAACAATTCACTAACAACTTTAGTACCCAATAATCACTCAAATAGAATAGAAACAAACTTACCCTATTTTTATAATAAAAAACAGAGTAAAAACAAAGTAACAATGAAACCACACTTGCTACCACACGAACACATTATAGTAGCTACAGAAGGAACACAACAACCACTCATAGTAAAGTGAACCAAAACTTCACTACAACTTCACACAATTCTACTCAGAACCGTACTCTAATACTAGCAAAGCTGATGCGTCTCTAGGGTCAAACATACGAAGAAGTACGGAAAAAGTTAGCAAAGTCTGAGCAGCTACCGAATGGATATGACACACCACTCGATCCTACTCGACCTTCGCAAAATATGAAACACTAGTCAGAACTAAAGGGTCATTTGTCACTACTCCTTACTAAAGGGAATAGATAAGAGTTGAAATAATGATGATAACACCAAGGTTGCTCAACAAGAATAATTCTGTATTGACTAGTTTATTGTTGTTGCATACAAGAAAATGGGGGTTTATATAGCCATCTACTAGAGTTACTTTACATGTATGAAAAAACAAAAGAGTATTCTACAATAAGGTTACATGAAACATACTAGAAGGGGTAAGAGAGACAAAGAATATTCAGTATGGAAAAGAAAGAACCATTCTGGAAAGTTGTGTCCAAAAGACACATGTTATGTAGCAAATGGAAGTTAAGAATATGATACAAGTAAGCAAAACAAGAAATGCTGGCAGTCAAGGGCCGATATGATTTGGACCAGGTCAAGAACTAATTACTTCTTCCGAAGAGAAGTTAGCTCGATTCGAGATTGAACGCCTGTGTTCAGACCGGGAGCTCACCTCTACTATTATTGGGTTGTCTTCTAGGTTAAGCATCACTGCTGAATAGGGGGGGATCTGACACAAGTAAGGACCAAATAGTCAGGTCGGCAAGAGACTAGCTCAGGATAGGAATCTCCGTCTTGGCTACGACCTAAAGCTAGGATCCTTCAAATGAGTCATTGGAGTCCTCTAGCTCGACTACATGAGATCAATCCAAGGGGTTAATTCCTATTATCTATATGTGTAGAAGACCTATATATGAGCTCCTTATAGATAAAATCATCAAGGATTGACAAGTCTACTTAGCAAGTTAGCAAGACATCAAGTCTACTCGATTAAGTCGGCTCGGCTAAGTCTACTTGACCTGGTCAGGTTTGCTCAATCAGGTCAACTAGAATTTCAAGTCCACCTAGATCAAGTTTTCAAGTTCTCTAACAACTCATCAGCTCTTCGCCTGAATAGCTCATTTGACTATCTATTTTTACTAATATTATTTGGACATCCTATTTCTTATAATATTTCTAAATTACCCTCATGTTTATTTAGTATTTACGGGAATGCCACTTAGATATCCCTTTAGTTATTTTATTTACAAGTTTACCATCATATATCAATAACTCATATATGTAGGGTTTCAGATAGATTTGAGACATCGATAAAAAACCCTTTGAGTTTTTTCTCTTGAAAAACCCTTTAAGTTTTTTTATCAATCTCTTTAATAAAGATTGTAGCTAGCAACCCATCTACATATAGCTTGAACTAGTGCGTCATATCTAGCAAGTTAGTTGATCTGTGTATGGTTTTACGGTACGTCATATTTGTAGAGTTAGTGCGCAGATTTGCTAAAACAACAATCTTCATTTTTTTTTTCTGACCATCTTGCAGTCTAAACCTACTCCTTTGGTTATAAGTGATACTAGCGCTATGTGGTCATTCATTGTTCCATATCATCTTAATATCAAAGCTCTACAGTTCATCCTTTGGGATTTCTTGCATTTTTAGAATTGTACTATTTTTAATGTGAAGAAAGGAGGTATACAACAAGAAATATTGAAATTCTACAATTTACATTGTGACCTGGTTTTAGACTTATTAGGTGTAACTTATGAGTATGGGCCTTGAAGTCAATATTATATTCAATTGTTGCCCTTAAACGACGATGTTACGTGTTTAAAGTTAGTCACAAGTGTTGTGACAAAGGCTACTATGGGGTTTGAAAATTATAGGTCTCTCACTTTTTGAAAGACGACTTGGGTCCATTAAGTTAGGGTTTTAAAGTAGTACTAACTAATTAATTTTAAAAAAAAAATAAAAGGAAAGGAAAGAAACAATTGTTGCACTTGGAAGGAATTTTTAATTTTCTCATATTAAGTTGTTAAAGAAATAACGAAGGTATGATTTATAAAGGAGAAACTAGGGTTTCTTGAAATCAACTGTGGATTATTGGAAGAATTGGTAATTGGATTTTGAATCCAATAGCGAGTGGGTTTGTGTGGCTTCGATAGTCGTGCAATTGTAGATGGTTGTCATGTGTATTACAATGTATGACTGGTGATATTAACGGTAAGTAAGGGTAGTTTGAATCAAGAGTAGGATTTGCAAGATAGTGGTTGTTGCCGTATGGAGCTTTGGGTGGCCATTAGCGTTACTAGTTGTATGGTTATAGTTGTTGTCGTGGGTATGTATGTGTTTGGTTATTTTGGTGGTGGCAGTGTAAACCCTATATAATCAGTAATCCGAACCCTAATTTAAATCCAAGTATTTTAAACTATATCATGAGTTGATAAAGCTAATAACGATAAATTTTTTATGAAATTTAATAAATCGAATATAATACCAATAATAAAAACCCTATAAATTGATTGAAACCTAAATTGTATACAAAAACCCTAAATCAAATATATGCACAATTACTCGAAATCAAACCCGAACTTAATCGAAATCCTAAAACTATAACTTTAAACTTATAAAATAAATAAATATCACTTAATAGTGATATAATAGTAATCGATTACAGTTATCAACTAAATCGCATAATCGTATAAAACTTTTAATGAAAACAATTAAATAACTCGTAAAAATTATAATTATAACAAGTACCAATTAAATTAATAAATTTTTATAAAATCCCAAAATTAATTTATAATTATTATTTTTATGATTTTTATGTTTAGAAAAATTACATATAATTATTTCTAATATCCTTTTTCTTCTATTTTCTTTCCTTTCTTTTTTCTTCTTTTCTTTTCCTCTTCTATTTTTTCCTTTTCTCCACGTTGCAATTACTAGAAAATCAGCTGCCCATGTGATCTTTTATCTTGTACATGTGTCATATAATTAAGGGACAAAGGACAAGATAATTAAAGTATATGTCTTATCCAATTTAATGAAGAGATTAGGTTAGATTATTTTTCTTTTTCATTTTTTTTTAATCATAATTGCTGCACATGTCTGGAGCTGGATTCAAATCAGAAAAAAAAAAAAAAAAAAAAAGAAAAGAGAACCAAACCGAACAAAGAAAAGAAAACCAAGAACTAAGAAGAAGAAGAAGAGAAAAATATCATTTCAATTAATTAAAAATTAGGAAAATATATGTTTAATTTCTTTGTATATATGTATATTATATCATATGTGCATGTATATACTAAGTATTTTGTTACATGTACATATATATATACATGAGTAGATAAATATACATATGTATATCTCTTTCAATTGTGTATAAATATATGTATGGGGACATGCATATATATATTATTATGTAAAACATACGGTATATGTATATGTGTGTATGTATAAATAAGAATACATGGGGTAGGAATTTAATATTTTCACTAATTAGGTATTGATATATATATATATACACGTGAATATGTATATTTATGTATATATGTACATAATGTTTATTTTCATATATGATATATATAAGTATGAGTATACGTATATCATATATATATACATTTGTTCTTTTTTTTTATATTTATGTACACATGTAAGTTATATTTTTTATGTATATATATATATATATATATATATGGGTGGTGTTAATATAAGCACAAGTAAATATAAATATAGTATTTATTATACATATATGTGTACAAGTATAATAGTAGGTATATATATGTATATTTATATCTTGTATTTTCATTTTAGAAGAATTTTTGTATATATATTTATACATGTATTT